>VWYE01028572.1:742677-784606 GCA_013398995.1 Alaudala cheleensis
AAAATGTTCTAGAAAGTTTTCATTTCTGTTAATCTGTTGTTTAATAAAATTTTTCTTTGTATTCAAGGTTTGGGCCTGCTTTGCTCCGTTCTTACTCATACCCCACAGTAATGGTTGAGAAATATACATTCATGGGTGCGCTGGTATAGCCTGCCAGGGTAAAACCATGACACTCTTTCAAATTTTAGTCTTTCTATGTACCTTTGGGCACATTTCGAAGTGAAAAGAACATCTTTATACATTGTGGTTTTTCCTTTTTGTTAGAAAAAAAGAGTCTGAAAAAATTTTATTAGCCCTAGTTAAAAAAAAGAAAAAGATTCCCTTATTCATTAATATTCACTGCTGGCTACTAAAATCTGTTGATATTCATCCAACAACAATTTTATCAATAAAATATCAAAATGAGGAAGCTTGGTCATCTCTCATACTCAGCCGTCATCATGATTTCAGCAAGACTCAGTGGAGACTGAAGCTCAGTTCACACAGAACTTGTAGCAGGGTCCAGAGGGGAGAGAGCTGTGATCCATGTGCATATAGTTAAGCTCTACAACCAGAGTGGTGACAGGAGCATGGTCGCTGCTTCATATGCTGAGACTGGAGCTTGGAAGGAAAGTATCTGATTCAAGGGCTGCTTAACTGGTGAGCTTCTTTCCTAAAAGTGAATTTCTAATTAGAACAGTCAACTATCAATGTTTTAAGAACATTGTGTGATTACCAAGTAAAATCAAAGGTTCCAGGCGTGCCAGAATCAAAGAAAGTGAGAGAAACTTATAAGTGAGCTTGTTTTTATTTCTTTACAATGTCATCTCATTGCATGGAGCAGGTTTTCCAAATCCAGGAGAGATTATCAGTATAGCTGCAACCAGGGATTCCTGTATGAGTTGTTATGAGTCAAAACATTGTATTTTCCTTCTCATGAATTGGTTGTGGAATTAAAGCTTAAATCTTTAAGATTTAAGAAAATATTTATTTATATTGACACCAATATTGGCTCTAAGGAGAAATGCTCTTCCTAAATTGATAGAGGAGGTCACTGTTCTTGAAATTGTTGCTATACAGTGTTAAGAGCTACTGCTATCAAAAGGCCCAAAAAACTTGTATTTCTCATTACTAGAAAGTGAATGAAGATCACTCTGTGTTCAGGCATTTTGTGTTCATAGAGTGCAATTTTACTAACAGGGTGTCCTTTTCAAATTGTGATGTTTATCCACTTTTTCACTCAGTGCATTTCATGGCTGGGATTGCTTTTTGCAGAGAAACACAAAAAACCAAAAGCAAGATTCATTGAAGGGTCTAGATGAAATACAGAGTCCTGGAAAAAACACTGTGGTTCCCTGTGAAATACACAGGAAAAGACTGATGCCTCAGGATATGAGCAGAGCATCCATCCCCGATTGAATGGGAAGATGATAAAAGTTAAGCACCCAGACTTACACCACTGCTGCCTCTGCTGTACAATATCCAGCCACTCTATGGATGATGCAGATTCAATTTAACTTCATCTTGAGAGAGTTCAGACCCAGATTTTTCACCCTGCTGGGAAGTGTATCGGTCACTGTGTATTGGACAGTAAGGCTGTCCTCTATGGATAGTCTTTCCCCTTCCACTGGGGTCACCAGCAGTGCAGAATGGGCCAGCATGAGAACATACAAGAGGGGACTGGATGGAAATTAAAAATTAGGAAGTGAAGTAACAGAGCTAAATCAAAAAATGAAATATGTCAGATGGGTTCTTGTATTAACTGTTTTAAGGAAAAGTCTCTCCACATCCCCCCTTAAGGCAAATGGCACATTGTCTTGCAACAAATATGTTACTACAGATTCAGAAGAGCCTGATCTGATGGCTGATTATGAGGTGCAATCTGGCAACACCTTCTGGGTCTAATGTAGATCTAATCCCACAGGAAACTTAGAGGGTGGGGCATTAGCTGTGCTTAGTGATAGGCTTCAAGATGGTCTCATTGGGGACATTTTGGAGAATAGGTCTAGGTACCTGAGAGCTTTAGTCAGGGATGTATCAAATTTCATAACTGCATGGTGTCTGTCTGTGATGACAATCTATTTTTCACATGCCTAAATTCCCCTTCTACCTTGTTCCAGGCACTGGTGTAGAATATAAACCTGAGACTTGTGTGTTTTAAGCTTTCAACATCACATCATGCAAGCCAGGACTGACAAATTCCTGCCACTGTCACTGTCATTTGGGAGGTTTTGCTTAATATTTCTGATTGTGTTCCCAACTGTGAAGTCAGGAGACATAGCAAGGAATTCAGATGTTCTCTTCAGCGACCAGAGACACACTCGAGTGAATTACTAATCTCCCTAGACACCTGGAATACAGATAATGAATTTGTATGTACAGCCTGATCATCCACCAGAGGAAATCAAATCATTCCTCGCTCTGCTGTGGCAGGAGGATTTAAAGCTCCTATTCTGAAACTCCCCTCTTGCTATTGGCATGGCTAGATCCTCCAGAGCACTAACAGCTGTGCTGCCTTTCAACAGGCTTTCCTTCCAAAAGGGAGAAATGACAAATTCAGTAACACTGGGCTAAGCTGATAAAACATACAGGCATATATGACAGTCCAAAACCATTCTTCAAAGCAGCAGCTGACTTATTCATGATATAAAGCTCAGTGGTTTGGATGCATGAGATTCCTAATTGTTGTGGATTTGGTCAGGTCTTCCAGCTTTGCGCCAGCATTATGCCAGGTTTCAGTAAAAGGAGCACTGCAGCAGCATCAACATGTACATAAGAGATACCATATTCCTCTAGGGCTGGCAGGATCCTGCTCTCCTCTCACTTTGAGTGATAGCAGTTGTGATTGCCAGGAGCTTTCTCTGCCTCCATCAGCAGCCTGATTAATTGCTGGGATTTGCTCCCAGCTGGGCCAGAGCACACCTGCAGCACAACAGGCTGTCCCCAATCATCACCCTTGAGTCCTGCAGATATTGTACTTTTGTGTTTATAGAGAAGCAAGTTCTGGGCATGACTAAAACCATCTCCAGCAAGCACAGAGTACTAGAAAGGGATGTTCTAGAAGTCCCTTTCCCTGTGCATGACTGTAGGTCTGGAAGAAGGAAGAGGCACTGGAAAACAGCTGGCCAAAGAGGAGAATAGTGCACACTGAGAAAGTGGTGAAAATCTCCCCAATGTGCTAAGCTTCAGAGTCTATTGTGTCTGGAGAAACAAATAAGCTCATGTCACCAAGGAACTGCTGGGTCTGCACAAGGCCACAAGCACACACTAGTGTCAACAGAGACTTGTTTGCACCCACGAGGGCAATGGCTGCTGTGTGCAAACAGCCTGCAGGATGATGCACATATATCATGGAAAAAAGCATCCTCTGAAAGGTTTTCCAAAATCTGACCTCAAAGCCACAAGTGTGACAGTCCAGCCTGCCTTTTCTGAATATAGGGCTGGAGCTGTCTCCCAGCTCTTGCTCCAACCGGGCAACAACAAATATATGATAGAATTAGATCACCTCCACCCCCTCCCCTTGAAAAGGAAGTTTTCAACAAGGAGAATGAGTTGTCCAAACTTCCAAGCTTGCTCAGAAAACAAAATTATGAGGACTGCTCACAGTTCTTACACCTCACCTTATTGATCCACTTTTATTGTAGAATACCATATATAGAATACTTGATCCCAGCATTTCTTTTTTAACTTTCCAGCAAATTTGGCATCCTGCAATTTTATCACTGCATCACAAATGAAGGATCATGCAGTTGAGGTTGTGAACAGTCTCCTGAGCACTGAAGAGGTAAAACTTACAGGTTTCTTTTCACTCTTTTTATACAATCTTTATGTTTCTTATTGCTGATGTGTTCTTTGGCAAGGTGAAAACATTTTGTAGATTACAAGTCATGTATGAGAATAAAAGAGAGAAGAAATCAGTGGTACTGTGCTTTCCTTATATCTCAAAGAACTTAATTTCCACTAAAACTCAGGTAAGACCCCCAAAGTGAAAGAGACACAATTAATAAATAACCAAAATAAGAATTTTATATTTATCTTTCAAGTAGCCATCAAAACAGTTCACAAAGAAGTACTTTTTCGTCTTCCCTTAGTTACCCAGATTTCCTCTGCTCTACTCCTAGCCCTGAGGTTTGAAAAGGTTTTCACAAACCTGTACAAGGAGGGAATATAGTCAGTTCTAGTGCTCTCTTTGTCTTTTTTGCAGGTCCTTGTATTTGCCAACTATAAACTAACAACTGGCAAACATGCAAAGACCATCCATCTTCCACTCTGGATAAATCACTTGAAACTAAAGAGGGTTTCTTTGGTTTCCTTTTTTTAACAGATCTTATACTAGTTTTTCTTTTCAAGTGTGTTTTGAAGAGGAAGTCATCATGAGGGACTTCTGTGTGAGTTTATTTTATGTTTGTTTATCAGATGTTTTTTGTAAGAAACTGCTAATTAATTGCTGATTGATAAAAATTAAATAGGCAGCCAGAATTCCCTGAAGCAGCCAGCAGCAGCTGAATCCAGTGCTTTAGGGAAGAAGCTTTTCCAGGGACTGTAGGTCTAATGAATACATTGACACAGCAGGTCAATTGCTCACGTGCATTTGTTTATTGCTCTAACACTGCCTAAACTCTGTGAAGGATACAGGTGCCTCCCTATATAATGTTAACCCCTGATGTTTCTATTCTCATCCACTACAGTAGTTTG
Organism: Alaudala cheleensis; assembly: GCA_013398995.1. Classification (NCBI taxonomy): domain Eukaryota; kingdom Metazoa; phylum Chordata; class Aves; order Passeriformes; family Alaudidae; genus Alaudala; species Alaudala cheleensis. The sequence goes on from VWYE01028572.1 coordinate 747,352, forward strand.
CTTCTGAACAGGTCAGCATTTTTGATGAAAAATGTAATTTTTATGTGATTTGTTTTGGTGGTATCATTTTGATAATTTGGTCCCATTTACCAAATGGGGCCAAGGGCAGCCAGTTAAAAATACTGAGCTCTACGCTGTGACAAAAGATCTTCCAGAGGTACAAAGTTCATCTATTAGTAAAAGGACCTGGTTTTGTTTGGGTTGTTTGGTTTTTTAATCCTTTTTCTCTCTTCAGTAGAATAAAATTACATGAAGCCACTCCTTTAAGTGAGACTCCAGAGGGACAGAAACCTTTACAAGAACAGCTGTTCCTTTAGTGCAGAAACCTCTGCCAAATAACATCATGGGCCCAACCGCTTTCTTTTTGGCTTAATAGGAATTAAATCAGTGCCATGCCAAATTGTCACAGGTTCATCAGCTGTCCTGAAAAGAATTCTCTTACTAAGTGTCCATTTCCTGTTTGTGGGAAGTGTTTTGATTTTAGGATATCAGTAGGAGGCATTGTTATCCTAAAACCTATTCCGCTTTTTATCCTAAATCCTATTCAGCTTTAAAAAATATTCTGGAGGCACTTTTTTTTGCCTCATCTGCTTTAAGATTTAAATTCCAAAAGGACCTAATTATGTGCTAAAACCATGTAGGTACTTTGTGAATTAAGATGTAATTATGTATGTATTATATATGTAATTATGTTCTGATTGGATCAGGGCCAAAGTGTGTATGTGTTCACTTCCGGATTTTTAAATGAAAATGGATAAATGAATGACAAGGCATGACACTTATTTAGAGGTGTATGGGTAATTTTTTTCCAATCTGGTAACCAGGAAAAAGAATAATTCCTGAAGATGTGACCTGAAAAAAAACTACTAAACTTTAGTTCCTGAAATGGAAGAGTAAACTGTCTCCTACCTTCTTTTTTTTTACTTTCAAATTTAGGCAAATCACTCATCAAAATGTCACATCAAGGGAGTAAAAGAAAAAAATTTCAATAAGTGTTAAGAAATGCTTATCAATTGCATTGTAAAATTATTTTTCTTGTTGACAAAAGATCAAAATATAGCATGAATTTATGAATCATTTTTATAAGCTGGTATGTGCATTACTTTTGAAAAAAAGTAGTAAAGTAAAATTTTTACTCTCAGATCCAGCTTTATTTAAACCTACTCAATATTTCTCAAGACAAATCATTTTTCAGTTGTATAAATTTTCTAGAACTCAAGCATTTGGAATTAAATTATCTTTTTAAGTATCCACCACGGATTGAATATTTTAATTTAATTTCTGATGACATACTCTGCCCATTTTTTTAAGATGCAGATCAATGTAAAATATACTATCGAGATTACCTAAAAAAGGTTGTTCTTTTGTTTTAGGTTGGGGATTCTTTGTTTATTTTGCTCATTTTAGAGCCAAAAATAGAAACACGGACAAGAATACAATGGGGACATACCTTTTCTTATCACTGTCTGTATTTTTTGCAGACTAGTTATTTTCTAAAGCTTACCAGGTATATTTACCAGAAAGTAAAATAAATAATAAAGCTAAGCAACACTTTCTATGGGGGAGCACATGGCCAGGTACACTTCATTTAGATCGAGAATTTACCATTTGCATCTCAAAATGCATTTACCTACCAATCTCAGCACCAAAGCTCAGCTGGTGCAAAGGAACTGATAGATAAAGAGGGAGGAACAGTCAGAGATAGGAAGGGCTGGATTGAGGATATAGTGTCCATATTTTGCCTTTCCTGGGGGAAAACCACAGAGTTTCCAAAGTTCACTTCTTTCTGGTAGAAGACGTGTATATAACATGGTCTCAGAACATCACTTTCCCTTTTCAGGGCTGGTCCTAAAGGAGGATGACAATAAATTGATGAAGGTTTCTTAGCTCGAGCAACAGTGAACCAGAATGTTTCTGGTGGGAAAGATATTCATCAATATGATGAAATTCTGGGATTTTCTTCAGTTCACTCCAATTAACAAGCAAAAGATAACACGCCCAAATTTCAGAATCTGAGACTCCTTTGTATTAAATAGATACTGTGTTTCTGTTTGGTTGGGGTTTTGTTTCTAATAGAATTATTTTTTTTTTTCAAAATATAGAGAAGTGGTGGAGAAAATTACAGTTTTAGAAATTGCATTGTGCCCGGTCATTGTGGTCTTTAACTTCAGGACTTCCTTGTATTCTGCTTAGTGTAGAGCTGGTTTGGGAATGAATCAGGAGCTCAATTTGCTTTAGTAAACAGAGACGAAGCTGAGGATCAGGCAGGTACCAAAGGGAGACAAGTCACCATGTGCAGAGAACATTGCCCTAGAAACTGGGGTCTAGTTCTAATCTACCCACAGATGCTTTGAGTAGTCCTGGACAGATCAGGTAAGCCCAAGTTTTTACTGGAGGTCTTTGGGATTGTTTTCTTTTTACCCATTTTCCAGATGTCTGACTTGGGAGCTCTGGTTTATAAAAGCATAAATAGCAATCACGGCTGGAGGCTCTGCAATTTGTCTTATTTTGAATACTTATTTCTAAATAGCACACAGCTCTTTGGAAATTCAGACCCCACTTCTTCAAACAGGACATTCAAATTAATAAATATTTACCTCTACTCCTCTGTGCCTAAATTTTCCCTTTTATTTTGGGAATGTATACCATCTGTCCCTGTTCTCCCTGCCAGCTCACACACAGAAGGAATTATCCTTTTGTGAGAACAGGGCTCAAATCACACCTGAAAAATGCAAAACACATATGTTTTACATGCAAAGGAGTTTCTGGCTGTCCCTGTCTTAAAAGATGACGGTTGATAATCAGGACAGAAATTTGGAAAAGTCCAGCTCTCCAGGTTGTCCTGGCAGGTGCTGGATGTGATTGCTTGAGACTGTTGAAATTAGAGCAAATCTACTGACTTTGGCTGGGTTCAGAGGAGGAGTTTCTTTCTAAGGCTTTTAATTCTTGTTTAGTGACATGGGTTGATGAGTTCCTGTTGGATACACTCTTTAAATCAAATCTTTGATTGTGAATGGTCTAAATGGAGCTGGCTGCAGTGGTTCAGGGAGAAGAGTTTTTAAGCTGCCTCTGGAGAACATTTGGTGTAATGTCTTATTTCATCACCTCCTGCTATGAATCTGTGTGCTGTCACAAGGACCACGTAATGAACAGAAAAGGAGTCATTCAGTCATTGCTGTCCTTACCAAAGTTGTATGGCACTTCACTCTGAGGATTAATTATTTCAGAGTGGAAAAGAGGACTAAATAAGTCTCTAGAGAAATACTTTACATGTTTTAGAACAGAATGACTGCATGTCCATTTTGTTTAATGAGCATGCTTTGTAAAGATGGGTTTGAAATACTTTATCGACCTCACTGGAGGTGAAAATCACTGGTTAATTTGCAGAACAGGTGTTTGCAGCGTGACAGCCATGTGATGAGCAACTTTTGCCTTAAGAAAGCTGAAGCTAGTAAAAGGATTGAAGTTTTACAGAAGTGGCTTCCTTTGTGTTGTGATGTTGCTCTGATCTAAACTACCCACATGTCAGGGTATATTTGACATGTCTTCTCTCATCCTATACTTCTACTTTGAAAAATAACTACTGTTTCAGTCCATAAAGTTAATATCTAGTGGCTTGTCTTACTCTCTGCTAATACACAGTAGTGTTCAAGTAATGCTGAGAGCAAGGAAAGAAGAGACCACATCACTTCAGTCAACACGGATGGGGAAAAAAAATTCTGCTGTTGCCAAGCATCAAATGAAGAGAAGCAAAAAAATAGCTGACAGCAGAATAGGGAAAAACATGTGCTGTTTCATTGTGAGCTCCAGTATCAGAAATATAAAAAAACCACACTTTTCTTCCTCTGAAGCATGATGGTTGACTCAGCACATTAGGTGTATCTCCCTAAAGATTTTGCAAAGGCTTTTTGCAAACTCCAAATAAGAATCATGCAGATCTAGGATAATTTTAGATGTGCTATTAAAACTTGTATACATTTTTTCTAGTCAAGAGACAACATCTTTGAACTCTGTAATAGACAAAGATCAGTTTTATACGATCAACTTTATTTGGTAACTAAGTTTTATTTTAACCTGAACTACAAAATCCAGAAAGTAATCAAACATATCTTGGGTTTTCCCTCCCTCTGGTAGGTATCTCTTTGTGATAAGGGGATCGTGATGCTCTGATACAATTAATAAGTGGTATTTGCATACTAGAGACATGCAGGTGTATTTATGTGTCATAGTCACGTCTCTTATTTTGTTCTTTAGTATTTATCCCCACCTGCTCATGTTGCCTATACGATTGTGTCCTGTTTCTGTCTGTTTTGACATGAAGTGAAAGCTTCCTTTGCCAAAGGCCCATGAGTGCAGAAAAACCCACACACAGAAGCCTTGTCATTGGATGCAATATGGGCGGTGTCATTTCAGTTTCCTTCTCCTTGTTCTCCAGCTCTCTGGTGGGATCCTGGTGCCCTGCTCTCCCCAGTTCACTGTGGCCTTTCTTGCACAGAGCTCTGGCAGCAATGCTGGAGTGCATTCTGCACAGATCCCATGTGCTGCAGTGAGAACCCATATCAGAGTATAAATAAGTGCAGATTTGCAGGATCTGTGGGATATGGGAGGCAGGAGGAGAGAGGGTGAGTGGGCAGATGCCTTGTGTCTTCCAGGTAGGAGATATAAACAGAATAACAGAAGAAGAAGACTTTGGCTGTAGCAGGTCATTCTCCTATGGCAACTTGTTTTCCCAAGAAATAATTGAAGGGATGCAAGGTTAGAGTCATTCATCCTCAGGTTTGATCTAAGTAGTTTGGTCCAAGTAGTTATATAGGCACATTTAAAAGGTCATACAAGTAGAGAAATGACAGATGTGAAAACTCTCCTTTTCTTCCACAAGATGTAGCAATTCCACTCACCTTTGTTTATGTTGCCCACTTATGTAAATAAGCAATATTGATGCAAACTTTTAGACCACATACCAAGCTTGGATCATGTTCTGGATTGGGACCATCTGCAGTTTCTATTAGTGAAACACCTGTTTTATGCTGCATTTTTTTTAGAACTACAGTCTTGAATGTTTGATATGGATCCTTTTCTCATAGACCTATTGGAGTATACTGTGTTTGGGATGTTTAATATGCTATAAATGTTATCCTGATGCTAGATATTCTGTTTACAGTCAGTTCATGACCATCAAAGCATTTAATGAAAACATATTCAGATTTTCTGACTGTACACTCTGTGAAATTGTTTTTCATATGCTTCAGATATACTGCATTTGCTCCCTGCAGTTTTGCAGTGCAGAGAGCTGCTAATAAAACATTATTGTTGACAGTTCAGTCACAACAAAAAATTCTTATAGCTGTTAAACATTTAAAGATGTTTAATTGATTTTAATGAGTATTTTGGTACTTAACTTTTAATAGGATTTTTTGAAATGTATTACCTTGTAGAACAAACTGAAATAATGGGCTTTAATTGTGGATGCTTTGGATACTAGAAGTTTCATCAGTGCTGCTGTGCAGCTACTGGCTTATTCTTCTAGGAGTACTCCTAAGAAAGTTTTCTAGGAAAATACCCCAAAACCACAGCAATAACAAAATATAAAATATTAGCAGTAAAATATCTGATAAAAAGACCAAACCTTCAGTAGTACCAGAAGCAACAAAAAAGGCTGAATCTAAAACTTAGATGGGCAAGTCTGTGTTATGTGCCCTTAACTATACTCAGCCAATCAAACCTGGCAGCAGGATTTTGTGTTGTTAATGTATCTAACCACTAAAGAAAAAGGTGAAATATCTTGACTTTTTTTCAAATATTTGAATTTTATAGCTGCCCACATGATGTCAGCCCTTCAAAACTGCTCATCACCATCCTGCTGCTGGGCTGTCCCTCTTCCACCCAGCACATGTGGCACACGTGAGACCAGCCCAGCCCTGCACTGAGCTTGTTGGCACCTCCGAGGGCAGCTGGGGCTCTGCTGCTGGGATAACCAGCTGGAGCCAGCTTCCTCCTCCTGGCTTTGGTCCCAGTATGGTGCTTTGCTGTTCAGGTCATAATGCCACATTTGCTGTGTGCCTTTCTGCTGCAGCCTGCACATCTATTTCAGGTAAGCCGTCTGAAGGGCTGTTGTTGGTTATCTGCCAGGGTGGTTGAAAGCTGAGAGATGTGGTGGAATCCCACATCTATCATTTCTCATCCTGGTGGAATTCAGAGTCATTATCTTTCTAGCAAAAGCTTTCTCTTTGTACCCTGGTTCTGGCCAGGACAGGGCTAATTTTAACCCTGCCCTGGCTGGAACGAGGGCATTGACATGAATCACTGCACTCACATTCTGTATTTAATCTAAATAAGCACCATAAGTGGAATATTAGATAAGTATATCTTAGAAAAGAGACAGATGCTCTGAAAATTAGATAAGGGACATGCTTAAAAGAGTTCAGTAATCAAAAGCAAATGTGTCAGATATCACAGAGTGAAATAGCATAATGGAAAGGAGCAAACTAGGCGCAAATCAGTGGTGACTTTCATCAGAGTAGGAATTTTTTCATAGGTGTTTTCTTGTAGCCTATGCCTGACAATGTGGCATAGGGCAGTGTCTTTGTGTAGCCTAGAAGTCTGAAAAGCTTCACTTAGAAATGGAAATCAGAACCTTTTTTTTAAGTATGCAAACAAAACATTTGAAGTTTTGAAATTTTTTTTATTTTCTATCAAAAAATATTTAAAGGCATTCTTCTTGGATTCCCAAGTAGGTTTGTTTTTTTTTTTTTTTGAGGATAAATCAATTATTTAAATTTTATCTTTTTTTAAAAACCCAGTATCTATTCACCTAAGTACATGAACATTCTACAGGCATCCACACCTCAACTATAGAATATTTTGTAATACTACTAAATTAGTAAACTTTGAAAACTACTGGGAGAGGAGAAGATTAATCCAGTTGAGTTTTATGTCAGCTGTGGTCTTGACAATAGAAGAAGCCATAACACAAGGATTGCAAAACAAGGATGGTAGTGAAGAGTGGATACAGGGTAAAAGAATTAGCCTTCCTTTATGCAGGCTTTCCTTTCAAATATGACTTTTTTTGTCACCTGGTGATCAGTCTCTCTATGACGATTTTTTACTTCCATTTGATTTTAAATACACAATCAATTACACTTTATATTAGTACTATCAGGTAACATAAATTCCATAACACATTGGAAAACACATTCCAAAATAAGTTTACATATTTCTAAGCAATGTCCTTATATTTTGTCTTGGAGATGATTTGGGCCTCCTTTCACTGCAGTTATTCACAGAGATGTGTTTTTATGCTGTATTACCTCATGGTAAGAGAAGAGACTCATGCCCAAAGTGTAAAACTGAAATACATTGCTGTGCATGGTTTTTAAAAGACACTGATTTTTATTCACCATCTGTCACATTGGTTTGCAACCAATATCCATCAATGAGCTGCGTGATTAATGGGGTATTGAAGAAGCAATGAACAATTTCACAGTTGTTTAACTTGTTGCTTTATTTTTGCTTTTGCATTGGTATTATCATCCTACAGCATCCATTGTTAATGTTAAGCATAATAAATGTGCTGGATATAGCACACATTATTATCAAAGTAATAACTAACAATACACCACAGACTTCTGAAAAAATGAGGCAAAGCCTCTCTGCCTATGACTTTGCAAATTCTTCACTCTCTGGAGGCTGTCCCAGAGCCACATGTGACTCCTTAGGAGCCAAGAAAAGACAGCAGCATCTCTTGTACAAACACCTCAGCTCCAGGTCTGAATCCTGCCCTCTCTCTCCAGCTCCATACAGCTGCAACCCAGCTGTTGTTACCTGACAGGTTACCCAAAGTCTGAGCATCTTTATCTGGTGTAGGTCTTCAGGCACTCCTCAGCAGAAATTTGCTGCTTATTCATAATATTCCAGATTTCTAAATTAATTGAAAAAAATGCAAAATCATGGTACTTGAAACATGTAACATTGATATAACAGCAAATAATGATGCAATCTTATTTGAAGTCTTGTTGATAACAGATGGTTTCCCTATACAGGATGAAAGAATGAATTTTCCATTGTGACTCCATGCATCATAATTTACAAAATTATCCTCAATTGTCCTGCCCTGTTATTTTCCATAATGCCTTTAGTTTCCACATTGTATGGAGCAACGATCCAACCACAGCAACAATCAAATCAAATCTGTCTTCAGCTGCCCCACCTGCTTTACACTGCAGATGAATCACACAGATACCTCAGCGCTGCTTAGTAGCTTAAAAAATGTCAGCAAGCCTTTAGAATTGCCATAATTTTGGGGGATTTGGAGAATAATGCTTGAAAATGCTTCCAAAGTATATTCAGGCTTTTTGAGATTCATAATAGCAAACAATCTGGGATGACAGAAAGGTGGGGTTTTTTGAAAGATGGCCTGTGATGCCATCAGAACGTGCATCACTTTCTCAAATTAGAGCTGGAGTTAAAAAATTCAGACTGTTTTATAACACTGTCTGGACCCCAAAATATCCTAGAAAGTTGCAAATCTGCTTTCCATAGTACAATGTAGTTTTTATAGGTAAATGAAATATAAGACTTTTCTTATATTTTCTATATCTGAAGGGTCTGCAGTTAATGGAAATTTTCACAGTCCATCATATTTAGGAATCATCTTAACAATATGAAGCTGGCAATGACTTGTTTTTTGTCTCCTCTCACAGAAAGCAAATGAAAGTTTTGTTGTTTTGCATGTGTGCATGTGTCTGTGCTTTCCTGCAATTCACTAACAAAAACAGATTCTAGAACTTTGATACCTAGGAAAGAATATGTCTTCCTATGCTACATATGCTTCATATGCAAAACCACTAGAGAATGATCTATTGAAGGGACTGACATAATTGCTAATTACAATCTGCTCTTTAAATTTTTGTGAACCAGAAGTCTGCTCCACAGACATTTCTTTAGAATAAAATTACTGCATTCCAGAAATTTCAAACTCTGTAAAATCATAGAGGGCACAGGGAGAAAATTAATCAGGCACTATTGATTTTCTGGCTTTCCCAGTAAAAGAACAGGGGACAGCAAAGGAAACCAAAAGGAGACCTCTTCAAAACACACTTTTGAAAGCCTGGGGTGTGAATGGTCAGGCTGCAGGGTGTTGTGAAGCTAAAAGTTTACATGGGGTCATGGGAGACTGGATGAGTCTATGAAAATCATCTCATTGAGAGTTCCTGAATATGCAGAAGCCACGCTGGTCTTCTAAGCCCTGGCACATCCAGCATGGTCTGTGCTCTCCTGTGTCTGTGTTCTCCTTCAGTCACTTGCTCTGGGACCAGTTAGAGAGAGGGCATTGAGCTTTACAGAACTTCAGAATCATCTGCTGTGGTCTTTCATTCTTGTCTTCCTTCTAGAAATTCTAAATTGTGGTGAAAAACAACAATAATGCAAAACTTCCAATAGGCTAAAATATTATATGATGTCTTTCTCTTGTATAGAAAAATCCTACATTTTGTATAAATGTCTAGATATTGCATCTGTAGCCTAGGTTATCTTCTATAGGCAAACAGCATCTATATAGGTGAATAAGAATAGCTTCTAAAACTGCTGCATGACCATAGAAGGATTTCTTTTGTTAAGTTTAAGAAGTTTTCATTAATTTTACTTAGATTAACGTTGAAATGCAAAAGACTGTATGCTCATAATACTAGGCATGAAGTTAAAATCAGTATTTTGTATGATAATAAGGTGAGAAGAAATGGATCAAGATGAATCTGTAGAAATTAAAACCTCCAATTATTATAGCAAGCCTTTTCATTCCATATAACTTATTTGTACAATGCATTTAAAATTTTATAAAACTGTACATATTCTCAGAATTATTTAGTCTTAGTATGCTTTAAATTAGACTTATTATCAGGGTCAATTTTTTTTTTTTTCAAACTGTGTTGAAGGTGTTAAAACTGCCTAAGAATAAAATCTACCATTTGTGACCATCTTGGAAGTGATTTTGGTCTTTTTTTCCCAGAGAATATGGGGCAAGAGCTTTTCCAGGTTGCAATTCAGGGCATGGCTCTGAATTGCTTCTTGTATCCTCCCAATCATCCAGTAACTATAGAGGAAATTATTCTCCTAAACCTTGACACATGGATTAAGTTTTTCATGTGAATATGCCTTTGTGTCATTTTCATGAGTTACTCCACATTATACTTATATATTTTACAGGCTAAATTGCCCTAGGTTCTACTAGTATAACTCAGTAAATTATTATAATCAGGATTACTGCTGAAAGGTCCATGAATCCTTCAGAGCAGGACTTTCCAGCTGTGCTTGTTCAACACCCATCACAATCAGGCCTGATTCTTGCCTGGAATTTTTGGGCGCTGCAACAATACAGAAAGTAATGCTAATAGCCTTTGGCTGTTGTCTGCAGATGCTGAACCCAGGAGGCAAGGCTTTGTATGCAGGAAGTACTAAAATACCCCATTTTCTAGGACAGGAGTGACAGGATATTGAACTCGTGTTCCCAGACCAGAAAGGTACAGAAAAATGCTGAAAAAACAGGGGAACAGAAATCAGAAACCTATGTGGCTTGAAGATTTCATCCAGTTTCTGTTTTCCACTAAGCTGCTGGTGGGATCCAGGGAACTTTTAGCAGTTTTCTAGTATTATGCTGAGTGAAAAGACATTCACACATTTCTACTATGCTTTTTGGAAAAGTCTGTAGTGCAAAGTAAGAGTGCTTTCTGTTAAGGCTGTTGCAACAGCTGCTTGCAGTCCTATTCATTCACATATAGCCAGCAGGTAAGAGAACAATCATTTATTAACCTCTTGCTTTCCTTGCCACATATGAAAAAAATAGTTAATGATATTTACAATGGCACTTCTGGTTGGATTAACCAGATCAAACTGCTTCTGTTTTGAACTAGGCAATTGGCAGCTTACATTTCTGGATCAGCAGAGGAAGTTCACCAGCAAGGCTTACAATGACAGCTACATAACAGAGCAGAAAAACTCAGAAAGGTCAGGAAATGTTTGCACATTTTTTTAAGAGGAGCTGAACCATTCTTGTCTAAATAACAGGACAGAAAATGGCTCCATTTTTTTCCAGGTTGTAGCACATCAGTACCTCTAAGCACTTAGGATACCTCTTTCCTCTTGCAGGATAGAAATATTTCTCCCCTTTTCGTGGCTCTTAGCAGACCTGTACTCTTCAGTATGTGCAGGCTGAGAGTTGCTTTACAAGCATCCACAGAGAAGCAGAAAACTTGCAAAATCAGCCAGCTCTGGGGCACCATACACAGTTCCAAAAGTGAACCCAAAATTTTGAATCACAGCTGTGGCAATGGTAGGAGAATTGTAAATCAGCTTCCAGCATCCTGGTTTCACTGTTGTGTTTAAGGAAGACAACTATTTGTCTCCAGCTTGAGACAGTTGTAGAAAACAACATAACTCACTTTCATGGCTTATACAAACTTATTTTTCATTGGCCCCATTCATTTTTGTCATCTCCAATTATCCTTACATCTCCAACCAAAACCAAGTTAGAGCTTCTCTACAAAACTCAGACACAACAACAAAGTTGTTGTAGTTTTAGAAGGACATTGGCAGGTTCCTCTGAACTGGCTTCTTTTGTTGTAAGAATTGTGACTTTTTAAGAACAGTTTCGATTTCCCCTCCTTTCCTGCTCTGTGTGTTCCACACAGTAAGACAAGAGAAGAACATCATGTTAGGGAGCACGAAATCATGTGAGCCCTTTCTCTGGGAGCTTCCAGTCTGACTTGCAGAGAGGGGTACCAGCACTAGTTACTTCATGGAAGTTGAAAGACAATGTCTTGGCACTAGGCAGAAAATTCCGTACATCAGAACTCACTACAGGTCATTCAAGCACATTATATCAATGATCTTAGTGGTACCTTGATGTTCTATCCCCTCTCAGCTGCCAGAAAAACTGATTGATGCTGGACACCCTCTTTCTAATGAAACCTCAGTCTAGCTCCATATTCTTTCTTTCAAAAGAAACTTTAATTTCAATCTTTGTTCCATAGAAAGAAGTCTTGGAGAATAAATGAGATTTTGAATTAATCTTATTTCCAAGTAAGATTGAACCAAACAGTCATGGGTTAGCGTTAGATACTCAGGATTCTCCCACTTTTTGGTCAAATGACAGTGAAAACAGCAACGAAAAATTAATACTTGGATCAACAAAGACTGAAGCATTCCATTTCAAAATGTTTTATATTCTTCAGTTTTTCTTTTTCTGTGACTTTTTGTCAAAAAATTTATTTCAAATTTGTTCAAGTAACTTATCTCCTTTTTGGTTCCTTTTTTGCTAGAAGCTGTGATTCCAAAATCCTTGGTTTTCCATGGCTTCATGGCTGACTGACATGTTCCAGCTGCTGAAACAAACAAAAGTCACAATTGCTTCATTTTGTGTGATGCATTTTAGTAAGAGCATATTGTCTGAGGCTGCCCAATGTCTGGAGATATCAATAACATTGTTGGGTGTTAATATAGATTGGGAGTCCTGCCATATGTTTTCTTGATTTTCGTATTTATAAGTCTGAACTCATTTACTAAATAGTCCAAGAGTAAATCAGTAGCAGAGGATATAACTGCAGATCCTGAGTTGCTCTGTCATGTTCATTTTACTGGATGTCTCTCTTCCTGCAAAGATCAAAATGTGATCCTCAGCTGGGGACCTTTATGGACCAGTGAAATGACCATATTTGATTTTTAAAATGTACATAAGGGTCATACAAAAATATCCTGGCAACTAAACCCCATTGGAATAAAAGCATTTTATTTCTTACAAACAAATTATTTTAGAGCCTGCATCACCAACTAGTAAACAGAATGAAATATACCTTCAAATGCTATCCTTTTTTTTTTTAAAGTATAAATTCTGCCATCTTCTTTCTTTTTAAGGGGTGCTTATCTGTTATAGAGAAAAAGAGCTGGAATATTTTCTGCTTTGAAGATATATCCATTTTGTTTGCATGAATCCAAGAACATTTGGATCTCCTCAAGGCTACATCAAAGAGTTTATCGTGCTCATGCATCAAAAATTAGTGATAGAGATGCACTTCTAAGAGCAAGGTCTGTAGTTTCATTTTTGTCTTTGAGTATAGAAAGAGAATTTCAAAAGGAAGGAAAAGTACAAACAAAGGCAATTTTTCAATTTGTCTTTAAAATGACTTTTCAATTCAATTAAAATTTAAATATATATATCTCTAAAATAAAGGATTCCAATTAGGAATAATAATAAAAAAAAAACATTCAGCATTCTATGATTAATTTAAGCTTTGAAGAAGAGTAAACAATTTCTTTTCCTTGAAGCATGAAAGAATATTTCATCTTTCTCTCTAAAGAAAACCAAGCTTTAATTGTCACTTAATCCAATCCATAGTCTAAAGAGGCCATGTGAGTGCAATCCTGTGACACCCTGCAGTACCTATCAAAGCAACATTATCCCATGTCCTCTGCCAACTCACTGCCTTGTAAACTTTAATCTTTGATCTTTTGCTTGAGAGAGTTACAGCCACTAATCTCCAAAGTCTCTTCTTTTCCAAGAGAGACATCACACAAAATTGAGTAAAACATCTCAGAGTTTCTTTTTTTTCTCTAATTTTCCTCTCTCATCCATCACTCACTTTCAAAGTTCTGTCATTAGATTTTCCATCAATAATGGGTTAGTTTGTTGGTTCAGGCAATCACTTTCAGTTTTATTATCTATTGATGTTTATGAGGAAACATTAAACAGCTGATCTCATTTGACACATGAATACTGAGTGGACAAGAGTTCTTTTTGGCCTCTGCCTCTAATCCCTAATGTTGGAGATCTCATGACCTTGACAGAAATTCTGTCAACTTCCACAAAGTCTGAAGGAAAGGCAGTCCTGGTAAGCTTGTCTAGGTGCTAAAAGTGCTTTCCCAGTCCTGCCAGTATTCATAAACTGTGTTTGCAAATAGAAAAGGTAGAATTAAAAATTTGGAATTATTTGTTGGACTACAATTAAATTATAGGACTTATTCTTGCAGGATATTTCAGTGGTGAAAATTACTAATGTAAGGGATCTTTTACTGCTTAGTAAGCACAATAGCTCACATTACTTTTATCTTAGGAACAGCTAATCCACTGGCTGGACATACCTCCATTCTTATTGTCAATAAACTACCACTGCTATTCACTGGTGAAGATCTAAAAATTGAGTAAAATGACCTTTGGTGTGATATTGGTGTAGGAGAGTTACCCTATCCTCATGTTAATATCATCTCTTTATTTGTGTGCAGAGATGAAATAATGCTACCATTATCCTCAGATCCACTCTAATGTTTTTTCATATAAGATTAATAAGGATTAATTTAATACACATTTAGCTAAAGAAATTAATTGAATTACAGTGTAAACTACAAAATCTAATGCATAGCTAAGTTTCAACCCTCCAGAGAATTGACACCACCATGATTAATGCTATAATTATTCTCATTTTCCATGTCGTTGGGCACAGAACTTGTCACTCATTATCACAGACATATAGCATGGTGATAAGTGGAGATAATGCATGAGTCTCAGCTTGCTTCACACTTTCTGCTCTCAACTGAATCAATTTGTCTCCTCTGGAAAATCTAGATTCAAAGATCTAGTTCTGAAAATCTTGTTACTACTAAGAAACTGCAGATGAACAGCATATCATGATATTCTTCTTGTCTGCATTACTTTTACTAATGGAAAAGTAAAATGCCATTGATGTTTTAATTTTTCTGATTGTCTTCACTTACACCCTAGTTTCAAGGCTGCTACCTGGTCATTATGGTTGGCCAGGTTGCAGAAAAGAGTTCTGTACAGTCATCCTGGCAGCCAACAGACACTTCTAATTTCTCCATCCCACTTTTGCAGATATCTTGAGTTTCCCTGGACACTCTGAAGGAGGATTCCAGTGGAGACAACCCAGCTTATATATGATGCTGTTGTTTGAGGAAGCAGCTTTGCCATTTTGAGTCTTTTCTGATGCACCACCTCTAATTCTAGACAGGACAATACTGCTGGAGCTGTAATTTCTTGAGCACCAAACCTCCAAAGCAGAGAAGGTGAAAATGCATACATGTCACAGATTAGTCCATAATTACAAATTCTTGACAAGTTTAGATGTAGCAGTCATGCTTACATGTGTTTCTCAATTCCCAGCAGTGCATTCATGTGAGCACCAAGGGGTCCCAGCAGCCCCCAGGCATTCACTACAAGGGGGAAGAAAATGTCCACATGCTCCAGGACTCCCAAGCAGCAATTACCTGGGATGGAGGTGGAGTCTCCAAGCCACCTCACTCTCCTCTGTGCCCTGTTTTGGCATGTCACAGTTCATCTTTACATACTTTCTGAGATTCCTGAAGGCAAAACCACAGCCTGTTTTTCTGCCTCATAGAGGCAAGGCAGTTTAACTGATCCATTTTCAGTGAAACACTATTGTTAAGGGAATTTGGTACTTCAGCTGAAGCAGTTCTTGGACCTTTTCCACTGTCCTCTAATAAATGAGAGTACTTAAGCTGGTCATGAGTCATAACCTCTGCTGGTTCTGCACAAAGATCTTCTTCTATGAGGTCAACTAAAGTGATAGTTCTATAAAAGAAACTCCTTTTAGGTATGCACTTAATTCTCAGCAGGAATTACAGGTTATTATGAAGGCTTATTATCACTTTGAATGGGGAGCTGGATTTCTGTAAAATTACTTCTTTCAGAGTTTCAGACTGCCAGATACCTGCTACCCAGGGCTTTCCTCAAATTCAACATGAGTTTATTTAGGAAAAAAAATCATTTTCAAAAACATTTATTGATATAAACCAGAAAAAAATTAAAAGATGTGATGTATATGTTCCAAGCTAGCAAACTCAATAGTTGTCCATTAGGCTTAAGTGTACTCAAGATAATACAGAAGAATGCAGTTGCATTTCCATCTGTCTCGTGTGCCTCAGGATTCCACAAAATCTAACTTGGAACATATTTTTGGCACACAGTACTGAGAGGAGAATAAAACTACTCCTAGTAATTGCCCGAGGTTTGTCCCTCCACCCTCTGTTCTAACACTGCTGTCACGGCTGTAGCAAGGCACAGTGTGAGCACATCCTGCAGGGACACTAGTCTGGCAACAATTACACAAGCTTCATAAACAGTTCAAGACAGCAGTAAAAAACATGTAGCTTTGTATTTGGCATGGAAGAGTGTCATGGTTTAACTGCAGATGGCAACTGAAGCACTGGACATCTGCTTGTTCAACCTTCCCCCAGCTGTACGGGGACAAGAAAATTGGAAGGTGAAAAGCGAGAAGACTTGGGTTGAGAGGAGTTAATGATAAAAACAACAACAACAACAATAGAAATAATAATAATAAATATATGAACAAAACTAACAATTACAATAACAGTAATTAAAAGGAAAATAGCAGAGATAAAAAAAAACTCAAGAAAGACAAGTGATGAAAAGTAAAATAAGTGCTCACCACCAACTGACTGATGCCCAGCCTGAGCACTGAACTCCTGAACAACCTCCCCCCTGGCTTTATATACTGATCATGATACCATATGGTCTGGAATATCCCTGTGGTCAATAGGGGTCAGCTGTCCTGGTTGTGTCCCCTCCCAACTCCTTGTGTACCCCCAGCCTCCTGTCTGGTGGTGTGGTGTGAGAAGCAGAAAAGGCCTTGACTCTGTTAAGCAGTCCTCAGCAATAACAAAAACATCCCTGAATTACCAACATTATGTTCAGCAGAAATCCAAATGCAGCCCCAAAACAGCTACTCTGAAGAAAATTACCTCTACCATAGCCAAAAACAGTGCAAATAGTTGCCCAACAGGCTTAATCACTTCAGCTGCGTCCAACAGGGCTCTTGAGGTCTTGTATTTTTGAAATCCAAAAATGAACTTCTTATGTGGACTGTAAGCAGTTTTTATTTAGTCATTGAACCTAATTTCATCTTCTATAAAAAACTACCGACATGAGGAAAAGACTATTGCCCACATTTTACTACCCCCATTCAGGCTGAGTACTGGTTTATCCCACTGTTTTCCTCATTTGTCTTTACTGACCTGCCCAAGAAATAAGTGAATGAGCCCACAGCACTGCTGCACAAGCAGACAGGGTGAGACTCAAAGTCAGGGATAAGTTTACAGCCAGAGTTTTTAGGTATAACCTGCTATGTCTTCTTAAGGTCAGGTTTGTTTTTTCTTTAAATGAGCAGCATTGCAACATCTTGGTACTTTTAAATATGGTCTCACCTCCTCCTTCCTCAGCACAAATAGATTATTAATAAATCAATTGTAAAACATAAACCCTGTTCTTTTTTATGTGTATTTTCCTGTTCTGTTTGTTACATATAAAGCCCATGGCTCCTACTTAGCTATACTCATGCAGTGAAGATCAATAATGACATCAATTGCCAAAAGACATTTACCCATCCAGAATGAACAAATATTTGAAATCTTTTGGCAAGCACTGTGAGAAGCATTTCTCTATTAAATTCTCTGCACTCCTCTCTCAAAATGTAGATTAATTCTGTGCAAAGGTAATGACAAATTAGTTGAAAAATGCCATTACAACAATGTCTTATATTATCTAGTGACCGTTGGTCCTTAACTCGGCTCACAGTACTGTGTGTTTGCAGAGTACCATCAAAAAGAGGAGTTTTCAGACACTATCCCTCTAACTTTTCCCATCTATTTTAGAAACATGCAAAAAACTTCCCTTGGAGCCTCCAACATCTTAAAGCACCATTTCCATGCAGTGATAGTTGCTGTGTGGTCCCTCACTGCCCCCAAGTCACACCTACAGAATGATACTCTCTGTGCTTCTGCCTGCATTTCATATTACAGCCAGCTTCCTACAGGGAAAATCCTCCCTGTTTGTCAAGAAAATAGATCTAGGTTATGCTTTCTGTGAAAAAGTGGGAGTGAAAGCTGTGAGGGAACAGTGCAGAAGACAGAATGAGCTTTAAAATCTTTTTTGCAGTGGTTCAGGTATGTGTGTCAAGCCTCAGACATATCCTGACATGACCAAACCATCCCAGGCTCAAACATCACTTTGCTCAGGGCAGAGCAATCTGTGCATCAGAGTCTGGCTTTAATATTCATTTTAAACTTTTTAAAACCCATGATGGGAAGGTTATAAAGACCAGCCATGGAAACTTGCCTTAAATTAAATATATAGATTTAAGACTAAAAAAATTGCACAGTCACATCACTGGTAATATATCTTATCTGTTCTTCATTAAAGAAAACCTTATAAATTTTAACTGTCCAGAACCAGAGTCTTTTCCCACTTTTTTATATATACAACATCTGAAAGACCGATATCTGGAAGGTTTCACAAATTTGGATAAGTGCATGAAACCTGGAGTATCTCTATTAGATTTAGAACTTATCCAGAAACAGGTACCCAAGCAAGTAAATCAACTGTTTAGCGTGTAACACAGTTTTATCCTTTTTTACTTATTTATTTTGAGGGCTGCTTTTTTCATTCATTACTGCAAATGTGTTAACAAGGGTGGCCAAGCATCTCCTGTCAATCCTCTGAAGGCAGCTCTCTTAATTCATGTCCCTTTCTAAGGCCCTCAGCATGGCAATCCACTTGCTGTTCCCAGACAGAGCAATTCTGCACACTTGTCTTGCCACAGACCATCCGTGAAGAGCAGAATGGAATCTTCCTCATTCATGGAGGTGAGTCTGGGGATCAAACTGCAGTGGTATGGCTTGTGTTGGTGGTTGATTATTCAGAAGTCACTGCATCATGACAAAGCAATCCTTTCTTTCAGAAGTAAAATCACCCAGAAGTGATTGCTATCCAACACTGACACCTGGAAAGAAAGCAGTGGGTTTCAGATAAACAATCCTCCTCAGATACCCTGAACATCCTTGGGGGCAAGGGATGCTAAAAGAGCTCTCATTCAGAGATAATGTCTGAAAAGCTCAGACATTTTCCAAGGTGACTGCCAGAAACGTTGAAGGATTTTTCAAGCTAATATACAGATATAAATCTTGGAGACATTTTTTGTGTTCTGCAAATAAATGCAAGAAATCCATTCTTTCAGAGAGGAAAAATGTAGCTAGCCTTTTATTTTCTGGTTTTGGTGGGTTTTTTGTTTCTCTTCTATTTTTTCTCACAGTAGGGTGATTAATGCTTGCTGGTGATCCTGTGGTAATATCTCTGTGCCAACAGCAAGAAGATAAAGGTGAAGTCAGACATGGACAGGCAGATAGACCCAGCTACCTTCTCTGCTTTCTGTACGTGTCACACAGCAGTGTGAGGCACCTCACTGCCAGCATACCTACCCACCAACATTAGGGCTATACAATACCCCATGTCAAACTCTGTCACTTTTCTAGTCAAAGATTCATTGCTTAATCATTTTACACATTTTAAAGCAGCTCTTAAGCCATTATATTTGTCTACAGTATGCTGACACTAGAAGACCAAAACAGAGTGAAAGGACAGAAGGATAGAGAAGACAAACTCCAGGACTGCATCCTCCTCAGTGATGGGAGAAGTGCTGAACAGCTGAGACTGACTGCAGTTTCAGCTGGTGCTTAAACAGCTGAAAGAGTGGTGAAGAGCTATTGAAAAATGTGAGATGCTCAACCAGCTGCAATGCTTGTGCAGGGGAGGACTGAGAGAATAATTTATCCCGTGGATCCACAGCTGTCTTCAGAAGACTTAACCTCTAGGAGCATCGTTCCCCAGATGCCATTCCCTGTTAGGAAATGGTCTGGAGGCAGAGCTTTCTCCACAGCTAGGGCATTGATCCTCAGCTCCATGGGGCTGTGGATAAGATTTACAGGAGGATGGCAAGAGCAGCAATGAGGACACTGTAGGACCAGGTGAGGTATCAAACAGCATGGTAGGTTCTTTGACTGATGAAAAGCTTTCTCTCAAAACTGATTTTGATGTGAAGTTTCAGCAAAACAATAATTTTCTAAGTACTGCCTGTGTTCTGCAGGCAGCTTTGATTTCTTTATTGCTTGAAAGAATTACTTAGAAGTTTACAGTTTTGTAGCTAAAAATATGCCTAGAATCTTACTTTCTGAGTGTTTTAACTGAAAAATATATTTTCCACTAGGAAAAAAAAATAACCCAAAATTTCTTTTTCCTGCTATCTACCTATCTTCTATTTTACAGCAAAGTAAGTACATTTATTTGCTTTTCAAGGTATGTCTAAGCATAAATAAAATAAATGCAAAATAGGATTAACAGAGTTTACCTTACAAATAAGGCAATACTTCTGCAAGAAAAAAAATCTTCCTTAGATCCTAGTAAATGTTATGGAATTGCCAGCTACTCTGTTACCGTTAAAGGTTTGGGTCACTTTTCTTGGTAATACACTTCACATTTTCCCTTAACCTTTAGACAACTGCATTACCCTCTGACTTTTCAGAAGTTATTTAGATGCTGGATAGAATGGCTGGAGTTTGCTGCTCTAAATGTTTCCATATTTGGAAAATGTATCCATTAAATTCTGATCTGCTTTCTCTCACTGTCTAAATGTAAATTATTTTTAAATTTTTGACTTTTTTTTTTTGCTATCAGGAGACCCAGGAATTTTGAAGTCCTTTATCCATAAAGCAGGAATGTATTTCCATGGACAAGGTGCACAGATGCTGCTGGCAAGGCCCTTGCTGTGAGTTATCAAGGCTTAGAGCACTCAGGCTGCGTTGCAATGGTTTTGATTTTCAGCAACAGAACTGTGAGATCAGCCTGTAATTTAGAAGTATTTCTGTACTGCAGAAGGATTTCACCCTTTTTTCACACTTTTACCATATTTACTGCATTTTTTCATAAGTTTTCCTGCTTCCCACTTTATCACTTCCTCATTCTGATGATTTCTTTGATAGCTCTGCTTTTTCAGCTATGCCTACAAATGCCTTCATAAACTTTTCTCTCTCTGCCTCATCACTGAGGGCTCCAGGCAGCAGCCAGCCTCAAATTACAAAGCCAAGGGAAAAACACAGTAAGAGCTCCAATTTTTTCTTGTAGGAAATCTAACAGAAATGTAACACCTAACCACAACAGGGCAGAAATATTACTTGAAACATGTTCCAACCCGATGCAGAGAGAACAACAGACTAGATGCATCCCTTCAGTCTTAAATGCAATCCCAAGATTCCCCTCTAGCACACCACAGCTCAGTGTTCCCCAATTCCCTGTACCAAAAGTTTAAAATCCTGCTGTCTGTACTATGAGCCTTGGTTTACAAGCGGCACTTTTCTGAACTCACCCTGTAACTGGCTTGGGGAAAAAAACCATCAGAAACAAGCTTACCTAACTGAAGAGACTTAACCTTCTCTGGTTTCCGATTTTGGGGTTCAAAAGCAGTGTGATACTTTTTGCTATGTGTTGTGTTCTATATTTTGCAGTTGTATCATTTGAGAAAATAGAAATGCAATGATGAAGGCAGCTGCCTCTGATATGGCAAAGAAACAAAAAATCAGCATACTAATGAAAAATTACAAAAATGTGGCATGAGGGAAATACTCTGAAAAACAGCTCTTTGGAGGGAAAGATAGGAATTGCCTGGTGTGAGCACCAAGTGGCATCCTGGGAATTAAATTTCCCTCTCTGGCATAGCAAGGGTACATTATGTGCTTTGTCCAGGCTTCCCTTTCAGTGCAAATCATACCAGCATCAGCCCTAGAAGAAATCATGGCCTGGTCCCTCCATGGAAATATATTCTTTGAAAGTTAGTACTTAAATTCACTCCAACAACTGAAACTTGGCTTTGTAACTTGTTCTGGATAACTTTCACCCATAGATATTGTCCCATCCTTTTTTTATTTTCTGCCCCCCCCAGCTCCTGCTTTAGTCAGCACCAGGGGGAGTAGAAAAAAAAAAATTAGGAGATTCTCCACAGTGCCTTTAGGTGGCTGAAGAGCAAGAGATGGGTGTCCCTTCTGTGCCAGGTCAGCAGCAGGCAGAGCTCAGTCCTGCAGAGGTACAGGAGTGGAGTCAGGAATCAAACTGCCACCCCACAGATCTGGATATTGGGAAAAAAAGCAACTGGTTTCTCAGGAGGGAGGATGATATATGACATCCAATTTTACATCCTTTTTGAGAAACTGAGTTGTATTTTTTGTTGGAAATGTAGGTACCCGTTATACTTTCCATCTTTTTGGGCTTCTTTTTTTTCTAGGCAGTTTCTCATCAGAGTGTCCTTTGTGTCTGTTGTTGTCTTCTCTTGTTTCCTCTAATGGAAAAGTGCTCTGAACTCTCAGCCAAGATGGGGATAATAAACACCCCAAATAATCATTCTTTTCTTAGGTGCAGGTGGAGCTCAGTGTACCAGCACAGTGTCTGCTAATGATTTTATCCTATGTGTACTTTATGCACATGAAAAAAAAAAAAGGTGGGATAACAATCTTCAGTGCAGTTTGTGGGATCAATCCTACAGCCTGGAAAAATAAATGTATTTGCCCACCTCATAGTACTGATTAGATTATTCTTTTAAATCAGAGCTGATAACCTTGTCCTGCACCTGAACACTTGGACCCTGGATTACCACCCAGAATATAAGAAGAAATGAGAAACTTTGAATCCTTAAAGTTAGCTATAAGGCTGTTTTAAAATAACTGACAATCTCTAATACTACTTGAACATTATACAAGAACATCTCTGCATTGACTTAAAAAATAACGCAAGACCAAGGCATACTGGTTAAATACTGGTTTATTCTTGTCATAACACATAGTTGGAGACATAATGAGTGTATCATTCCATACAAATAGATGGTTTGTAGCATTTTACTTTGATATCTGGGTTTTAGCTAGGATAGACTTCTTCTCAACAGCTGTTACAATGCTGTGTTTTGGATTTGGAATGAGAATGGTGTTGATGGCACACTGATGTTTTGGTTTTGTGCTCACTTCTGTTTATTCTGAGTCAAGGACTTTTTTTGTGTGTGTCTCATGCTCTGCCAGTGAGGAGGTGTGCAAAAGAAACTGGAGGGACTGTAGCTGGGACAAATGACCTGAGTTGATCAAAGGGATGTTCCATTCCACAGAGAGTCATGGCCAGTACGTAAGCTGGGGGGAGTTGCCTGAAAGTGTGGCTGATCTGGGCTCAGGAAGGGGTGTCTGGTATCTGTCAGCTGGTGGAGAGGGATTGTGTTGTGCATCACTTGTTGTTTCTTTTTTTATTATCATTATTATTATTGTAAATCACAATTATTGCTGTATTTTATTTTCAATTATTATATTGTATTTATCCCAACACACAAGTTTTACTTTAAATCTCATCCCCATTCCACTAGGGGGAGGGAGAGAGGGAGTGAGTGGCTGCATGGTGCTTATTTTTCACCTGGGCTTAAAACCACAACATATGGTTAAATGAAATTATATCAGAAGAAATCTTATTTTTGCAGATACTTACGGTCTGTGATTCTGTCTAGTGAATGTGATGATTTAAAGTTGTATCATGGTTTGAATTTAAAAAAATAGTCTATCATAACATCATAGTATTAAAGACTAGGGATTCTTTGCATCTCTCACAACTTTTGCACTTTCTTTCCTCTTAAAGGCATGTTTCTCCCTGTCCTGTTTATTTGAGCAAAATGCAACTGTCTTCATTGCACTTTGGTCACGGTTTTCTCTTAATGCTCTTCAAGTCTTTTTTTTGCCTTCACAGGATTACCAAAGCAGCACCCGTGTTTGCAACAACTGGATGTTTTGGGAGTTGTGCTGCAACTGTGCTACTCTTTTCAGCAGCAGTGTTAGTATATTGTCCTGAGCCTCCAAAACGGGACAGATGCAATTCCACATTTTGTACTCTAATTTAGCACTCCAAACTCAGTTACAGCATTCTGATAAATGCACCAAGTTTTCAACATGCCTCCATTTTAGCTCATGTAGAAAAAATATAACATTAGAATAATCTTAACACTTTTTTGTCTCCAGTAATGGCAAAATGAAAACAGCTAATTCACAGAATATATATATTTCCAAAATATATATTTCATGTATAGCCTCACTACAAGGGATGTGGTGAAAAAAATACCAATGAGAGGATACTACTGACCATAAAGAAATAAGATGAGAGAGTTGCTGTTTCTGTATTATTCCTTTTATTCTTTCCCAACAGCAGTCTCATTACTTGCTTTCATTTTCTTGGAATTCTTTTTAAAACCTCTAAATTGTGGAAAAGAATTGTCATATTCTTTCCCATTCTGATAATTCAGTGGCAACATTAGCAGCACCTGGTGTTTTGCTGTTCCTGAGCTCCTGATTGCCTCTTGAATCACTTCAAAATTTAATCCTTCCACAAATAGCTCATGTGTCTGGGACGCAGCTTTTTATTCACTATTAAACATCTCCCTGTAGTGGACACATAAAAGTACTTTCCCTTGCTCCTCTGTAATTGAGTTTTTTATAATGAAAAGGATTCTTTATTTGCTCTTTATCAGACATAGATGTGGTTAATATCCTCTCTTCCATGCATCGATACTCTTATAAAATGTGTTTATTTTACTAATCTTCCTAACCTAATTCATCTTTTTCCCCAAGCCATGTAAGTATTGCCTTTCCCCTTGTACTGCTTATCTCATGAGTTTCCCTCTGGCTTTAGAGTGTTTCTCATCCAGAGTTTAATTCTGATTCTGAAGGCTACAACATTGCTATTTGTCAATCTCAGCTGTTTCCTGCAATCTTTATCAATCCATTCTTTTTTCATTGTTTTTAAATTTGTTTTGTCTATCTGCTCTAATATTTTCTTTTCCATCTCCTTGCACGGGTCCCACCTGGTATCAGTTTTCTCATAAACACACCAAAATTTTTGGAAGACGCCAAACACTTTTAACTTGGGACCAATATTCCTGTCCTTATTCTGAATTCTCCAAAGAGTTTGTGTTTTCTACTGTGTCTCAACTGCTTTGTTTCATTTTGCTCAGTTCTTGGCTGGAGACAATAATTTTTCTTCAGTACAGAGAGCTCACCTGCAGCCAGCTCCTCCTCTCTTTCTGCTGTGCCTTTAACATTCACATCTGTACCCTGCACATCTTCCTTCCCTTCCTTAGGGTATCAATCATGCAGGAAAACACTGGCAATTTAAATAAACTTATCTTTAGTTCTTCAGAGAACCAATCTTGTATTTTATGGTCAGTGAGCTTCATCATAATGACGCAAGTGTTTCCTGATGCCTTCCCTTAAACCACAGGCAGGAGAGCAGAGAGAACAGTAAACCCAGATGCTGCTGATAGCATAGTGTTCTCCAGTCATCCAGGTCCTGTTTCATTCTCTGCAATTACCCCTCTATTCCAAAAAAGTGCCAAACTCCCAGCTTCAAGAGGTATGTTTCCTAGTCCTATTCATTATTTCACAGCTGAGATAATCACAACGAAGAGGTTCCTGATTTATGTAAAGTCAAAATGCTGGATGTTCATATTATCTTGTATTATTTCCAGAGCTCAGATTATTCAGCACAAAAAAAAGAAAAAATAAAGTGGGTACATTAAGCCTTTTGTATTTTTTCCAGTTAAATTTTCCTTGTGAAGGGACTAACAATGTGCACAACAGCCATTTTGCAGGAACAATTTCCTTAGGCTAATCATTATTCTTATATATATATGACCTGGATAACTTTGGGCATACCTGCAGCAAGCCAAAATGTTGGGAAGTGGTACTGGTAAACAAAAGTCTAAGGATTGTTTCAAACATTGGCTAGTACATGCTTTTGCACAATACTTTGTCCTATTTACTTAGGTAAAGTATTAAAATTCTAGACATATATAAGTCAGCAAAATGTAAACAGGAAAACAACTAAGAGAGCTGAAAGCGGAAGGGCAAGCAAATTTAAAGGAAATAACAAAGAATAACCTCACATTTATTAATTTTGTATTAGCAAAATTTAACATAAACTGCATCACTTTGAACTTTATTTAAAGTCAGGCTGAGTGTGTGACTATGGCTAAATCACATTGACTGAAAGAATTGTGCCCACTTATAAACCTAAACTTGGATCTTGAAGTTAATGGAAGTCTCCATATTGAGTTTATTAAAAATTATATTTAACACTAACAGGATGATGATCTGCACACTTGCACACAGTGGGGCTTTGGAGGAAGCCTCCCAGGGAAGGTGAGTTCCATGTGCCATGGCAGAGGGGACTGTGATCTCCACACCTGAGAGCTCATGGTGTCTGACCACTGCAGATTGATCCTGCTGATTCCTCCACAGCTCCCACCAGCACAATGGAAGCACTGTACACTGGCTCACCTGCCTTGTTTTGTGTCCTCACAGAGGGCTGTCATGGGAAGAGATGTTGAATGGTGTCTTAGCAAGCTCTTCCAACTTCTCTGAATGTGTAAGGTACAACAATTGTCAGCCAAGAAAACAAAGGCTTACACTTGAAATCAATGCAGCAAAAAAAAAAAAAAAGACCAAAAGCCAGGTTCTGGCCAAAGAACATTGTAGGATGAGGCACTCACATGTTAAGGCATGAGGGCAGCAAACACATCATCTCTTGCATTACAGCATTTTAAAACCACTAAATAATGGAAATCACAGAAGTTGTCTGAGCCTCCTTTGGGAGCTGTTGTCAGAGTCTGTGGGGTCTTTGGCGTACCAAAACCATCTTCTACCGAGCCTTCAGCTGGGTGAGGAGCAGTGAAACCATGCTGAGGTGGGCTGGCAGGAGGTGGCTGAGTGGTTCTGGGTGGGTTCTGGGCCCCTCAGCCCTCGGAGCCACCCTTCTGTGTTGGTGGGGGCAGCTGGCTCTTCCAGCCCACAGCTTGTGTCCAGCATGAGGAAGGGTGGCATGGGGAAAAAAGCCTTGCAAAACTCCCAAGCACCCCTTCTTTGGCCCTGGAAGGTACTTCTTATTTTTCTAGCTAGAAACAGTTCATATTACTCAGAAGGAAGGTTGCTTAGAAGAGGGATATACCCTCTAAAAACCAGTGTGTGGACTAGTTGACCGATTTGTTCATAGAGTACTTTTCTCAGGGATTTAAGAAGTATAGCTGATAGAATATCCTAGGAATGCTGTTTGATTAGAGAACAGTTTGTGTGGTAAATGTATAGGTTATCTTATTCTAGTGTGCATTCAGGATGACGCTCTAAGTTTTGGACTGGAATCTTTGTATTTTGGAAATGAAAAATTACTGTCTTTTTTTTTCCTCTCCTAGTGAAATAATCTAAAACTGGGAAGCAGATTTTGAGAATTTGTGCTAATATAACTATTGAAGGGACTTTACCAAAGAGGCTGAGTGCTGAAGACCCCTTCTCCCAGAGCAGAGGATATTCTTCACTCCTCAGCATCAAAGAAAGCTCTACATATTTATCTAATTTTACGCTACTTTGAAGAAGTCACAGGAAAGTAAACACAGAAGCAGCCCTTGTTTTATTCATTTCTAGTAAAGCTTATATTTTGCTTTGTATTGTTCCTATCCATACACAGGCCTTAAAAAGTAAACACTTTCCTTAAGGCAGCATTAACTAAAAATAAAAAGGAAAATATTTTTAAAAATATTTTTAAAGTACTTTTCTCTAGAGATGGTGATTCCTGAAAGCGTTGCCTGCAAGATGCAGGAAATATTCACTTTGCATTAGGTCCCATTAGATTACTAACTCATATAAAGTCATGCTTGGGAAAATATTATTTCTAATGAAAATTAAAAACCACTATGCCTCTTTTTCTCTTTTCTGTGGACACACAGAAATTTTTATTTCTAGTGGTGAAATTTCTGGTGGTGAAACATAATTTTCAAGAATGTGTTGAAAAATTAGAAGGAAATAAGGCAAATATTTTCATGGATGTCTCTAATTATGCTTCCAATTTTGTACTTAGCTTTCCAGACTAAGACATTAGGATCCTAAAATAGAAACACATTAAACAAAATATGGTCTTTATCTTTATTTGAAACACTGCAGTACTAGAAAACGAGCATTTTGTGGTTTTCTATCCATTTCCTGAATTAGGCAAAAATTAAGTACTATGGTAATACTTGTTTATTTCAGGCAACAGGCAGAAAAAAAGATCTATTCTTTCAGCAGCTTGGATAAAGTCCAGAATGTCTGATTTCCAGCCCACTGCAACAACACTCCAAAAGGCCAGCTGATTTTAACAAACATTGGTGTCTTGATATTTATTTTCCACAGAGCGTCATCCACAGCTCTTTCGATATCAGAATTATCTCAATGAACAGGAAACTTCTTGTTTTGGGGCATAGACATTAAACAATTCATATTAGCCAATTTCTAACTATGTCTTTCCTGGCAATTCAAGCCCAAATATAACCTCATATATTAAACTTCAGGCTAAAACACTGTGTGGTAATGCAGCCAACTCAACAGGAGGTTGTAGGTCCCCTTGTGCTTAGGTAATAACAAATCCAAGTGTGGTCCAGGCTATCTGCTGGCAGAGACAAACGCCTCATTCTGCTCCTCAACTACTTCCCATCCAGCTGTTGTCTGTCTTTTCCATTGAGACTGTAACCCCTTCATTGCAGGGTCCTCCTTCAGCCCCTCTTTGCCTATTGCCAGGAAGAAGGAATCCCAATCCCAGGATGAGTCTCTAGGTGCTGCTGTAACACCAATAATAATAAATGATGTTTCAACTATTTTTCCAGATGTTAAATCTGTACCAGGACTGTCTAGGATCTGTGGCTCCTCAGAAAGAGATGGACAGAAATGTCATATTTTGTTGACTCTGGTTCTGACAGGGCTGGTGTCCAACTCATGCCATATCCCACCAGTGTGACCAGCTTCCTTCACCTGTACTGGGGCATGAGGAGGATCTGCCTGCCCCAGGACTTGCAGCCCACATTTCAGGACATTAATGCTTTGACCAAACAGAAGCATGGCATGTGTATGCCCCTTTCAGACTAGTGTATAAGGAATTTTGTCCAAAATATGGCCTCTCCCTGCACCTATTACCATTTCTCTGAAGCTGTCAGACTCCCTTGGATTTGTTATCAGAGGAGAAAAAAAGAGGAAAGGTTATTTCCATTAACTTGCCACACATTTGTGTCCTCAGCAGCGTCAGCAAGGGTGCTGTGTGGTGACCAGGATGTGATATACAAACCAGCCATTAATCCCTACAAGAGGAGATAGGCCAAATGCCTCCAATACTGGTTCTAGCTTTGCTTATAATATGCACATCCAGCATCAGCCAGCTAGTTAGCACTAGTCTAGCACTTGCTAGCTCTAGCACAATTGTAAAATTGCTAATATAGCTCAGCTCTGCTGCAAGGCATTTCCTCACGTGACTTTGGGGTTAAAGCAGCTGCAAATCTGTCTAGCACTTTTTTTTTTTAATTTTTGATGTTACACATATTGTGGAACTGGAGAAACAAAACCAACAGATGGCCAAATACATTGAGAGAAAGATACAGCATGACCCTAACTGAGCAGAGAAAAGAAGATATTTGATTGCCAGTTATGCATTTCCTTCTCTCTACCTTTTGCTGGAGTTAGACCATCTCATTTGTCTTTGTAGAAGTATTTTGAGAACATTAGAGTGAAATAGCATATACATCTGCGTATTATTAGTACTATAATTGTTGTTATTATAGCTATTATCTACAGCAAAAGAACAGCATTTTGTTTTCTTGTCTCTCCATGTACTGATGTCCTCTGGTAGACTTATTATCATACTGATAAAATACAACCTTCTGACCCCACTCTGTTTTGATGACTGGGCATTTGGCCCCTCCAAATAGCATTGTTCAAAATTATATCAAATGACAGCTGATGTTTTATACTGTTAATCTACGGAGACATTTGGAAACAAACACAATACCTCAAAGTTATTATGGCTACTGCATACACATAGTAACAGTCAGGCTGAATTCCACTCATATAATGTGGATGTTCTTGTTCATATAATTAAAATTAAATCAAATTATGAAGATTTTAGGTTCACAGAGAAAGTAAAATCACTGTCATGAAAGAAGTGGTCAGTGAAAATCAGTGATAACTAAAGGTACTTACTGCTGCTTCATGTTTAGGGCAGACTGCTTCTGAGAGGCTGCTGGGCAGACTGTGGAGGTGTTCAAATGCTCATGAGAGCAATGAATTTATAAAAATACCTCTAAGTTGAAACTCACCTTATGGATTTTTATAGCTGTGAATGGGGCACAAAAAATAAAGAACTAGGAGGCTTTAAAAACAAACAAACAACTATGAAGCAACAAATGAGAGAACAAACAAAAAAGGCAACCCAATACAAGTGACAGGTTATTAAGCAGGGAAGCAAGCATTTTGCTTTTAAACTATTTTGTCCTGATTAAAGCACTGGTGATACTGGGAAACTAGTTTTACAGTCTATCTTTCAGTGCAATTTTAGGCTTTAAAAACCAAAGTGAAAAACAGAAGATTTGAGTGAAAATTTGTAGCTGGATTCAATTTTGGAGGATTCTTAAGAGCAAGAAAATTGACCTACTAGAACAATTTAGTATTCAGTGTGTTTTCATACCTCGTTTCTGGAGAGGACTAGCTACTTTCTGAGGGGAAGTACAGGAACATTCACATAACTAATTACCAAATCATCTGCCCACATATTTTTTGCCAGCTCTTCTACCCTCTCCTACATTCACCTGCTCAGAGTAACAGCATGATGTTTACCGTATTTCCAAAGTTTTTAAACTTTTGTGCAATCAAAAATCCAATGGTTTCTAGAATTTCAAGTCCAGTTTTAATTGTATTTAGTGCTTGCCTTTGCTACTACTTTGCAACAGTGAGTGCTTGTGGTTTAAAAAGCATCAAACCCATTTCCATATGTGTGGATCTTATATATTCTACCTTGCTCGAATGACCCCTCAGTCTGGTGTTGAGTAAGGCAGGAAACAACCTTTCCTTTGCCCTCTCTGAGGCACTGACAGATGTGGAGGTGCTGAGTGCTGGGACATTTGTCGCTCTGTCTGTCCAGCCCAAGCTCTGGCTGCCCTGAAGCCTGGTTTGCCCATTGGTAAGTGATGTTCTCTGCTTGACATTGGCTGTGCATTATCACCAGAAGCACTGGTGTGCTTACTGGGGCAAGAGTGACAACCTGCTGCCCATGCTGGGCCCATGCTGCCCACACACCTTTGGATGCAGCAATCTCTCCTTCTCACCCACAGAGAGTAATTCCAGCATGGAGTTGGCAGTACCCACGTGCTCAGTTGCAAACCTTGGCCAACACTTAACACCTACTGACTTGGAAGCAGCTTTTTTTCTCTGACCTCTTTCATGAAAGCATCCTGTTTCCTGCTTCGAGGTTCATCAGTTCGTGCTGCCTCCTTGGCCTTCAGTGAGGTTATAATCCTGTAAAGGCTGACATTCTCAATAGTTGCAAGGAAGTCTACAAGGAACCAGCAAAGTACTTTGGGGAGAAGGTGGGAAACAAATGCAAATTATTGTGTAGGTGTGACAAACAGTGGTCCTAGTTTTAATAACAATGCACTTTCTATTCTCTGCAACTGAAGATGACACTGCTGTTTCTCCATTTTAGTTAATAGAAGAAAATATAATCAGAATATTTATTCTCTTCATGCATAGTTCTGATTATAAACAGCTACAGAAGAAAAGGCAAGAAATCAGACCTGTTCAACCCTGTCTGTGAATCCAAAAAAGCATGGTTATCTAGAAGTGTCCACTGGTTATCTAGAAGTGTCCATTCTTCTCATCTGTCACTCCAAGAGAGACATCAAGTGCTGGTATTTACTCAGCTCACCCTTGGCAAGCTGCCCAAAAATTGGTTGAAGTCCCTTTCTTTATTGATGCCAAAAGCTAGGTCAGTCCCAAAACTGGCTATCAATTACAATGATCAGAGAAGGGACAAGCTCCACAGACCTGTGCAGGACCTGCTGTGCTCACAAAGTTGGTTTTGAAATCACACCTACATTTGTGGAAGCTGCAACAATCTACTCTACAATAATTAATATTTTGGAAGAAGAGACTCATAGGAGGTGTTTTCCTGAGGTCTATGCCATGCTCAGAGCTGTACTCATGAAGCACCTCAGCTGCCTTTGAACTCTCTTACGCTGGCCTTTAAATCTGTTCACAAAACAAGTGTGCAGCATAATTAACAATTCAGCCTTGGCACAGACACAGAAGTTGATCAGAATGAACAGCAAAACCATCTGTATGGTGAGCCAGATAACTTCAGACCCTCACCTGTTCATGGTAGGGAAGCCCATTTATTTGAATTTCTTTCCCAATGATTTTACTGGCATGTTAAATTCTTCATCAGTTAAGCTAAGTAATAATAGAATTTTGTAGTGTCATGTGCCTGAAGTGGCATCGGGAGACTGAATTGGTCATTCATGGAGTTTAATCCTTGGTTTTCCTTATTGATTTAATTTTAATTAAATGTGAATTATTTAGCACTCTGTTAAAGAGTCAGTGTGGCAGAGGAAGGGAACAGAAGCAGTCCCAGCTCTGAAAGTGTAGAGAAAGCATGAAGCAGATCAAGAGCTGACACCTTTAATCTGCAGAGGCTGCACTTCAAATTAGTCCAAGGTGCACCCTGTGTACTCAGAGAAGAATTCCTAAGTAGAAATCTGTCTGAAGGCTGACCTGCCCTGTTTGGGCCATGTTGATGAAGGTGTTGACTTTTGTTTCCTGTTTGGGTTATTTTAGCAAATTACCTGAGGCTTTGATGTTCTATCTTTTCCCATTTAGCAACATTTCCTAGTCAATAGGAATCACCAAGCTCAGTTAATAATCTCAGTTGCATCTGTGTGTCCCAGCAGGTTCTAGCTAATAAATAACCCCAGCACCTTTCCCACATCAGTGATTTTTATGAATATGGGGGATGCTACAGCTGAGGAAAAGCAGAGGAACAGCTGGAGCAGTATCAGGCTCTGCAGCCTTGGAGGAGGTGCCACAGCCATGGAGAGGCTTCACCTTGATGCCAGCAGTGCTGAGAGCCTTTAGAGAGGCACTGAGTGTGAAATGGGATTTTCTTGTCACCCAGGGAGGAAAAAGGTTTTTCTATGAGAGCCAATGAGTGCAGAAACACTCTTAACAACACTCATAACAGAAATGCTGTTTCCTGATACCACTTTTCACAGCAAACACAACTTGTTTATTCACTGTCATACTCAACCCTTGCTACATTATATACTTGTCACCTTTTATTATTTATCTACCTCTGCGACTCCTGTACTGGTCCACATTGACTAAAGTGATATAGGTAGTAGAGGGTAATAGCAGCACACCAAACAATGGATATTAATCTCTTGTATACTGAAACAAAGCCTTTTTCTTAACAGGGTGTACAAAAAGAGATGGTGAGGCCCCATCTCTTCACCTAAAAGAACAGATAATAAATTGAATATAAGGGAAAGAGGAGCTGGAAAGTGAGAAGGAGAAAGGGAGCCATAAAACAAATTTTTGCCTTTTATGGATATAAACATTACAAAACCTGCAGCTTTATTAAGATTTCTATGGGGCCTACGCTACAGAAAATGTTGGATTAATGGTCACTCATGGGATTTTTTGGACACAGCATCTTGAAAGGACCATGGCTGATAGAGAGCTGTAGTGATGGGATGGCCCAACAGCCATGCATGGTGCAGGGCTGCACAGCTGAGTTTCCAGAGACAAGCTCCAGCACTGGAACTCAGCTCGTGATGGGGAAAATTTCAGGTGCTCTTTCCCCCACTACAACCCCTCTTCTGCTGTAGGATTTTACATAAGAGGAGATGACCAAGACCTTGTGGCTTTTCCTGTGGTGGTATGAACATACTTGACAAAAGGAAGTGGTTGGTTTGTCTAGACAAATCTCAGGGGATAGAACCCAGGCTTTTAACCCATTGTGAGGGTTCAGCCCAGCATCAAGTTTAGAATTTTTATTAGAGCAAAGGCTGAACACTTTTGACTTTTGTTGACTTCATATGGCAAAGGTTTTTGTAAGTCCTGCAGTAATGCTTTACTAAGTGGTCATTTGCATCAGCAAAGGTTTTATAGTAATAGTTCTCTAATTATTCTGTTTTTTCATGATTATTACAACAGACGGATTCAAACACAGACTCTGTACATTTAACACTTTCCTTTCTGTGCCCTGCATCTTTCAGCATCATGCACATGTGAGGAGATTCCTTCACAATGCTATGCCACTGTGCCCTTCCTAAGACTGCTGATACAGGAGTGTCAGCATCATCCTCTCTTTAAATTTCTATTCATTGTAGATAGTACCAACAATCTTGGCTGTATATTTCAAAGAATTTTCTGTTTTAAAATATATATTACCTGTGTGTGTATATATATTCATATGTTTCTATTAACACCTAGTTTCTGGTAAGTGTAGAGAAAATATCTTATTTTATAAGAAAGTGAGAGATTTTCCCTGCCTTTTTGAATTCTAGAAATGTCTCCTTGCATTAACGCAATGTAAAAAAAGCTGAAAGATCCAGGAGGTGGTTTAAAAAATAACTTGCAAGACATTATTCAGAGAACTAGATAGATATTCTTCTTACAAAAAGAATCTCAAATATTCTATAGTCTTGATTAGTGTTCCAGTGTTTAGTGTTTCAGTGCTTAATAACAAAGCAAGGATAATATCACAATATTTCTAAGTTATTAAAACTGAGAATAAATTGCACTTCAGGGAACTTTCTTTGGAAAAAATAGAGCATTTTTATCAGGTTTGTGATTTCAAAGCAATACTGGTTACCATTTTTTGTTGGCTTGTACTTCACATCTCTATATCTGCATTTCATGAACTGGGAGAAAAAAGGCACTGCTACCTGTCTCCCTGATACTGGGGGTGAAACAATGAGTCCATCTCAGAAATTTCCCTGTCTCCTGGATGATAAAACTGCTGTCCCCAAAAGTTCAGGATATTCTGTGTCAAGAATGCATCTGAAATATGTCCTCAGGGTTCACACTGGCAGGGAAATACTGCTGATGGAAAATTCCTATTGAATCAGTTACAAATCTCCCTCTTTCCTCAAAGAATTTTTGTTCTGACATACCCCAGCTATGGATGAGTCAATCCTAGTAATCTTAGGCCAAATCCTAGGCCAATTTCCATGCCTAATAATCCTAGGCAAAAACCAAAGACTTTGTAATTCCCTTTATAGCTGCATGGATAACTGAAATAGATGAGATAGATCTCTGTATGTGCAGATGTTGAATAAATCTAAGTGCAAGAAGAATATTTTGTCTGTTGCTTTGACACAAGCAAAGGAGCTGCTGACATGGAAGTGATGCATGTCCAAGAGTTCCCAGAGTGCCACAAAGAGCTCTGGGATGGTCCACAAGGTTGATGGTCCTGAGGATGAGACCTGAAGTTGCCTAAAAAAAAAAAGCTCGGGCAGAAGAGTTAAATCTGGCACATCACTCTTTTCTACACTTTGAGACATTTTCTCATATTTCTTAATAAAAGTGGAGTTTAGGTCCCCCTTTGGCAGAGACAGGGATGGGATGTGTGTTCTGTCTCTATTGAGAAGCCCTCTCATGGCTCAGTCAGCATCTCTTGCACAAGAGGTTCCAGGTCTGACCCAGGCAGAAGAGTGTGCAGCAGATCAGCTGGAACCCTGAGAGTCACTCACCATGAAAACCAAATGCTCTAGAAGTGAATTCATCCTCTCAGGCACAGCAGGATGTCACACCAGAACTGCTGCCCATGGTGTCCAACGATGTCACCCAGAGGCTGGGCTCTGAGGGGAATGCGGGCACTCCCTTGGGTGAGATACTTTTGCCTGCAGAACATGAGCTCCCCAAGAGCCATTCCTCCTTTGCTCCAGCACCAGCCCCACTGTTCCTAAGCTCCAGACACCCACATCCTCCTGTGCAAGACATTTCAGTGTCGTGCAGTTGTTCCCTGTCTTGCAGATCATGTTGAGTTCTTCTCTCTCAGAGCTCTTGCTCTTGCTCTTGCTCATTCTCTCCCTCTTTATGAGGGTGTTACCTGGGTGTTTTCTCAGAGCCTCCAGGAGGATGTTGTTTACAAACATTCTTCATGGCAGCTGTGTAACTTGGGACATCCAACAAATGTGAAATGGAACAGAAGAAACAGGAGCACTCATGGGTTTTGAAAGAAAACAATGTCTTCAGGCAGAGTTCAAGCTAGGCCTGCCAGACAAAGTGCTTCCCAGCATGGAGAAGGTTTTTAGCCTTTCACTTCTGCTCATCAGCAGACTAACAATTTCCAGTTTTACTATGCCTATCAGTTGCTCCCAATGATTCATCTTCAGTGTGAAAACTTACTGACTGCAGCTAGAAAAAACACAGTGGATTTCCTATATCCATTCAGAGAGTGATCTCTGCAGAGAGCATTAGGTGGCTTCTTAAACTACCATTTCCTGCTTGAATCTATGCTGTGTACTTCTTTGGGAGACAGGAGAGCAGCTGAGGAAATAATCCTGGGGACAGAACTTGGAGATAATCTATTTTGCTCTAAAGGTTCAATAGCAGACTAGTTGTATGAAAGCCTGGGAATTAGAGCTAAAAACCTCACACACCTCTGACTCCCTTGACTCCTGGTGTGCTTTGATGTAAGAGGGAAGAGAATAAGATCCCAGCTACTCTCCATTTCAGTGATGCTATGCCTAATCACAAGCAGCACATATTGGAGGCACAGAGAAGCCGTGGGGATATGCTGATCAGTCACCTGGTAAAACAGAATGACTCACACAAGGGTGTACTTGGAGTATTTCTCCTGTTTTGTCCATTGCATGTGCTGAGCATTTCTGTGAGGTCTGATTTCTCATTCCCTACAAAGTTTTTTCACCCCCCCTACAGTGAGTGTGTTCAGACATCACTCTTTGCTATGCCTCCTGAATCAAACTCAAGGCATCTGCTACATTTCCT
This sequence comes from Alaudala cheleensis, assembly GCA_013398995.1. NCBI lineage: Eukaryota > Metazoa > Chordata > Aves > Passeriformes > Alaudidae > Alaudala > Alaudala cheleensis. The sequence goes on from VWYE01028572.1 coordinate 784,090, forward strand.
GAACATGTACAGCTAAACAGATGATCAAGTATCATCAATTTACATGGTGAAACTATTACGAAACTCTGAACCTTGTTATACAGTTGATGATCATCCTTGTACCCAAAGGATGGGAGAAAGAATTTTCCCTTTTGTAAATACTGTAAGTTTGACTGCAAAGATTACCATGGAAATGAAACCATAATTTGTTGCCCCTGGGATACAAATGGCATTATGCTATTACTTTCAGAATGCTGCACTTTGACCTGTATGCCTTCCTGTATAATGACTGCATTCTTTTAACAAGTCAGGTGTCAATAATAGTTCTCAGAATTCATTAAAGATGAAGAAATTATAGCATTTAACAAAACCAGTTCATTAGGCTGGGACTCTGTTTTTAAAAGCATAATTTTCTTTTGTCTTCATTCTCTGATGTGTTCTTCTACCTTCTGCCAGGGACAATCCAACACTCAGGCATTCAGTTTCTCAACCACTTTCAATATTTATTTCCCCATTAGCACCTCTTTTTTTTTTTTTT
>VWYE01028572.1:794899-816745 GCA_013398995.1 Alaudala cheleensis
TTCTAGCAACGTCATTCAATTTTCATGGTTGGGGAGGAGCCACACACTGTCCTAAGCTTTGCTTAGCTCTTTATCTGAGGCAGGCAAGTATCCTTCACTTTCAGATCCGTACACAGCAAAATAATCCCTGTGGTAATGCTTGAAGGAGCTGACTTGACAAAACAGGACTGATGCTGCAGTGTCACTGAAAGGGGTAGAGTGATGATAATATGTCTGGGATCATTCAGCTCTCCCTGGGATCATTCCACTTCATTGTGTTATGAAGTAATTAACACAATAAGAGTGAATTTGTGCTGTGCTTAGGGATAGGGTTAGGGTCTCCCTGAGACATTGGGATCAGGGGAGCCATCAGCAATCCACATGCTGTGGCTGAAGTCCAGTCAAGGACTTGTTGGCAGGAATTTGATTCAATACCCACATCCAGAGCAGCAGCTTTGCAATTCTCAGGAAAGATGCAGTATGGCTTTGGGTCAGAGACCGGCCACCATTATTAACAAAGACAAATCAGGACAGAGAAAAAAAATCACAGTTCTGCCCTGCTTCTAATTCTGCTTCATATTCTTTCATGGAGAGGTAACAGGCAGGGAGAGGTCAGCAAAGAAGCGTTGCATTTCCATGACCTTGGCCTTATCCTGCAGATAGGGCTTTTCTGTGTCACACTATCTGCATTGCCACAAGATGCAAGCAGTCCCTTGTTACATGATTTTTCATGAACTAAAAAGGTCAGTGTTTCTATTACATCCCACTGATAACTCCAATAAAACTCAGATGTTTTCATTTCTACCTCTTGCCAGCAGCAATTTTTACATTTCTAAAACTTTCACATTTGGCTGCTAAAATGCATTCCAAAATCTAGACCTAGATACCCACATAATTACAGGCTCAGTCACAGAGCTCTCACTTCAGAGGTCAATTGATGTCTGAGAAAACCAGATCATTTTTCTAAGCAGTGAGCTCAGCACAGAGCAGCCTGATTTCTCTCAACACCTTTCCCAGTACATTTAAGACCACTGCTAAAGCAGTGAAAATATTATTCAAAAAGCACAGGATAAATGTTACAGATCCTGGATTTTTAAACCCTCTCTTCAAGCCAAAACTTAATCTTTAACTTAAAAAATTGACTATATGTATTTGGACTAAGGGTACCAAACAATGTTTTTTCTTATAGGTTGTTTAAAGGGAGAGTTAATATGTGTTTTTATTCTTTTCTTTTAGCCCTTGGGAAAGAATAACACAATGGATATACATGGAGAGAAAAAGCACAGCAATCTTTGCAGGGAGCAAAAACACAGAAATTTTTGCAGAGCCATCATTTTTTCTCTTCAGGTGTTTATTTTTGGTGATGTCTTAGCTGGGTGACAGAGAACGCAAATGACAAACAACAGCAAACAGTGCAGAGACTGGCAACTCTCTGCATGAAATATGACAAGGTTTATGTAGCCAGCTCCTGCTCATTTCTCAACCCATTATTCAAGAAGTGTTACACACTGAACCTGCATGACCAGCATGCATTCAGATCACCTCCAGGGACAGTGCAGCAGGGCTGCAAGTCACCAGATCCAGGATGGCAGGTCAGGAAGTCAGTTAAATTGTGCTCTTATCCTTTCTGTGTACTTACAATTTCTTGTGAATGAGAGAAAAACACAAAAATTCTTCAGCAATTTGTGAATAAAACTCAATTAAAATTACCATTCTCTGCTGTGAGAAACTAGAAAAGATAGGGGCTTTTCCTTTATTTACCTCTTTTATTTCATGAAATTATATGTCTCCATCAGAACTTATTCCACTGGGGAATATACATAGCCATTTTGAAAAGCTGAAATGGCAGAGGAGAGATCTGGGCTGACCTACTAGAATCATGGTATAATTTAGGTTGGAAAAGACCTTTAAGGTCCTTAATTCCCTGTTAACCCAGCACTGCCAGATCTACCACAAACCACAACATCTAATAATGCACCCAAGAAAACATCCCTGAGACAAAATATCAGCAAAAAATTTCCTATGGAATGCAGTTTGTAGACTGACAGCTGAAGAACAAGCTCCCACAGTTAAGCACTGCAATATTCCAAGGAAGTACTTGGATGTTTGGAGAACTACTTGATGAATGAATGCAAGAATCTATCTGTATTTCCATCAGAAGCCTGCCTTGTTTGGAAGCAAATACAGTCCAAGCTGGACCCTAGCCCACATGATTGCAAATAGGCCAAGTACTGGATCCTGGTGGGAAGCAACATTTAGTATCATTCCATCCTTTAACAAATAAAGCTGCTCAGGAAAAAGCTCCTACATGTTTTGTAGGCAATTGAAAGTGTGTGCAATTGAAATCCCTGTGCACTATGTGCTTTGTCATTCTCAGGCTTAGTACAGTGGACACAGCCAACAGTAGCTTAATGCTGCTCTGGAGGTGAGTCTCCTCTCCATCTTTGACACAGAATACCTTCTCATCTATAGGCTGTTTCTAAAGCTCTGTACTCTGGTGCCAGCACAGATAACAGCTCAAGAGGCTTCAGTATTATCAGATTCTACTCCCTTAAGCCAGCTGCAGTGTGAAATGCAAATACTGGGTTAACTGTGTGATCCTTATTTGCATTTCTGGCACAGTGGTCAAGGACTGTGCTTCCAAGAACAGCAGTATTTTCAGGCTTCATCCCAGAGCTGTTCAGCATCACTGAGCAGGTGCTGACACCACATACATAACATCCAATTAGTGTTAGCAGTAAATAGCAAGACCCACACAAATGCCCCAGAAAAGCATAACAGAATGACTTGTTTCTAAAGTGCAACGGGTCAGGGGAGGGGATTCCACCCCTCTTCTTTCTCCTGATGAGACCCCATGTGAAGTACTGTGTCCAGCTCTGTGGTCATCACCACAGGAAAGACATGGACATGTTGGAGTGGGTCTGGAGGAGGATCACAAAAATGGTCAGAGGGAACGACTGAGAAAGTTGGAGTTGATCAGCCTGGAAAGGGGAAGGTTCTGGGGAGACCTTACTGCAGCACTTCAATACTTAAAAGAGGGCTTATAAGAGAGATGGAGAGAGACTTTTTTTAGCAGGGACTGTTGCAATAACACAATGGGTAGTGAGCTTAAGCTAAAATATGGTAAATTTAGGCTAACTCTAAGGAAGATTTTTAGCATGAGAGTGATGAGACGCTGGAACGCATTCCCAGAGAAGTTGTGGATGCCTNTAGCAGGCACTGTTGCAATAACACAGTGGGTAGTGGGTTTAAGCTAAAATATGGTAAATTAGGCTAGCTCTAAGGAAGAAGATTTTTACCATGAGGGCGATGAGACACTGGAATACATCGCCCAGAGAAGTTGTGGATGCCTCAAACCTGGAAGTGTTCAAGGTCAGGCTGATTTCATTGTTCTGAGAAACTTGATCAGTTGAAGATGTCCCTGATCCCTTTAGAACCCAAACCATGACATGATTCTGTGCTAATATCTGGGCCTAGAAAGAAGCATAATATAGGCTTGGCCCATTAAAATTACTTTCCTTTCATAAAAAATGGAAAAGTCATTTCTGTATCTTCCCTGTCTTCTGCTCAAATCACTAATGCAATTTAAAAAAAAAGTTGCTCACTTGAATAACAGGAACCCAGCGGAAGAGTTCCAAGCTTCTCTTTTTCTTTCTGTTCTCACTATAATTAAAATAAAACATGCTTGTACAGGTGAAAATCTATATATGACAATATTTCAAATTAATAGTATAAACTCTATGTTTGCACTAGTTCATGGCTTTTCTACAACTGAAATGACATTAAAAATATATGTGTAGAGAAAACAGTGTGAACTGTCAGTCATCTGCTAAGCAGAAAATGCCCACAGCCCTGTGGGCCTGGACAATATGATGTGAAGAATGAAATACCAACTTTTGAGGTGGGGAGGAAGAACTGGTTCTGTTTTATTGGTGCATCTTCTGGTGCTGACTTATCACTGCTAAGCTTAAACACATAAACATCACAGGGAAGAGAGTCTAAAACATCCCTGTGAGATTGCCAGCTCTGTATTTCTTCCCAACCATCAAACTCTCAATCAGCCCCTGAGGCACAAGTTACTCCCTCCTTCCAAATCCCTCCAGGTGTTGACTAACCATGAGGTGCAGAAAATCTGCCAAGGCAGCTCCTGACACAGATAGTATGTACCATCAACAGGTTTGAACAAATCTTTTTAATGTCTCAAAAGATTTTTTAGATTCTTAATGCACTTGCACCATGATGCAGGAGAGTTGCATTATGTTATTCTGTGTTCTCTATGTACCATCCAGGCTTGTCCCTCAACAGATCTTTAATACCACTAGCTGGTGTAACTGCATCTGAGGAGGTGAATGGAACTTCCTGGCCACCCCTTGTAGTGGATTTTTTAGATGACCAAATTACTCCAGCTTTACATTTTCTTTAAGGTCAAAAAGCTATTTTTCTTTTCAGAGTCCTTTTGCCAGGGAACCTGTTGCTCTCTGCTCACAACAAATCTTTTGATCTGTACCAATGAGAGAATTTCAACAGCCAAAATAAACCCAGACAGCTAAGGTCAGCAGAAGAATCTTTTCCAAATACCTGGGGGGACTGAGGATATAGTTCATGCTATAAAATGATGGTGTAAAATGCTCATGCAGTCCAGTTCTCTTACACCTAAGTTAGCACAAACTGGGCTGCAAGAACTGGTGTTTTCATACAGGCCCCAGTTAACAGAGAAGACTCCTAGTAGCTGCCAAACAAAAACTGTGCTGGCATTGTGGTTATAGATCCTCTGACATGTATTTAGAAGGTTTTTTGTGGGAAGAATCATATGAGGGAGAAGAATGACCGGGAGATGCCAGAGGGGAGCTAGAGATGGAGAAATAATGAGTCATCATAACAACACTGCCAATTCTTTCTCTCCTTGCTGCTTTCTGACACAAAGGGAGCAAGTTCAGCACTCGCAGCCCCCAAGAGAACTGCATTTTGTAGTAGCAATATTTCACTTCAACACTGAACTTTTGATTCTGGGAAGGGGCCTTATTGTCCTTATTGCCAGTTCAAATGATGATTCTCTTCCAACTCTGATCTCTTTTCTGAAAACCTAACAGATTTTCCTCTCATGAGGGGAGCAGCAATGACACCATTACATCTGACAGTCAAAATTCAAGTGAAGAATATAACCCATGTTCTGGATCCCAGCATTTACGTCATATTTTGTTTTTTGTTTAATTTATTTTGAAACTACAAAGCCCTCTCAACCTATTCTTGACCTACCCTTTCCCAGCAGGAGGCTGTTAAGGATTGCGTTTATGCAACAGGAAGCAATCTTTTAATCTCTAGTCTGTCGTTTCAAGAAGAAATTAAAATTACTACTGATAATACCCGTCTTATCTTGATGAAACGTTCAGGAATATGGGCAGATAAGCATTTCACCAATAACTATGCAGTAAAATTGTCTGCTTAATAAATTCTGCTTTTGCTCAGTTTGCTGCAACATCCAAACAACTTAAGGTTCAAGAAAAATTTTGTCTCAGTTTGGAATATGCTGCACAATAAATAGCCTTAATTTACGAAAGGGTTGGAATTCAGAGCCTTCTAGAAATTTCAGTGCTTTTAAGATGTCCTACTTTTTCTCACTCAAAAGTCTTCACATGATTTTCCTTGCATTGCTTGTAATTTTATTCGCAGTGTTTTTTTCTTGCTTCCTGTGCATCTGCCTTCTGGGATACAACCCCTTTACTAAAACAAGATTAACATCTGAAATTGCTCTTTTCATGGTTCTTGCCCTTACAGTCCTATTTGTCTGCATCACTGGTGCTCACTCACAATCCTCCACTTGCAAATCCAAGGAAACAGCATTCATTCTGCATTCCAACAAACCCTTGTAAGTGAGTTCAGGAGTGATGCTGTAGGTTCTGCTCACACATATGGGAGCTTGGGCTCTGCCAAGGTCCATAATGCAGCACCCTTTGGTCCAGAAGGCAAGTCACAGCATTCAACCCCATGGGCCAACCTTCTCAGCAATTTAGGGGTAAAGCATCCAGAAGGTCACCACTTACCCTACAAACTCAGAGCATATGGCATGGACACTGTATCAGTGTCCCAAAAGGATGGGACTGTGATCAGAACCAGTGACAATAGCTGTGAATTGAAGAATTTAAGAGGTTTTTTGTTTGTTTCTTTTTTTCTTTTAAAGATAAAGCTAAGCATGGACTTCAGTCGCCTCTGTCTTGGATCATTGGTGAAATTCTCCAGTTTGCAGGTGCTAAAGCAGGGGAGTAGCTTTCCCTGCTCTTGGGTTATGGAAATAGATTGTGGATCTGAAAGTTAAGTGTGCCCAGAAGAGAGTTTGCTGCTAAGGCTTTGCTGACAGGTGCAAGTACACCAACAGCTTCTGTCTGAACTCTGCAGGTGTCCTGCTACTATTAGTACTAATAATATCAGAGGCTGCCTGATAGCTTATTTCTGCCTCATTTAACCTCTTTTAATGCTGAAAATGGTTTATCTCTATTGAACATAATTCACAATCTCTTTAACTTGACAGTGGTAATAGACACTCACCTGGTTAATATTCATATAAAATTCCCAGTTTAGGTTTTATTTGACTTCTATTAGCTCAAATCTTTTTAAGGAACCTGAAGGAAACTTCCACTGAATTGCCCTTATAAAAGATAAAATGTCATTTTTTTGAAAGATAAACTATAGTTTTTTCAACTTTCAAACATCCTACATAACTCACACATGTCATCCAATATAAATGTGATGCTGGAATAAGCATAGAACAAAAGTTAAAAGGAAGCTAAACATTTTGCATCATAGAAAACATTCTTATACTTGCAAAATAAAAGGAAAAAAGAAAACTGAACTTCTGAAATTTCCTCTGAGAAAATGCAGTAAAATCTGATCATCTTCACTTTTAACCTTGATGTGAATAATACCAGCTCTGTATCAGCTTTGCAGTAGTGACCCTCACTCTCTCTCCTCTCCTCTCCTCTGCCAACTGTTGTTCCTTTCTTGGATTCCACAACAGAGCTGGTATTTCCCTTATCTCTGCTAGCCTTTCCCACATCTAAACACAAAATTTCCTCCCCTGACTCCCCCAGTCACCAGCTCCTGGTAGTGCATGTACTCTCCAAGTAATAATTCTTGCTGATCTTGGCAAGTCATGTTGCTCTTCTGGCTCCTTTGTGTGCTCTCCAGAGCAAAACTGGGTGCAAAGCAACCAGGCTTGTAGCAAAGCACTTTGCTATATTCTCTTTCATATGCCCTGTGTTGCTGTAAAAAACAGTCTGTAAAATGTTAAGTTATTCTCTATTATTTCAATTCTGGCCATGAAGTTTATTTAGTTTTATAGTAGAATAAAAGTATTTTAATCTGCTTTTTCTCTTTTGAAAAGGGCTTCAATTTCATGTTACCATTTTCCTCTAATTCACTCCTTAAACTGTTAGGTTATCACAAAGCAGCACATTGAACCTTCTCCACATGTTTGCTAGAAGCATTTTTTTGGGAGACCTACAAAAACGAAGTAGAAAAATTATCCCAGACATAGCAGGTATAAGAAAGAACTGCCCAAGAATGCATTGCTGTGTGCTACCAAATAGGAATTAATTTGATATTCAACATTTCTATGACTGGGTTTGTTTGCCAAGAATCTGGAGTGCCTGGGAACTCTCACCAGAGCAGGGCACTGCTGTGGGAGGCAATGTGCAAACAAAGGGGAAAAAAAGACACCTAAAAAACTAAGTTACACAATAAACCACTTGGGATCTGCATAGATGTAATCGCTGAAGTAAAATCACTCATTGTTCTGTCTGATTTTGTCAAAATAAAATTCCAGCTGGTACAGAAGAATGCACTCCTTCAAGGAAAGCAGTGTCTCAAAGTACTGGGCATGAACTCATTAGGCAAAATACCTGGCTCCTCACAGTCCAACAATTTATACTTGCATTTTTGCAATGGCTATCAAGACAACATTATAAAAGAAATCTGAAAGAAAATTAAGTGGGTTAGAAGGGCAGTACTGCTGTGGAAACAAATGTAAGAGTGATATCAAAAGGTAGCTGTGCTTATTCAAGAGACCAGACTCCCTACAGGACAAATGTGCTACCCTGGCTCACAGCTATGACTCTTGGAGGCTGTGGTTTCCTACCCATCCAGCAATAATAATGTAGGAAATGAATGCCACTTATATTTATTTGGCAAACAGTATTAGAGGTTCCAGGTGAGATACAATGCTGAGTAGTTAAACAGCTTGGTCTGGTTCAGTGTGGATTACTGCTTATTTACTTGAGACCCTTGAGGTAGAAGTGGGTGCTTAGACCTTTTTCGTCCAGCAAATGAGAAGTTCCTCTTCATTTAGAGGAAGTTTTTGGTAGAAACAGAATCTTTCTTAGCCTTTTTTCCTCTTTTATTTTTTTCTGCCCTGTTTGTGTACATGAGGATGCTCAACTCTAGCTTTTTCCTGTGAAAAAAAGAAGAGATGAGAAAGGTTTTCTACATGTACAAGTGTATTAGTGGCTGAGCGCAGGTTTTCTTGAAGGAGAAAACTTCACAAAAGCTTTGAATCTACAGGTTAACTCTCATTAGTTGTTTAAGACTGTCCAGTTGGCAGACACAAATTCAGAATTTAAGCCATTTCCTCTTCTATTTCTTTGTCCTCAACTTTTAACAGATGACCTAACTGGAGTAGAAACATAATAACATAAGTGTGTATAAAACAAGGAGGAAAGTGTAAAGAAAATTATTTCCTTCACACCTCCAGGGCAGTCCATAATAATACAGCAATGACACGGTTCAGTCCTGTGCACACTGTTTCAGGCAACTTGTGGGACTTGAGGTATGGAGCAGAACAGAGAAGGGTTTGGAAGTGCAAAAATGTCTCTAGCAAGATATTTCAATTTCTGACATTCCTCATCAAGCACTGAACCACTTTTTGTCTACCAAATGCTGGCCATTTTTCACACAGTCACTATCAATCAGTAGGAATCAATCAGTATTTTATTGTAGATGAGTCATCACTGGAGATTTTATTCATATGTGTTCAGTTAATCATTTTAACATGAAAACTGGTTTAGTTTACAAGAAGATACCTAGAGCCTACTTGGGTAGATGAGGTGATCAACTTTTCTGGAAGCAGAGAAATTAAGGGAAACACTAGAATCACTTTGGGTAGATTATATTCATCCTCTGACTCCAGCAAGAACACCGTTTCATCCATGACCTGATTTCTGTATCAATAAATACATTCACTGTTTTACTAAGTTTTATTTTTAAAAGTTATTTAAGAAAAAAAAAAGAAACCAATGAGGACATTATTTGTGCTATCTTTATGGAATTACTTGGGAATTAGCTTATCATGGCAGTATTTCATTTGCCAGAATTCTTTTCTTAGGTATTTTTTAATTTCTCTGCCTGATTGTTCAGGGAATACAGCTCAGAGTTGAGTATAATACAAGAAACCACTAAGAAAGCAGAATTTAAAATGCAATCAGGTTATTTTACCCCACAAAATCAAGATTTTTTTTTTTTACATAGTTTGTTGGTTTTTTTTTCAACAGTTAAAACAATTATCTCCACAAAGTGATCTGGACTCCTGTAACCTAGTCTTCTAAACTGATTCATTTAAACCTCCCCCACTTCTCACAGCTGACAGAGATTAAACCTAAAGGTGCTGTGACTGTGTAAGGTAATTAAAATCACAACACAAGATTACACCTTTCCTTCCATGGAATCGACCTAGCAATTGGTCCAATTGGTCTGGACATCTTGCCATAGAAACAGATGTTTAGAGCATGATGAGGAGTTCTCAAGTTAGCACAGGTGCCCTTACCACAGGGAAATGATTAGCTAAATTACTTATCTGGCTATTTCTCTGAATTATGCAATGCCCAGTTAGAACAGATAAACTGGGATTGCTTAGCAGTTGGAATTATTTACCTATGGGATTTATTGCATTTGAAAAATGAAGTCAGTTCTCAGGAAGGAACATGCAGTTACTTAGAAATACATGTGAAATATTTAGGGTGAAGTAACTCATCTGGAATGGTGAACATTTAATTTCTGTAATTTAGTCCTAGGTCTGTAACTGTACTTGGTTTCACAGGAAGTTTCAGGAATTATTTTATTATTTGACTAGCCATATGGAATAAAAACCTGAGAAAGTTGAAAAGAGGCTGATGCTGGAAAGAGCCTGGTGCTGAAGCACAACTGAAACATCTGTGACCTACCCCACCAGCAGAGCATGCTGGTGTACTGGCTCCAGAGGAGTAAGACTGGAGAACCAGCCCAGGATATTGTTATGAAGAGCAAAATTAAAGACCATATACAAAATATTTTGTTCATTTGTACTCTACAGCTTTCTGCATTCAAAATTTTGGTTCTCAAATTTCCAGCTAACCTAGAAGATTCTAAATTCCGTAGATATCCACATTTTTTCCTCCAAAGACCCAAGTGAATAAAGATCTTTCAAACATGGTCAGAAGTAAACAAACTTCTCTCTCATAATGATGCTGGTGAGATTTACTAAGTTGTCATTCTTTTATGTCTCATAATCATCTAGACATTGGTATTCTTAGAGCACTTACATGAGAAAGCTTTGTACACAAAAGGGCTAAGGGAGATGGGAGATAAATCAGATGCTGGAAAGTTGGTTTCTTTTCTTTTGAAGAGGCAGAAATTCAGATGGCAAATACTTAAATTTTTCATACAAAATGTTCCCTGCTGAAGGTTTCTGGAATCCAGCTCTTGCAATTTTTTGTATTACATTGGAATATAATTCTGTTTAATAAAATCTTTCTCTTTCAATGAATACTGAATTATTGAATAATTTCAAGAAAGATTGGAAGATATAGGCTGTATAGTGAGGCTAATGTTTAAGAGGAATGTGTGGGTTCATAATATCTCAGCAGAGGAAAGAACTGAATCTGGGTCTTCACATCTATGCAAGGGCTGTAACTATTGAGCTGATGGCTGAAACAGTAGGAAAAATATTATTTAGCACAAACTTCCCTGCAAGGAAGAGCCTAGTGGGGGACTCCTTGCCAGAATGACAGGCCAGTACTCTGCTAAGACTGAATTGTGTCCCACTGGCCCATTTGAAGACTGCTTTTTACTGGCTGCCCTAGGTGTTATGATAGATACTAGTTGTTGTTGGTTAACTTTCTCCATGAACAATTTAGGGTCCTAAAATCGGAGGTTTTGGGTTTCTGCATTTCACCTGTGATGAGGCTGAATAAGTATGCTTGGATTTATTTTTCTTTTGGTGAATCATCTTCAGTTAATAATGAGGATTTTGAACAGAGCTGAATCTTTCCTGAACACTTCTAAGCTTCTGCTGGCACCCAGACAAGCACGCATCATGGTGTTGGCACCCTGCTCCTGGCAGGAGGCTGGGACATGTTGACTCCCACAACAGCAACAACCAAGAGTGCTTGGCCCATGGCCATAATGTGTTTTTGTCATCTCTCTAGAAACTAAATCAGCTTCTAAATGTTCCCAGATTATTTTTCCTGGGGAGCAGAAATCTGATGGTGAAAGGCAAGACTCCCACAGGATTCTGCACGTCAGCCTGTCCCAAGGCACTTCACCCATGAATATTTCTTTTTTGTCTTAAACTTTTATGTGGCCTTTTGACAGCTTGAAATAATGTTTTCTATCATTTCAGGATAAATGTCCTTATAGATGTTTATTTATCTGTTCAGTACAACTATGAGGTCTGGGGCTAAATGCTACAGATAAAAAGGAGATTGAAGTAGCATGCACAGAGATGCAGCTAATACCTCTAAGTAAATGTCATGCTCATAGTATCTTTTTTCTTGTTCTTCCCAGCCATTCACTGCTTCTTTCTAACCTGCTATTCTTCCTATCCTCTCATTTTCTCTATTTGTGACTCTGTAGCTAGGCAGAGACTTTTCATTGTACAGGCACACACTTGGCAGAATATATTCCAGCAGGATATTTACAGACAAGATTAGATTTTAAAAGTTTTGCTACTCTAATGAAAGATTTCCTTCTCTTTGCTTCATTCAAAACAAGCATTCAAGAGGTTGAAGTGAAGAGGGAGCAAGGAAAGGCCCTGTTACCAAACCATCTCTGGGGGATTCCCTGAGATACTTAGTGCAGTTATTCAGAAAGTCAGTGGTGCATGAAACAAACAAACAAAAAGATTAGCTTCCATCTGGGAAAAGACTCAGACAGAAACTCAAGTGCTATTACAGATATTTATCCAATTCAAAAGAAATCAAATTGGTTCAAAACAGTTCCTTGATTATTAAGCCACTGAGTCACTAATCCTCTCATTAGCAGCTCCTATGTAAAAGATGGCAATGAAATCAGAAAATTTGTAAAAAAGGGATCACTACTACTATTTCACTAAGGATATGGTACAGGTTTCCAAGAGGCCCATCCAGCTGACCACTGCTAATTTGTAGCTGGTAGGGATCTTTTCACAGCAGTATTGTGACAGCAGTCGATGTGAGCTCTCACAGACACTGAGCTGTGATTTTTAAAGCAACTAAGCCTTGTTGGGTGCATGCATTACAGCCTAACAATGCTGCACCTTGCTAAATGATAGGCAAAATTAGTCACTCACTCTATATGGCATTAACAGGTCCTGATCAAGGCTCAAGGTAAATTTTCATGATTATGAAATATTTATTTCTTCAGATTATCTGCATATGAGACAAATAGCCATCACTTGGAAAGAGGAATTTAATTTGTCTGGACAAAAACAACCTCAAAGGCTCTGTGAGCTCTGAAGATAAACTCCTTGGTATTTCTAACAGGCTAGAAGATGAGGAAAAAATTCTGCCTTGGTATAATTAGAATCTTGCTTTTTTTGATCCCCAATTTCAAGCTGCTGTTCTTCAAGACCCAGTGATTTTGGGCTTTGGTCACATGGCGTACATGCCAGTGTGCAAGCAGGGAGCTGTAGGGGAGGGATCTCCTCATCAGGTGTTGGAGAGTGCAAAGCAGGGTTGGGAGGGGGGATACTGCAGCAGCTGGGGCCAGTGATGGGAAACAGGACATTTCAGCTTATCCAGGTGGGAAACAGGACATTTCAGAGTTCCTGATATGGACAGGAAGCATACAGCCCAGCCCAGCACTCTGGAAGGATTCCATGTCCTTGCAGGCTGATAGGGAGGCACAACAGATAAAGTGTGGATCTAGCTTGGGAACAAGGACAGTTAAATACTTCTGAGGTTCTTGCTGTTTTAAAGTATGCAGGCTGTGTCTCACAGAAAACTGGCTTTCCTGAAAGATGAGGCAATTTGTTCTTTGAAGCAGTTCAGCATTTATGAAGAATCATCTCTGATTTTAATGAGCAATGATATAAATCAACTGTGTAGTTGTCCTGCAATGCCACGTGACTTCTCTGTCCAAATCTAGCCCAGCATGATCCAAACCTTGTTTCTAATAACACATAAAGGTGATCAATTACTCAGCTCAGTCTGCTGCTAAACCACTGTGAAAAAAATGGTACCACAAGGGCTGAGCTTCACACCACTGTGACAGCAGGGGCTGGGAAAACTGATAGACATCAATTTTTAAAGGGAATTTATCCCCCTTCTGAGCCAGTAAAATGTTTTCTCAAAAACAATTCCAGGCAATAATGATTTTACAGACAGAAATATTGTGTTTATTGAGACTGTACATTATACTTTTTTGAGGGAAAAAAAAAAGAAAAAGAAAACAAACAGGCCTCAGGACAATTCAAAGGACTTTTTGAACTTGGAAAGAAATCCTTCTGATGGTAACAAAAGAGTTACTTTAGCATTTTTCCTGGTTGTTATTTTTTTAAGAACGTTTCCTGGTTTAATTATCATTACTAACTGGTTTTCATTTTTTCTACCAAATGTGTTGGAAGAATTGTAAAGTGCTCTCCATCAATAGTAAAAGGCAGTAAAAAAGAGCTGAGTTACAAGGGGTACAAGCAAAATTTTAGGGAAGCAAACTAGTGGAGCAAAGCTAGTCTGATTTTCTGGAAGATGTCATCATATTTGGTTGCAGCAGGGCATGCCTGAAATTAAAACTGATGAAGTAAATGGAAATTAGCTAAGAATATTTTAAACCTAAATTCTGTGACATTCCCAAGATTGTCAGTAAGAGTATTGCCTCAAAAAAGACTGGAGAGTTAGACTTTTGGCTGATAAGAACATGTGGGATGCTTCTGGGTTAGTTTTACAAAACACCATCAAATAGTGGGCTATAAAACCAGCAGTGCATAATAACAGCTAACTGCAAACACCCTGAAAGCCAATCTTTCTGTTTTAACTTTAGAGGAGAATGTGATTTCAGAAGTGAAATAAAAATCTATGTTTTTTCCAAATACCTCCAACTAGACAGTATTTTATGTAGTAAACTAAATGGGAGACAATAGCTTCTTTCACGCTACAGTATGATAATAAACCTGAGTTTGAAAAAATAAATGCTTAGTCCTAAGATTATGACTTATCAGGAATAGCCCATCACCTTCATTTAGCTTTCTAGGACCACTCTATGTGATTAGAAAAACGAATACAAGGGAATTCATGTATACTCTCCTATATTTTTAGGTATAATTTCTGCCTTTTAGATCTCTGTCTTTTAGATGACAAATTTTAGGGGCCAGGTCTTTTACAAAATATCAAATAAGCTTTTCATCTAAGTAAAAAAGAACAGTATTGTGCAACAAGAAAAACTGCTGATCAGATTTAACTTTGGAAAATAGCATGGCTGCTTATAAATCTTGTAAAAAGTTGGTGAGATTTTATTTTTTTAAACAGTTTTGAGGTACAGAAATGGATCAATGTGTGAGTAGAATCCCGCTGGTGTCTGTCTATGTTGAATATTGCTGCTCTAACTTTGCTTTCCATTATACTAGATTTCAAACCCTTGTGTTTAAAGAGAAAGAATCCAAATATTTACTGTGGAGCAGAAAAAAATTTAGGTAAGAAGAAAACAAAATATAATACAAATTTGCATTGACATAGAAAACATTTGGCTAAACAAACTAAAATTATATCCATCTTTCTTTTTGCAGATGGCACAGCCTTACCTTGCTTGTGCTGTGGTCTGGCTGTACATGACTGTATTAGTGCTAAAACCAGCTGCCTGTTTGAGAACTGGTTTCCTGGTATTTGGTACCAGAATTACCCAAATAGAAGTTTGCTTGCTATCCCAGTCTTTCTGCTCTGTTTTAGGCACATCAGTTAGGTCCTTTATGATCCAACTTGCAAGCCATTTTCACAACTTTTTGAAATGCCTAACTATACTACAGGACACGACTTTTCCTGCCTGCTCTGCACAGTGACCATGAGAGGACCCTTGTTCACAGGGCATTATGAGTAGAACTGACAATGCATAACCTGGGAGACTGTGGCTTGAGGCTTAGCCATGTGCTGGGTACTGAGATGTTTTCCTGTTCATTTCCTAGCTCATGTGCAGTGTCAAGAAAATGCAGCTTCACAATGTTTTAAAGTCATTCAGGCCAGCAGCAGCCTTGGTGCTTTCATGCAAGGCTGAGACTGGGCTGATATCTCCAGGCTGAAAGCCCTCGGGGTGGGACACAGAGATGGATGATATGGGTCTGCAGGGATCTGGGCAGCTGCAGAAGCTGAAACACTTTCTTTATGTTCACCTATCTACTCAGCTTTAGCCCCAACAGCTCAGATAAAGAGCACCTCTCTGTAGATTAAGCATCTCTGATAAATGTTCACGATGGACAGACATATAAGCACCCTGAAAGGACTCCCAGGCCTTGGAGTTCTTCAAAAGATGAAACACTGGGATTTGCCTGTATTTCTTTGTGACTTCTCAGTCAAATGAACATACCAACTTTTCATCTACCAGGCTTCCAAAACCTCTTATTGATATGAAAATTATATACATGCAGGGTATATATGAAATCTCTGACTTGGATTTTTCAAAGCATCACAAAAAACCCACAAAGTTTGTATTAAGAAATACCAGTCTGTGTGAGACTGGCTGCTTAGTGAGAACATACTTCTCCACACATATTGTAGGGCAGAAAAGAACAAAGAATTTTGCTTCTTTATGTTCAGGAATTTTTGGTTTGACTTGATTATTCTCATACTTCTTTTACTAAAAATGATATATTTGAGAGGCAATTCAGTCTTATGAAAACAATATTTCATTAAAACTTGATATTAATACTTTTATTTTTGTTCCAGACCAGCAGTAAAAGAAAATATTTGTAACTTGGAGATTACCCAAATGACCAAGATTTGGGGTTATAATAAGCAGCACTGCTTACCAGGCCTGAATTTCACACATATTGAGTGCTCTGATTGCTTCCAAACCAGTTCCTTACTGTGTGGCTTCTAAAGGAGAAATTCCATCAGTTCATGGTTTACTCATATGTTGGTCATTCTCAACCATCAGTGCATTTATGAACCTCCCTGCTGTTTTACTAGCATGACTGGATCCACATGAACCCAGATCTCTGGCCTTTCCCATAATCTGCTGCAAGACCACCCCCTCAGAGCTTTCTGATTCAGCTGGTGCAGGGAACCAGTGCAAGAACCATTTCCCAACACAGAAGGTGTATGTGTATTTTCCCACATTACTCCTCACCCATCCCAGCCACTAACCAAACATTAGGTGTGACAGAAGACATCTTGTCAGCCATGGGTAAATGTGCTAGATCATTCATCTTCCTTATCTTCGCTGTAGGATTATAGTTGTCTTCTTTTTTCAGTAGTCAGAGGGAGAATTTAAGTCTTTGAAACTGATTGTGTTGCTTACAGATTTCCAAAATAAAATCTTGAGCAACATATCTAGCAACTTAATTCTCTCTTTTGTGTTGAACATAAAATATATATATATTTATTTATATTGTAGTCTATGCCAAAAAAGTTAGCAAAAAGTCAAGAAGTCAGTACAAGAAGTTGAGTTGGATCATGACAGGGACTAATTCAGTGGAGCAGTACCTCCATTAGCTGAAAGGACTGATCTTGTGAGTGCCATGGCAGACATCTTCCCACATGCTCATCTCAGTCCTACTGCTGAGATTTAGTGACCTTGTAGCAGCATCAGACATAAGCACAGAGAGAGTAAAAACAATCACTACCTAAGGACAAAATATAAGATTAAAATCAGCCTGTTTCTCCTGGTTGATCTTTCAGAAGAATGTAAAGGTAATTGTATCATTACAAATAGAACGATAATGGTTTTATTCAGTAGGTTTTCTGAATTGCCTTTTAATTGGATGAGAGGCACATAGGAAATTCAGCTTCAGACCCACCTTCCCTCCTGAAATTATCAGCCTTACTTTATACAGCACCATAAAGCCTCTTGATGTGGTATCACTCCCTTAGCTGAGCTGACAGACCGATCTGTCCCGGCAACCTTCACAGTCTGTCTCCATCAAATCTCCTTCTTTTTCACATATGTAAATAAATACAAATCTATGGCACAAGCCATCAGTTGAGCTTTAGTTCTCAACTAAAGAACTAAAGAAGAGGCCAAACAATAGCACTCAGATTCTTTGAACAACTGCACATTTTTTAAGTCAGCTCTGTTCAGTTCAGGACTACCACTTAAATGCACCTGAATTTCAACAAAGAATCTGTTATTTGTGTCCCAGCCTCAGACCACAAGCTCATTCCATACTGTGCATCAAGTAAGCTTTGAGATCAAAAATACTCTGGTCTGGGGTCTTACTGGGATAGGAAGTAGCAAGTGAAAGGCTGTGTATTGCAGGAATACAAACTATTTGGTATGTCAACACTGTTTGAAGAGCCACGTGTGCGTCATGTTCTTGTTTGCAAGCTAATTAGATTGCTTGTTTTGAAAGATGGATTAATGAATTAATCACAGGGTGTGGTAGATGTTTTTTCTTGGCATTCTGAGACAGATTTAATATAAAGTGGGTTTTTTTTCTGTGTATGATTCACTTCAGAACTCAAAAACACATAAAACAGAAATGTGAAAATGATAACTGTGTTAAAAAATGAATATTATAATCACAGCCACCCTTGGCACAGCAAGTTTTCATTTATGTTATCTGAAACTGTAGATAGTACCAGCAACCATGGAAAGAGGGAATGATATGGGAGCTTTCTTTTTAAGAAATCAAAGCTGAATGGAAAAGGGTGTGGTTTTGATTGCACAAAATGTCAGACAGGTTTCTGGTTTGCAAATCTGAAAACAGGAGTGGCTCACATTTTGATGCTTTCTCATACTACAGAATTTATGGAATTTACTTTTTTTTCTTTATTTAAATCGATTAAATTTTGGCAACTCCTAATATTGCAAAATTCTCTGGCCCAAATTTACATTCAAAAGCAGAAGGCAGCAGAGGTTGGGATCTAGCTCAGCCTCTCACCATTTCTTCCCACTCATTTCTGGCCAATTCACCAAGTCAGGCATTTATACATGCACTTTTCACTTATTTTCCTGTTTTTCAGCTTCCCCATTCTAAACAATGCCCACCTAATGGGTAGAATGATGGACATCCTTTCCATGGTGATCCAGCCTGCGGAGCACTGCATGGTGAGATCCTGGCTCTTGGCACACAAGAGAAAAAAGGAGTCTTATGATCAGCAATGCCAAGTTGAGCAGGACAGTCAGCACGAACTGTGAACCACCTGGTCTTTGACCACTTTGAAAATGAGAGCTGGAGCCAGATTTTCAGAGGTATTTACCTTAATAAATAAAGATAGATATAAATGTCCAAGGACAGAGATAAGGTGCCTTAGACACTTTTTTAAAAGCTCCTGGGAAATTCTTGGGAACTATATCAATAGGGGTTAGAAAGCTATGCATTTATTAAAATGGCACAAATCAAACCTTTTCAAATGCAATCTTTGTTTCCTGATCCCTTCTGTTTTCACCTTCACTTATACAAACACTCTCTGTGCAGATACTGGATTGTGCAGTTCCTTCACCAACAACCTCCTGTTCATTCTTCTTCATTTCTAAAACTGAAAAAAATGTGAGACCAAAGTACAGACTGCAAAATCTGTGTTACTAGTAAAGGGGACATTGTACACCCCAAACACATCTGATAAGGTCATGCACTGAGTCAATGCAGAGCCCCATACTTGTTGATTAGGAAAATAAGCATTTTTCTTTAAATATAAATTTTGCAGAAATACACAAAATTACTGAGTCCTAATTATGTTTCAGAGTATGACTATATAAGTGTCTGAAAGAGACATTATCAAGCCACAGTGATTGAACAGTACCAATAACCCATACCACTGCTAGGTATTAGTTTAGTTATGCATTGCAATTTCTCTTCACACCTGTTTTGTGTGAAAGCAAAAGAATAGAGAAAGCTGTCACAGTAATCCACCAGTTCCAACAGTCTCAAAATCATGCTTTAATGTGTTTTATGGAACTCTCTCTGCTGTTGAGACTTATTGCATTGGCTGGAAAACAAATTGTCATTATACTATATTTTCAGTTGTCTGATGCAGAAAAACACTACCTTTTAGGATGTTGCCAAGTACAGTGATGCATTTCAAAACTCTATTAATACCCTAAGCTCCCACCTGAGAGTCCAGACAGCTGATTTTTTTTCAATTTATTTTGCTTTTTGTACAATTAGCTAGTGTGCAATAATGCTGCAATATGACCACATGACCATCAAGTTTACAATGTAGCACTCAAAGAATAGAAATCGACATTGGTCCTTGGAATAAAATATGCAGCTTTTATCGTAGAGCATACTGTATGGAATAGACAGGGGGATGGATTTGCCAGAAGGGGAAAGGAAGGAGGGCTCTGTCACCAGCCTCAGCATCCCAGCAGACCAGGTCATGTGGTGAGAGCTCCCTGCTCTCTCCTGCTCTCCCTCTCCCCATTGCCACTTCCTCATCCGCCCCTCCCGGGTGATGCACCCAGGGCTGAGTCCCTCCTCAGGCCCTGCTCCTCTTGCTCTGTACCTCTCAGCTCCTGTCCCTGGCAGTGAGCTCCCCTGGCAGTGAGCTCCCCTAGCTCTGCACAGCACTGGGACAGATGTCCTCCCCAAATCTAAGTGATACTTCTAGCACAGGCTGTGACTTGCCCTGGAAATAGGGATTTCCCCAGGTAATGGCAATCCTAAGTGCTCTGGGTGCCCAGAAGGGTGGATGGACTCAGTTGTATGCCTAGTTTTTCTGTGATGTCCTCAGAAATCCTATTTGCATTTCCAGCATTACATTTCTCTTCACTTGAGACAGTCACTCACACTCACAGGAAAATTTGGAGTGAATGAAGCTCAGAACATCTGCCAAATAAGCACAGGGTCAGGTCCTGTGGCTCCTGGCTTTTTCAAGAATATGGTGCAGGCAGAGGCTGTTCAAAGCAAAGCAGGCAAAGCAGAAGGAAATGCGGTGAGTCAAAAAAGGCCCTCCCCTCCTTCTTCCAGCCAGGATTCCTTAGCCAAGGAATGATCATCGCTGCATGATTTGCAAAAAATGTCTCTTGTGATTAGGAGGGAGCATGCAAGAGCTGGCACTATTTTATTTTCCTCTAATTTATCTTCTTCAAGTGCTTAAGGTATGTCCTACCTCTTTTCTCTCCAGAAAGCCATTTGAACTGTTTGTCAGTGGCTTTTTCACAGACCTGAGGGTTTCAGCAATAAATAGTTTGAGGGCATTTTGAGGCTCTGAGATCTGGAGCCTCACCCTCTGCAGCTGAGACTCAGCACACTCCTCCCTAACACTTTCTGGTATGAAATCAGAAAGCTATTTTGAGAAATCAGATTTCTCAAAACTGAGAAAAAAATAAAACCTCAAACTTAAATGCTACTGAGTGCTCACTGTCATATTTAAAGTCATAATTCTGTCTGTTTGGGATAGAAAAACTGTGGGTGTCTGTACAAAAATGAGGCAGTGAAGAGTTGGATAATTCTCTGACAGCTCTATTGCAATAGTTTTGCAAAGAGCTTGTTTCCTGTGTATCTGGAGTTCAAGAGCAGCTTTCCATCTGGACTACTGCAGAGTACTGCAGAGTCTGTAATCTTCTTTCAGTCTCATGTTAAATAAAAAAATAGAAAATTGGAAAACAAAAATGAAGTGAGCACTACCTCAGTGACCCATTTGCTTTTTAGTGTTTGTGGCTTTAAAAAGTTCTGTGATCATGAGAACTTATGTGATTCATACTGTACAGTTTTGTTTAGGTTAATTCACACCAGAAGAATGCAAAATTGCTCTTATGAAAACAGTTAAGGAGCTCATTTTAATTGCCAGTACCAAAGGGGCACTTAGGTGTCTACTAATAGATAATATATTGGAAAGAAGAGTATCCAGACTATCTGATTAATTTAAACCACACTAAATTCCTCCTTCAAAATAAACTGATCTCTAATTATCTGAATATTATTTTAGATTTTAAAATAAATCTTGGCAAAGGTGGAAGTAGCAAATCCTGATAAAACCTAATCAAGAAAATGCCTTTAATATTAAAACAGATATTTACCAGTTTTTTTGTAGCATAGGTTTCACAGCAGTTTTAGTTCCAATCCTATTTGAAGATGTATTGGAGTAAAGCAATGAGTTAGTTACCCCACCAGACCAAGAAATCACATCCAGCAACTCTGTGGGCACTGAAAGAAAGATTGGTAACTTTTTGTTTAGCCTTTATTTGCTTGCACCCACTGATGAACACTGGTGAAGTAGATCTCAAGTAAAGCAGATGCATGTGCTGCTGCAAGGGAATGCTAGTGCAAGACCATGTTTCTGCTCTTAAAGGGAGGTTATTGAAATCTTTGGATTCACTCCAACCCTATTAACTCTTGCTGAAATTGTGGTAGAGTTCCTCTGGGTGGTACAGAGAATATTGTACAGGCTCCTTGTGCTCCAGTGCAGCAGCCTGGATCCATGAGAGAGCAGTAAATGCCATTTGTCACCATTGTTTCTCTCATTGGACTTCCCTCCCACTTTTAAAGAAAAAAAAAAA
>VWYE01028572.1:816799-992438 GCA_013398995.1 Alaudala cheleensis
GGGGGGGGCAGGGGGGACTTGGAAGCCTGGTCAGTTGTGCAAATTTCTACAAGAAGCATTTCTATAAAGTGTTCTTTTTCAACATCAGTAAGAATTAAGATTCTCCCTGTGGAAAATTACTGTAACAGTGGTGTCCTGGGGTGATTTTATGATGCTGAACTGTGTCCCAAATCATCTGTTTAGCCCAAAAATAAGTTTTTCTCGAACCAGTGGGAGGAGGGGCCACTTGAATCTGCTTTCTAGAGGGAGGTCTTCGAAAGTTTGCTCCCAGATTTGCCCAAAACCAGGACAGATGGAAAGCTTCTTTCTGATTTGGTTGTGTGGCATATTTTTCACCCTCTACTCTCTTGACTCTTTAAATAGCTTTTATTAGTATAATAAATCTAATAGTATAATCCTCTTTATCCTCCCACGCACAAGAAAAAAAATCTCATAGACAACAGTGCTCACATGCATTTATTAGACGCTATGAGTTTTATTACTGCATTTCCCTCTAAGGTTTAAAAAATATAAACAGACAATGTTATTTTAGAAAAGGTGCTGCAAACTTCCTGAGTAGTGCCCTACCTCCAAGAAAGCTCACTGAGCAAAACCATTGTAATTCAGCTGGCAGATATAGTAAAGTATTTAACCTGTAGTTAATATATTAACACCTTTCAGGAGGACCTGGCCTGGGAAATAATAAGGCTTAAGATTCCTGTATGCTCACTAGCTCGTAGTTTAGCCCCACCAAGTCAGACAGTGTGATGTGCTTTGAGTTGCAATTGCATTTAAAGCCTTCCACACAACAGCAGTTTGGCACCTAATCCAATTTGTCTGAAAGAGCACCAGTTTTGTCCATATTCATCTCAAATTACAGTCAGTGCTGCCAGTACAAAGGGAACCTTCATTAAAAGTGACTTCTTTTATTCCCACATAAGAGATACAATGCTCTACATTTCATAGAATAGTCTTGAACTTGCCTGAACTATCTGTCTTTTATGAATTGTTCACACCTGAGCTGGGAACACTCATTCTCTGGCATTTATTCGGAAATCATAGCACACTGTCCACCAGTGGCTAATGCTTTTATGCTTCTTGTTTACACAGATTACTTTTTAAATATCACTCCTGTTCTTTAGGCTGTATATTCTATGATTAACACCCCTTCTCCACAGCAATTAAGTAATTTATCAGATGACAGACATTACTGTACAGACACTGGAAAATGAGGCTTACTTCAACAGAAGCATGTATTTCTGTGCTTATTATTGCCAGTGATATTCTTTCTTACTAGAAAGATAATGAGGCAGATTTTGCTTTCAATAAAACTGATGTAAATGCATAATAATTCTGGCACATCCACAGCGTGGTTCCTCCAGATTCACACAGTCATAGCTGGACTGTGTTCCTCTAGTAGAATAGAATTCTTGTCACTGCCTGGGTCAGAACAGCTGTCCTCAGCCATATGGGTGACTGCAAGCTTCAGGATAAAACCTCTCATCTCTGATCTGAGACACAAGTTTAGAGTTTTGAAATTTTTTTTTAACATGGCCCATTGTTTCTAAAAAATGCTTCTTTCTAAAAAAAAATTTCCATGTTTCTACCTCTCAACTGATGAGAAGTGACAGAGAAACAGGAAGGCTTCTGCTAATCAGAAATTTGACTCCAGGCATACAAGCTGAACTCATTGTCAGTTTGCTCCTCAAGTATGGAATTGTGAGAAAGCCCTTTATTGGGGCAAGTCACTGTTGAAATGATATGTGGTGAAATTCTGCTTGCCATCATGTAGCTTGCCAATAAAAATATTATGTGCTTCCACAGGAGTTTTTTTCTTTTCTCTTTTTGACATTTAAAGTTCCATTGAAATATAAAGATGAAGCCAATCTTCTAGTCTGGAAATAATTTACAAAGCAAATTCTTGAGACCAATGATGAAGTATCAGTGCAGATTTTCAATTTTGTAATTTTTATACAGTTCTTTGCAAGATATCACTAAGAAATGATCTGGAATTATGGGTCACAATGACAGTTAAAGAGCAGGGATGTTGCAATGCAGTTTATTCAAATCTGCTTATTCCAGCAACTACTTTTCAGTGGCAGGTATGACAGTCCTGTGCAAATCACTAGTCAGCAGTTTCAGTGGCAGCTTGCCTATGCAAACCCAACTGATTTTAATCACTGCTTCCCTCCTCTGCAGTAGAAATTTACTCTGTGACACACAACACCAGATGCTGGACACTGGCTACTATAATAAAAGTTAATTTGCAGGATGGTAAGGGCTGCATTTATTTTCAACATGGCAAAACACGAACAGTTGGCCCAGCCTTGGGCCAGTGTTGTTTCATCAGCAAATTGAAAAAGGAAGTAAGTAATGAATCATATGAAAGGCTGTAGATGACAAGTGTTTAGATTAGTCAAAGTCACAGTAGTGTGGAGGGATATTAGAGTAACCTAAGAACACAAAGCAGAGCAGCACAATGATGGCTGAAATTCTTAGTAGGTGAAAAAAAAAGAAAAAGAGAAGGCATTTACGTGGAAATATGGTACAGGTTATGTAATAGCTACAATGACGAATTGAAAAAAACTTCCATGAGCACTTCCTTTCCCCACCACATCTCCTCCAGAATACTCTACAGCCTGCTCAATAGGATACCCTGTGAAAATCATGGTTTACATTAAATTTCTATATGATACCAGGTAGATAAGGGATTAAAACCCTAGCCTGTGATATTTCACTGGGTACTTTAGCAACAAGCCCTTAGACTTTATATTTTTATGCAAGAAAAGAAAGTGTGGAGCAGCTGCATTACACAGGGTGCTGCAGCAGTCACTGCAGCACCCTGCTCGATCAAGACAGCTCGTGCTGAGCCGCGGGCTTGGCATGAACAGAAGAGTGCCAAATTCTTAGATTCTTTCCAAGACATAAGCAGGGTATTGTATTACTCAGGGCACGCTATGATGTGTGAGAAGGCACCCAATTCTGAGATCAAAAACCAGAGTGGAGCTGCTCTCAGATTTGGGGCTCCCCTTAAATCCTAGGTCCAATTTTGTATCCCATCCGAAGATACTCCTATGAAAGTCAAAGACACAGAGAGATAAGGAGTAACAGTAATTTCTCAAACATGATCCCAAAGATTATATATATTATATACCAAATGGTGTTGTTAAAAGACAGCCATCCTTTACAGTTATAAACTGTTTGAATGGAACTTTGACTTCTTAAACAGACTTCTATTTTTATAAGTCACGGTCAGAACATGAAATGAACACAGCCCTGAATGTTAGTGTTAGGTATGAAAAAGTATTCAGAGGACACTCTGGGCTACTGCTTTAAACAGCACAGACAAAATTCACAATCAACAGGAAGAGATATAGGCAATGTGCACTGTATGGTGCCCTGGCTCCCCTAAGGAGTTTATAGCTTTCTGTTTGAAGGCTGGTTACCAAGAGGTTTGGCATAGGACAAGCACTCAAAACTGTGTCACAGTTACCTGCAATTGTCTGCCACAATGTCCTCATTCATCTGCACTAAGCAAGAGACAATTAAAATAAAAAGGGGTTTTGAGGCCAAGAACCAGAAATTGAGTGAAAGAAAGACAGTGGCAAGCAGAGACAACTGCTTTAATCGAAAATCTGGCAGTGAAAGAAACATCAGTAAGAAAACCAGATCTTGACTAGTCTACCCATCAGTTCCCTCTCCGAAACAGGTTTAAAGCACACACCCGAATTTCAAACAAATAACTTGTTACCCACACAAAACCTATTCAGATAGTGCAACATCAAACAGGAAACCCAGCAGGTAGACAGTAAGCTAAACCAAGCACCCCTTAGAGAGTAGCTCTTTTGAGAGAGTGAGCTGGACAACAAACCTGCTGGGGATGAATAACATCAATGCAATTTATTGGCTTTCTTCAAATAAAGACCTCAGTGTAAGGAAATTATTGAAGAGACAACTAAACTCTGTTAGAGTCATAATTAACAAATTACAGGTTCCATTACACATATTGGTTTATATAACTCACTCAGGATAATGACAGAACAAGCTTTCTTTTCCCACAAAAAAATGTTTTATTAACATTACATATGAATTTATACTTAGAAAATATTGTACATGAAATTAACTGAAATTCAGACATGACTAAAATACAAAATATAAAAGAATGTGCAAAAGTATCACCATAGGTATAACCTACCATAAGAAAAATAAAAGTGCCTCAAAAGAGGGATTACTCTTTTGTATATGAAATTTACAGAAACTTCTGCTGCTCTGCTTCAAAAGCCACTGCATTATCACAAATATCAAGATCCTCTGCAGATGTAATCAGCACAGCTCCATTAAAATCAGTAAAACTATGCTGATTAATGCCATATGAGGATCTGGATTAACTTAGCAAAATTTCAAATGTCGTGAAAAACTAATGGCTACATTTTTATTTTAATACTCAACTGGCTTATTCATTGCCTTTGTCAGAGTGTTTATCAAGGCGTCCCTATTTCAAATTCTCTCCTGTGGGATGGCCTGCATTTAAATTATACTTCTTTTACTGTTATGAAGGCTTCTGAAAGCTTTCACTATGAACATTACCTGTAAACAACAATCTACTTAAATTATAGAGACAAAGCATGTAAATGGCAGGGCAATAAACCTTTGAACCCATTTGTGAAAAGTTCCTTTTCTTTAGCAAGCAGAGGATGTAAAAAAAAAAAAAATTAAAAATACATGGTAGATTTTCAGTGTTGGACTCTCCTTAGTTATAATTACAGACGATTGATTTTTCAAATTTCAATTGATTTGCAACATGCAAAATGTTGTTTCCAAGGCAGCAGTAACATTCCCCCCATAAAAACATGGAAATCTAAACAAGTCTTTCCAAAATATTATTGCAGAGACAACAGAGCAGAAGAACCAAACTTAGGTTCATTCTTCTAGTAAAAGCAGTTCCTTATAAAAAAGAAAATTGCATAAAAAGTAGCTCTGAAAGACAGAACTATGTCAGTATAAAACTTTGTAAAAAATATCTTACAAAACAAGAAAGTGGAATCAACAAAAAGTGTTTCAAACATCCAAGTGCACATCAACTTTATGACTTCAGATTATATGTCTGAGATTTTTTAATCAGTTTTCTCACTATTTTTCTGCGGGATACATTTGTTGGCTTGTTGATTCTCAGTTTCTGATTTCCTGCTAACAAAACAAAGGAAGCACTTAGGGAAACTGAATGACAAAACTGTTAATACTTGTTATTGTTTGGGCTTTTTTCATATTATGCTGTTCAAGCAGTTATCCAATAATAACAAACATACCAGAAACTGTAGCATGTGTTCTGCATTCCCTGTTCTTACACTATAAGACCTCCAGTGTATTCACCCTTGGAATCCTACTTTGCTGCCCTTTTCCTGAGCAGGCATGAAAGCCTTATCTAGCTGTTCTGCAGTGACAGCAGAATGGAACTAAATACATTAAAAAAAAAAAAACCAAAAACCAAACCAAACCAAACCAAACAAAAAAAAACCCCACACTACTTCGAAAAACCCCAGCATATTCTTACATTTCTCTGAACATTTCAAATATAGTCAGTGGTTGTGGGAGATGAAAAGATAAAATTATTTGAGTTTCTGCACAAAACTCACAGAAGCTGCAGAGTGGCCTAAGACAGCCAGAGTTAACTCCAGATGTGCTTTCAAAGGCTGCATTAACTGTGTGAGAGCAATTCAGAAAACATGTACTCTGCAATCTTGACAGAAAATCTTTGTCTTTATTCTGCTACCTATTTACCAGCATGCAGAGCCACTGTGGCCAGTTCCTAATCTTTTTGCTGTCACCCCAATGCATTTGCTTTCTTTTCTAACATAAACTTTTAAAAAGAAATTAATTAAAAACCTTTTCACTCAAAACACTATAGATCAGTTTAACAAACAATTGTATATTTGCACAGGGAAGGTCAGCTGAATTCAGCTTGAGACTCTGAGAAGGTAACAGGAAAGATGCTGAGGATGAAATAATGGAAGGAGAGGAGGAGTGGCTTAAGTTGCCTGAATTATTTACTTAATGCTGCTGTGCACTCCCAAGCTATAGAAATGAATATGCAGAGCACAACATTAATTAGCACTAATTATGCCCTTAACTTTGGCTGTACCAAGCCTTACTGAATTGTGAAATCCACGAGTTGATGAAAAAGCTTGTAACTGATACTTTACATGTGGCTATCTGGTGCTCTAGTTACAAGACAGACAGCATCTCCTTACCTCTTTCTTCCATAACAACAACAACAACAAAAGGCTGAGGAAGGGACAACCCCAGGTGAATCTGGATGGGTGTGGGCAGGGGCAGTGTGGAGGTGAGACACTGAAGAAGGAGTTTCCTTCCTCCTCTCCCCGCACACTCCACTGTGGAGTCTGGCCCTACCACTTCACAGGTGGTAATGGATGCAAATTAGATAATCACAAGCATCTCAGACAAAGTTAACATACTATTAGAGACTCCCTCATAATACAATGGCAGAGACACACTCGGACTTGTCATCCACACAAATATTACTGTCATGACTGGCAGGCAATATTTTTTTACTTCTGAGGACTATGCTCAAGGTACAATCCTCGCCTCAGCCCAGAGCTGAAGAATCATCTCCCAACATAAGATTTCTGACAACTTCAATACTGAAGTACTCAGACCTTGTGCATATAAAAACATGCATGTTTAAAACTGAGATACTTTTTAGTTTTTACTTTTTCCCAAAGGCAATGTACATGCTTGATACAGCCTTAAATATTTTTCCCATTAGTATCAATCTTTAAAATACTGTGCTATGTCTGCTTCCTAAGTGTTCTGGGCAACAACATACAATTATGCTTTTTCTCTATCTCATTTATTTTTTTATATCAAATGAATTAAACTAGAGTATTAAAACTTGCAAAAGCTGGTATGAACATATGACTGTAAATAAAAGCACAACTGTTTTGATTTACAAGCACAGCCAGTAGCTGGTTTGAATAAAAGCATTAGGAAAAATCAATTATCATTCCAAGTTTTCCCTCCACAACCAGAGAAACAGCTGACACAGCACAACTGACGAGGCAGAAATCTTTAGTAATGGGAATAGGAAATGTGAGTAGGCAATAGGGAATTGAGGTAAGACAGTAACTTCTGAAAATGCAAAGGAAAAAAGTAAATTGATTTCACAACTGTCTTTAATCCTATTTAAAACTATCCAGAATAAAAGTATATCTTAATTAAAGACTGATTCCTTGTGGGCTCTAGAAAGTAGGCCTAGTCTTTTTGTGTACTCTTCTCTATACTTCATTCAAATATGGTGTAACCACCTCACATCACACTGATCTTGCCAGGAGGATTTAGCATTGCATTTCAATTTTCCCTGCCCTTGAAAACATAAGAGTCCAAAATGCAAAAAGCATACCCCTGTAGCAAGCCATGGTGAGTAAAAGAACACTATGAACACTTGTTACTGGTATGTGGATGGCTTTAACTGCTTGTGACTGACAAAATAAAAAAACCCAAACAAACAAACAAAAAAAAAACCAACAAAAAACCAAAACCACCAAAAAAAAAAAAACCTACCCAAAACAAAAACCCCTTACCTTTTCCACAGACATTGTAGCAATCCATTTCAGTGACGAAGTTGTTGGCATTTCCACCACAGCCAGTATATCTGAACTCTTTACACGATTTAGTCTTGGTGTCATAGTAATAGCGAGGCACAGAAGAAGAACACAATCCTTCATCCTTTGGACTATAGCATAACAAGGGGCCAGCTTGAGGAAAAAAGGACAAAGGAAACAAAGAGAGAGAGAGCAAGAAAAATTACATAAATGTAATCTCTGTGCATGGCTTCTTAAAATTGACCCTGCAATAAATTTTGTGTCTAAACAACTCCTTTTCCCCTTGAATTGACACTATTACCGATGACTTCAGAGACTTTCTACATCTCATTCCTGCGAGCTGTGACTTTGAGAAGGCATCAGACCATGCCAGAAAACAGGATTATATCCTGTAAGTGAAATTCATCAGCTTTCTCCATTTGTGGTGCCATACATATGACAGCTAAGATTTTTATGTAACCTTATTCCATATATATAAGAATATAGCAATAATTTCGGTGGAACAACTGCTATAGAAAAAAAATAACAACTTTCCTCAAGAGCATGTTTCTTTTTGACTCAACAGAATTTTAATTTTCCTGCTGCAAACCCTTTATCAACTCACTGTATATGCAACAGAAATAACTCCGCTTTCACCTAAGAAAATGTTGACAATCTGTCATCAGCCACAAATGAACGTCATCAAGCACTAATGAAGCTTAGGGCAGTGACAGCTTTTATACTTTCTGGTAGATCTCCAAAGAGCCTGTCTTGAACTGGGTATTAATCTGGTGTTCACATCAAAACTTACTTATAGTCACCTGCTCATAATTACCACCATTCTTATTTAAAGCTCAGATGGAGAGACAGTGAAGAATCACATCAAAACACTTTTGTCAGAAGCTGAGCTGTTGAGTGCCAAAAATCTGAGCTGCCTACCACCATCTCTTGGGCATGAATTTTAGAAAGGAGCTTCTGCTTTACATTACACTACCACTTTCCTGAATGTGACTGCCACAGTCTCTGACACATCTGCCTCAACACAGATCTTCAGCCTTATTATTTCCCTTCAGATACACCTCTACAGCTCTCTAGAAGTCAAGAAATTGGTTGGGTATGGCTGTGGGTGTATTTAAGATCTCAGCATTTTTGTTCTTTCAGGGACAGCTAAGACAATATATTAAAATTAAAGTGGACAATATAAACATCTGCATTACACAAGTCTTCAAAAATACCACTGTATGGGTATTCAGAGGAAAATATCAAATGAAGTATCATCTTCATACCGCTTTCAAACCACCTATTTTATTAAAAATTTGGAACAACCATTACTTCTTTCTGGCAGACAGTGGTCCACACAAGACTGTAAATCTCTGAAGTTGTTGCCATTTCCGTAACAGCCACCATAGATGAATTCTTCACACCTCATCGAGCTCAAGTTAAAGGCATATCTTCTTAGATAACTCCTGCAAGGTCCTCCATCAGCCTCCATCCGGCATAACTTGGGCACTTCTGCAGAAAAGACAATTTCATCCTCTGTAAAGCCAACCCTTCATGCTTCGCATACAGAACAACATGGTAGTGTAGGCAAAATGGCATTACTTCAGTTGCAGGCAAGCCCGTTTGTCCCACCTGCTTTTTACTGGAGGAATCCAATGCATTGATTAGCAAGTAAGTGCAATATTAAATCACATTTAAAATACTAACAAATTGCACACATCATCTACGGGTCAACTCACTCTGCTTTTTCTGCTTAAAATTCGCATCAGCAAGAAGCTACACCAAGTGGGAGCGTCATCAGTTGGACTCGATCATCTTAAAGGCCTTTTCCAACCTGAACAATTCTATGATTCAAAGACTCTGTGATATATCGGGCCGGTGCAAAGTGTCCCGCAAAGCCAAGCAGCCTCCCCGGTGTCCCCTCCAGTCCCCTGCCACCCCGGGGCCCTCTGCGGCACTGCCGGTCCCTGGACTCACTCTTGATGGTCCAGCAGCTCTTCTCGCAGTCGTCGAAGGTGAGGAAGTTGTTGGCGTTGCCGTAGCAGCCCCCGTAGGTGAACTCCTGGCAGCTCTGCGTGTGCCGGTCGTAGTACCAGCGCTGCACCAGGGCGCGGCAGGGCCCGTCGTCGGGGGGCAGCAGGCAGGCGCGCTGCTTCTCTGCGGAGACACCAGACACCGGGGCTGAGGCCACCGCGCCGGCGGGGGCGGCCCCGGCCCCGCGGGGTCCCCCCGGGNCGGGGGGCGCCGCCGGGGCTGCCTCCCCGCAGGGCTGCGCCGCCCATAGCACAGGGGCCTCCGCCCCGCGGCTGCGGCGAGCTGGCCGGGGTCCATTCCCCGCCCCACTCACATTACGGGGTGATGCTCAAAGAGTTCTTCCTGTAAATGACGGCGAAACCCGGGACGGGTCACTTAGCGAAAGCTCCCTCTCTCTCCCTAAGTTGTCCTCCTCCCCACCCCGAGGCCGCTCCCTGTTCGGAAGCTCCGGGTAGAGGGCGATGGGACGCCGAAAATCAAACAGTGATCCTGCTGCAGGTCCTGATCCAGCCCGATCGAGTAGAGGCTGCTTAGCGAGTGCCGCCGAGACAAACGCGCGGCATTATTTTACCTCCGTTGTGTAAAACGCTGGTGAACTTAAGAAAATCATCATCAGAGAGCTTGGACTCTGGGGAAACCGAGGGGCCGAATGGATACCACCTCTAGCAGTGAGAGAGATGGATTTCAGGAAATATCACGACCTGGTTAATTCTGTAGATTTTAACCCCACCAGGCAATGGGGTGTGATTTGTGGGAGGAGGGGGAGAGCAGCAAACAGCATACTTTCCCTCTCTAATCTATTAGACACATTGCATTAATTAGTGTTTACCCCAGATTGAATATAGTAAGAGAGATAAGAGTGGCTGCAGATTAGGCGTGTTCTGCATAGATAACGACAAACTAATCTGATCTCCTATTGTTCTCTGCTCCCTTTACAGAGACATTGGGGCGCAGTCCTGCAGTCAGGCACTGTTCTCGATGGGTTGCAATTCAGGGCCCTGGAAATCTGTGGCCTGCAGGAAAGAAGCCACAGTCTATATGGGCTGTAAGTAGGAGGCACTTCAGAGCACCCTGATCATTTGAACTGACTTTCTCTCCACCGTTTCTCTCTTCTTTATTTATGTCGTGGAGGATTACAACCTAGTTTCCTGACATAGTTTTATTTTTCATAAAGGCAAGAAGGGAAAAAGTCTAATTCCTACCCCACCTACATGACTTCTGAAAGTATATGAATGGCACCTCTTTCCCTCCTTTTTCAGAACTGTTCATTTTTTTCAGAATCTCCAGTAGCTAAAGGATAAGTGGGTGCTTTAGTGACAAGAAAATAAACCCTGGTGCAGCTTTGAGTCATCACGATGGGACATATCTGCCATGCTTTAGATTCTTATAGCTACAACTGTTACTAATGGGTCTCCTTATTTTTAATTTTTACCCATATTTATTTGTTCAGCTTATTAGGCAGAACAGCTATATTAAAGCTTATGTCCCTCCAGAACAAAAGAACCAACTAATAAAAAAAACCCCACATACTTTTTCTATTTCTAAAAGAAAGCAAAAGGTCATCTTTCTAATATTGGGAAACTAAAGTGGTTTTAATATGTTGTGCTTTAATATGTTGTCCTAGACTGATGTCCTTTCATTTTCATCACATTTTTTGGAATTGCAAATAAAGAAATTTAAATGCCACTTTAAGCAAAAGCAGCAAAGTGAATGCTGTAGCAAACAACATTCGCAATATTTTCCATTTCCTCTGTGCACAGGCACATAGAAATCACAGCCTGAGTTAAAGCCACCTATCCATCAATGCTGCTATTCAGCTTTCCCTTTGCTTTAACTTAGTTAAGATAAATATCTGCAAAAATATATGAACCACAATAAAAGTTAACACAGCGAGAAGTAGAAAGTCCATTACTGATTGCCATCTGCAGAGCTAGTCACCTCAGCAGACAGGTCAGTGAAATCTTTCCATTACAGAGCTATGAATACCAAGTTCTTCCCACCCTAACCATGACAGCAGTGTGCCAGAGCCCACCTTCAGCTGACTCTTGCACCCTACACCTGCCTCCACCTCATCACATCCTCTCTGCCTCTCCACACCACAGTGTTTCTGCTCCCACCAACAGCCCGGGCTCCTCTGAGACACTGGCCAGCTCCTTCCACCTGTTTTGAGTGGCTCAGGACCAGCAGCTGGTGGGGTTTGGGAATGCAGCTGTCAGTGTAGGTTATGAGGGTGTAGAAAATGCGTACCAACAGCTGGGGAGGGGAAGATAGTAGCCATAGGGAGGGGAAGAAAAACTGGTTTTAGTGAACTGGCTAAAGTAAAATGAATACAAAACCCAAGAGCACCTTGGGAGCAATGCTGGAGAAGATGTAAATCTTACATGCTGCTGACAGTTGCTTACATCTGCTGAGTAGAGAGAGAAGGATAAAGGAGTATGTTTAATGGGAAAAAACAGAGGAAGAAAGAGGGAGGGCTAACTGCCTATAAGGATCTTTGAAGTGGCAGATAACAGAAGGACTGCAAGCCCATTTTAATATTCAGTCTCAGGGGTTCTGAATTCTGCTTCCATTGCTATTTTAGGAAAGCAGCTGCTAGGATGAGAGATGCTAGGTGCTGTACAAACATGCATGAAGGGACCACTCTTCCTAAAAGCATAGAACCCTATCTAGACCTCAAAACTATGTGCAGCCACAGGAGAAGAATTTCTTAACTCCTTCTCGCATCTTCTGAATGCATCACTTCCCTTACGTTGAGTACTCCACCTCAACACCTGTCGTAACTCTGTGTGTCCAGAGATCCTTGGTGCAAGACAGGAACGATAACTCTCTTATGCTGAGTTACAATTCTGCTTTACAGACGTACCTACCAAAAAGTCGCTATGTCTGGCATTGATGGGCTGGCCACCTGTTGGGCCACTTTGTATGGGAGTGATTTCTTCCCCTCTTTACCTCAGTCCAGTTCAACTGTAATTGTAATGCATAAGGATTGAAGAATGTACCTATGCACACCACCTGCTTCTGCCCTAGCTGCTGGGCAGAATACACAGCCCAAGGATGCTGGTGGCACACAGCATGACTCATTTCTATGGCCGGGAGGTGCATGAAGAGAAGGTAGTGGGGAGAAAGATCTCACCGCTGGGCCAAAGCCCCAGCCGACCTCGCTGCTCTTGTCCCACACAATAGTTGTAGAGGGTGAGGCCGGGGAGGTCAGCACAGCAGGGTCTTCCAGTTCCCGGTTCCTGCTGGGACGGCCGGACCTCCCTGTGCAGGCAGGGTCCGTGTCAACGCCCCGGCAGCGGGGCCGGGCCGGGCGGCGGGCTCTGATCCGGTTAGGGGGGATTAGCGTGCAGGTTTAAAGGCCGGAGCGGAGCGGGGAAGGGGGGCAGGCGCGCCGGAGGGGAAGCGGCCGCCGCCGAGCAGCGGGGTAACTTGGACGCTCGGACGGCAGCGTGTGAGTGAGCCAGGGGCGGTCCGGGGGCGGCCGTCCCACAGCCCCGCCACCGCCCGGGGGCTCCGGCCCCGGCGCCCTCGCTGCCCAGACGTAACCTTTTGTGCTCACTCCCTGCGCGCTTTCTTAGTGTAGACGATGCCGGCCATCAACATCGAGGACCTGAGCGAGAAGGACAAACTGAAAATGGAAGTGGAGCAGCTCCGGAAAGAGGTTAAGCTGGAAAGGCAGCCGGTGAGCGGGAGCAGAGAAGGGGCCCGAAGCTGCCTGGCGGGGCCGGTTGCGGAGCGGGGAGCAGCCCGTTCCTCCGCGGGCGGCGGCCAGGGGCACGGCGGGCAGGGGCGGCGGGGCTGTGGGAGCCGCTCGTCCGTAGAGTCCCGGCTGTTTTGGGACGGCCGCGGTTTGCACCGACGGGTCCTGCCACCACTTTGGGTCAGGGGCCGGGGACGGCGCTGTCGGCACAGCACCGCTACCGCCGCGTAGGAGCGCCGGTCCTTCCCGAGGGTGACGGTGGAGCCCGGGGAAAGGAGCGCACCACCCGCGGGATAAAGCACCCCGAGGGGCTGACCCGGGCCTGCCCGCAGCGGCTGCTCCCGGTGGATTTGGCACCCCTTGACTTCCCCTCCCGTGAGTCCCCGGCTCCCAAGGCCGGCACAAGGCAGCCTTGCCAGGCGAGGGAGGAGCACGTAGCGCTCTGTTCCCCTCTTCGGTAGGCAGAGCGCACTGGGACGTGCTGGTGCTAGGGGAGGTCCTCCCCTGGGAAGCCAGGAGAGCCCTGTCGCGGCACTACACTCTGCCCTGGCCGTGGCTGGATCTCGGCCGCCCGCGCCCCCGCCCCGCTTCCCGTGCTGTGCAGTGCCCGGGCGGAGGCCAGAGCCGGAGCACCGCCCGTGCCGAGCCGTGACCCACCCAGCCTTGTTCCATAGAAACATTTAGACATTTACACTGATCGTTCCTTCCCACAAGTGCTTTCCCCTTTAAGGTTTATGGTTTCGTACATTTTCTATAGACGAAAAATGCGCAGAACTGATCTTGCGCCACAATGAAACTAATTTTAAATTTTTTTTTAATTCTTCATGCCAGTGGAAGCAAATTGTGCCTAAATAACGCTTCTAGTTAGGACCAAAATTACATTTATATGTGGGAATCAGTAGCATATAATTATGTTGTAGGTCTAGATTTTAGCCCGGAAAATAAGAATGCAGGAGTTATGTTTTAGCTGTGAGTTAGGCATCAGTGATTGCAGATGTCATGCTATAAGCTCCAGCAGTATTGAGGGCTTAAATCCCACTAGTGCAGATACCTATATTATCTCTCAGACGGTTTTGGACAACTGAAATGCACTCTTGCAGGATGTAAAGTTTTTTAAATAATAATAATTATAAATCATATCTACATTTTTTTGGACTAAACCAAAACCCTGATTACTTTAGGAAAATGGGTATTTTTAAATTTTCCTGTAGTAAAGCACAGGCAGCATGCTCATTTTAGCAGTGCATTGTAACAGAAGTTTCCCTGGGAGAATGAAGTCTGTGTTGTAGTTGTCACAGTCCCCTGGTACATGTATCGGTGTTACAGGGACAGGGAAATGCAGAAACCACATTACTGTTGGAACCAAAAAAAAAAAACGTCAGCCAAAATTTTCTGACCCCCATTAATAACGTTACGGAATAAAAAGGAAGTGTCCTTTGGAATTAATAAAATTTCTAAATGTGTATTTAAGCAGGCTTTTTTTCTTATAAGTGAAAGTGATCCTGGCAGTGCTGACTGAAGTAAAACAAACCTCGGTCCTTCATATACTTTGTGTGCAACGTTACTATGGTGTTAGGTGCTCCAATTTGAATGAACATAATGAAAATATGCAAGGCACAGAAGAACAAGACACTGTGTAATGGGATTTGTAGGTCCAGCTTCTTCTTTGCTCTAAGGCAGCTAGATCTTATTTTATGCAGTGTTTAGTTGGGAATTAACTCTCTTCTTTCTGATGTATTAAAGTTTAATTTTGCACAGACTGTGCTCTGTTGTCTGTGATACAACAGGTAAATCCATTGGTTCTCTTGTTGTAGTTTTATCTTTGAAATAAAATCTAATTAACAGAGGAGGCAAGGGGCCTTAAATTAGAAATACTAATCATCTAGTGGCTTGGGCAGCAGCTGGTTCCTGCTGCTGACTCTGCACAGCCGTACCACTACAGGGCCTGCGGTAGGAAGGGAGGAGGTGGGGACAGAGCAGGAGTGCGTCCTCAGGCATGTCAGGTATTCAGGCATCTAGGGACAGTTCTGCTGACACAGGGACCTAGAGATGCGTGTGCACAGGGAACCTCAGGAGCCCCAGACGATCACTTGTGCACTCTCAAACATAACACACACCATTAACACAAGTGCTGCATGTGCTCCAGTGTCAGTGAACTAAACACATCTTTTCTCCCATAGGTGGGTTCTCTGCAGGCTTACCTGCATCAGTATCAGTTTGGTATGAATGCTGTGGGAAGTGTTATGGTCTCATAGCACAATAGGCTCTTTTATTAACCATTGTTCGAAATAACCCTAGGTAACCAGTAAATAAATTGTCTTTACTAGTTAGAGTCTCATTCAAGGTCCATCATTGCTACAGCAGAACTGCAAAGTAAGAACTTGTATTACCACTGAAAAATCATTGCTGAATGTTTAGTTTGTCAAAAACACATAAAGCCATAAATACTTTGAAACTGAATTGAAAGTTACTGACCCTGAAACTATTGACCGTAAGTCAGGCTGGTGCTGAGGGACAGTGTGAGCCGCAGCTTAATAAAACTAGGTTGGCTAATTATGAACACAAGTGTAACTATGCAGCAACTGCTGTTCGGAGTGGCGTTTACATTCTCAGAGATACTCACATGTTCTGTCCCTGTATCGGGCTCTGAAAAGAGAGGAAGGAATCTGAGTCTGCACGTGCTTAGTGCTCTGTGCCCAGATATGTTATGTTTGGTAGGAAGGTGAAGGAGAGAGAATGTAAATCCACGGGTTTCCTCCTCTGACGAACATTTCCCACGGCCGTAACGCAGCTGCTTTTTTGTCCTTTCCCTCGAGGTGTCCAAGTGCTCCGAAGAGATCAAGAACTACATCGAGGAGCGGTCGGGAGAAGATCCGCTGGTGAAGGGGGTTCCCGAGGACAAGAACCCCTTCAAGGAGAAGGGAGGATGTGTCATCGCTTAGGAGAAGGGACCCCGCGCCCGCCCCTGGAGCAGACATTCCTTCCGTACCCCTAGGGAGTCACTACCGCCGCCGGTCCGTGTCCAACTAGCACGGGAGCGGATTTCTTTTTATTTTCTATTTCTCCTTACAAAAATACAGAACCCCGCGCGAAAGCTGCCGAGCCCCTCGCCGGCCGCTGGGCAGGGCCGGCTGTGCCCGGCTCCCCGGCGCGGCCGGTCCCTGTCGCTGCGCGGGGCCCGCTCGCCACCCGCTTGTCGGTCGCTTCATGGCTGTTCGTTGGCATTAAAGAAAACCTGCCCGTAACCCGAGAGCCGCCTGACTTGCTGCGGGACGCGAGGAGCGGGAGGAGGGAGGGGCGGGGCGGGCGCTGTGGGGGCACGGCGGCTGTCCCNCGCAGCTCGGGCCCGCGGGACGCCGGGGACACCCCGCGGCACCGCGACTTGCGGGAGGCCCTCCGGAAGGTACCGAGGGGGGCCGGGGAGCCGTGGGACACCCGGCCGCGCCGCCCCGTGCGGGGAGCGAACCAGGGCAAGGGCAGCGAGGCGGCAGCACGGCTCGGGGTGTGCTTGAATAAGTAAACTTCCCTCTGCCAAGGCCAGGAACGGAACCGTGCGTTCCCTGCCCGTGCCCCGCGGGTGGCAGAGCCCTGCCCGGCGGGTGCTGCCCTGCGGAGCGGGGGCTCGGCCCTGCAGAGCGGAGCCCGCCGGGCACTGCGCCCGTCGTACAGGCGCGCGATGGACGCATAACGGGAGCCTCCTGCAAAACTAAATCCTAAATCAAGAGGGAACGGGACACTTCTGGTAACATAGCGTGTAAATTGAATGCCAAATGGCAACCTGCAAATAACAGTAGTGCTGGCGAGCTCTGTGTATTCCCGTCGGCGAGGTCAGTGTCGCCTGTGGTGCTGTGAAGGGCGCCTGCCAAAACCAGAGAATCAGCCGGTGGGGTGCCCGCTGCGGGGCCGAGCTGCGGTGGGGTAGAGATGTCTACCTTTCACCTATGAACCGCTGAGAAAAGTGCTGGAGTTCAGTACCTGCTGCGAGGGCCAAACAGCTTTATTGTGGCCACCACGTAAGAACAAACACACAGTGGGTTCAGAAGGAGGGAATGTAAGGGCTTATCTCAGACTGACCTGTAGGCAAGTTTCCAAATTCTAGCTGGGCGGGCAGTGCCCGTTTTTTAAAACTATGCTCTGGATTGCCAGATACTGACTTTTTAAGGTGAGTGTCCTGTCTTTTGTGGACGCTTTAAAAAATTACTTGCAGATTCTTATATTTCCCTGGATAAACTTATTTTTTACCAGATTTCCCCTCTTCTCCAGTTCATTGTGGACAAAAGATAGTGGAGTTAATTCTGAATCATTCAATGTTTATCTCAGGTTTGGTGTTTTTACACAATAACTTTCACACTTCCAGTGTTAAAATATCCCAAACCCAATGTAATTAATCAGGTTTTCTGTTACTGAGATCTGTTATCATTGAG
The DNA here is from genome assembly GCA_013398995.1 of Alaudala cheleensis. Lineage (NCBI taxonomy): Eukaryota > Metazoa > Chordata > Aves > Passeriformes > Alaudidae > Alaudala > Alaudala cheleensis. Next base: position 834,535 of record VWYE01028572.1, read on the forward strand.
CTTTAGGAGAAGGGGGTGCATCTTCTGTGTTATGAAAAAGAAACCCAAGCAAGAAGGGAAAGAGATGCATGACCTGTCACTTTCTTAGTAAATTAGTTTCGTTACTCTACATTCCTGGACTCTTTGCAAAGGAGAAATAAGATGATACAGAAAAAAACAGTAGAAGAAGCTAGAAATGAATACTCCTCCCTCACCTGGATTAATAGTGTAGCATTTTATAGCTAATACCATTTTGTCAGTTTTGTGCTGATTCTGTCTGGAGAGAGCCTTCATATATCTGAGTGTCTGCAGAGCTGTCTGCCTGATGAACTTGTTCCCTGGCACACTGCTCTTCATTACCTGCCCAGGGACAACAGCTGCATTAATAAAAAACTAGTGTCCTGAAACACAGAGGATGAGGCCAGACCTTGTGAAGGTGGTGATCTGGAAGATTTAAAGTCACACTTCTTTGTCAAGGATAGGTTAAGGCACACATTGTTTTGTATCTCAACTATTTGCAGCTGTGTAGTTATTGAGGCCAGGGGAAGTAGCTATATTAGTGTCTGCTAGTGCAGTGTTTGCTGCTCCGCTTGTGTGACACAATGCTTTTTTTAAAATAAAACTTTCCCCTCCCTTTTTTTTATGCCTTCCATGCCTACGGAAGTGCAGATAACAGTATGCTCTACCTTGCTGGGTTCAGTGCAGATAATCACGGGCTAAGAGGGATTTTGGTGCTACATTTATCACATAAAGGTCTGTGATGAATATATTGTAGAATAAATCACAGTAGGTAATATAAACCTGCTTTTATAATTGTCTTGCATTTTAAAACATGTTTATGTAACACTTACTTTAGATCTGCACTGATCATATTGGAAATGAAGAAAAATCACTATTTATGTGAAATCCAGTCTGATGTTGTTCACACAAAGCTTCTAGCAATCAGTGGTTGTTTTGGCTTACGTCAAGCCTGTCCCAAGTGACTTTAGGATAAATGGAAAAATGTCCCCAAAGTCTTTGGGAGAGAATGACCATTCAGTATCTGCAACACATTTTAAGTATACCTGTTATATATTCTGGGGCTATTTCCAGTAGCTAAATCCAGATGTGAGTACCAGAGAAATCAGAGGAATGAGCAGAGCAATTCCATGAGTGAGAACTGGGTTCTTTTGTTTGTTTGTTTGCATTCATTTTATTTTTTAGTGTATTAAGATAACATACTTTAAATGATCTATAATTTCCCAATTGTTCTGAGCAGGATGAGGAAGAGACTCTTATAATTCCAGGGAGCTGTTTTTAGCAAGGGTATTGAAATAATCCCGTGAGTGGTTTCCTTTACAACTTTATGGGTCACCACCCTTCCTCTTGGAAATTGAAAATGTAACTTTTCCTTAACTTGTTGAACAATGCTTGCAGTACACTGATATCCTACAGCTTGCTTCAGTAGTTAGTATAACTGGTTTGAAGAAAAAAGGTTTAACTTATTCTGTGTATGTATGTCTAACAGTACTCATATACATACAGAATAAATATGGGCTGTCTCTTTGTCTTTTTCCCTGATATTAGTAGTAAGGAACTTTGTGAAATGGTGAAATTTGCCATATATTTTGCTAGAATTGCATGTAATATAAATGGCATTTCATTTTATGCCCAGTGGTGACTGAGTATAGTTACACTGTATTGTGTCTGTAGGATGAGAATTTCCCCCATGACAATGAGATTCCACCAAAGAACACTGGTACTTTGTTTGCCACTCTTGGCTTGTATGTAATGAGTTTCTGTTAAATAATATATATAATATATATATTTGCAGCAGTTATTGTCTCTTCATATTAGAGCATGCAGGATCTGAATTTAATATTGACACTTACTTTAACTTTCTGGTAAAATTTCTGTAAATTTTCCATAAAAAAAAAAAAGACTCTTTCTGACTACCTGCAAAATAATGTAGGGTGACCACTATTAACTTTGGATGGAGTTGGTTTATTTATCGTTTTAAGAAATCATAAACCCCTGCCACAGGATGGTGAAGTAATAACTTGTTGATATTACAAAGAATCACTTAAATGCTAGTTTCTCACTAAGCTGGAAGAGAGAAAACACACAGCTGAATTTGAACAATGCATGACTGGCACCTGTAATTTTAAAACCTAATTTATAATACACCTTAATTAAACGCTTCAGGAAGATAACAGTTAGATAGTTAAACGCTTCAGGAAGATAGCAGTTAGATGTGACACTGGTAAGGCTCACAGACTGTGCACTAACTGCCCTTCTGTCTAAGGGAAGCAAAATGTATTCTCAGATTCTGGGGTGTTGCCATACTCTTTTTCATCTTGTGTCTGACAGAAACATCGCACCAATTTAGGGGCTGATTCTCTTGCTGGTGCCAAGAATTTTTGGTAGCAATTTATCAGAGAGGAAATCTTCATAAGAGACCATCCAGTACACCTACTAGTGCCCTACCAAGAAGTGCTTTTATATCAGTGTAGGAGAACAGGAGAAAAAAAAAAAAGCTTCAGCTTATTTAAGCAAGCTCTGAAAAAAGCTCTGTAAAAAGCCTATTATGATAATAGGAAAGATGCCACTTTCTGTACAAATGCTTCAGTGTGTAGCAAAACTGCAATAAAGGCCCTTTTGTAAGCAGCGTTACTATTTGTTGCTTGGTGTCAGAGTAGTGCATACATCTGAGATTGCAGCTGTTGTGTCCTAACTCTGGATTTTTTCCCCTGCCCCATGTTAATGTTAGAATAAATTTCCACTGTATCTAGTTAGACTTTTTAGTGAACAGTTTTTAGTAGAACTGTGCCTAGTTTATATTTTTGTGTCTCAGATCTACCTATTATATTGCTTTATAATGGCCACATTCAATTAGGCAATACAGCTATGCATTTATGACAACTAAAATTGTGTCTCAATGAGCAGTTTATGACTGAGCAAACACCTGGAGCTGACAGAGGTTTTGTCTGACAGTTCAGATGTGATGGTGGGGGCTGCAGTGAGAGAACTTGTTTTGTTCCTACAGGGATGTAACCCGGAGTCAGGAGGAGGACCCAAACCCCAACATCCCAGCCTCTGGTGGACATTACACTATATCTCATCAGCATCTCTATGTTGGAAAGTGTGATTTGCAGGAGCAAAAAAAGATGGTCACTTGCTCAGTTTTGTATCTCTTTCATAAGGCATTACAAGGAGCTTGGATACTATTCCAGTGGCCAGAGCTCCCTGTCATCCAAAAGGCTTGTCCAAGATCAGTGCTTAGACTGGCACAGCACACATTTTCATGTTGTAGGACTACCCTGATTTAAAAGCATCTGCCCTCAGATCCTAGGAATAGCTGTACCCTCAGCACTCGCTTTTTCACAAATTTTGGGATCCTTCCTTTTCTGCCATACTCTTGGATAGGGCAGTTGAAGGGGTTGTGGTTGTGAGTGTGCAGGGACTGCCAAGACACTCAGGTCTGCACAGGAGGGATAAGTCTTTGGAAAAATGACAAAAGGAGGGAGAAGGTGTTGGCTGGGATCATGTGTGTTCCTTCCCAGCTGGAGCTGCCTTCTAGCCTCTCATTCCTCAGGAAATACTTCAGCAGGGCTCAGCTCCAGGATGGTGGGAACCTTTCATTTTCTTATAGTAGTGATGATGTGGGCCCTCTCTGCTTCAGCAACCTCTGAAAAAGATGTGCCAGCAGCTGCATAGGGTGGAGGGCAGATCACGCTTCTGCACTCCCTGGCAAACTTGTAGCATTTTTTTAGATTTCAGTAAGTGATGGGAAAAACTTTCTAGTTGATTCAGGGTTTGGATTTTTTGGTTTCTCAGAGTAAAAACTGTAGCTAGATATATGGGACCAGAAGATAATCAATATTCAAATTTCTGAACCAGTAATCAGATTTGCTTTATCTGTTAGGTTTGTTGCAAGGAACTGTGTTGCAATGAAAAGGAAGAAACACAGTGACTTAAACAGAACCGTGTACAGATACTGACAAATGAATAGACCAGGCACAACTACAGAATACTTATAAAGTGCATGCTTTTTTTCCATGGAAATCGGATTTTGTAAAAACAGATGAGGACAGGTATGTTTTATTACACAGTGAGAAGCTGCCAACTCGAACATTATAGGGTTTTTCCCTCCACTATTTTTTTTTCCTCTGAAAAAGGGAAAGTTTCATTTAGTTACTGTTTGTTCTGTATTCAATGATCACTGCAGTCTTTGGTACCCAGTAGTAGATTGCAGATTACTTTGTTGCCTGTGGCACAGCTTAACTGAAGGTACAAAAAGGAATTGTGGTGCTCTAATTAATCAGTTTTAAATACATGTATTTCCCATTTAAGCCTTACGTTTTCCAGCTATTAGGAAAACTTTCTGGGTTTTTTCCTTATATAAGCCTACTCAATATGGGTTTAAAATCCATTGGAAGCTTCTCTGGAAGGTCAATTCTGGCCACAGCTATGTGCAACAGCACTGGAGAAACCCACTTCCTTTCTTCTTCTCAGTGATATATTCCAGCTGGCTTGAAGTGTCTTCTTTATCAAGTAGGTTTTTTTTCTCTATGTGGCCTACATCTTGTCCTGCAGGCATCAAGTAGAGCCATTGGCTTGTGCACATGAAATGTATGAAAAGCAGGGGAGATCAAATGTTTTAAAAGCTTAAGTCAAAATTAATTCATTTTTGTTCTTTATTTTAATTATCAGGATATTTTGCTTCTAGGACTTTTTTGCTGCCACCAATTTTTCACAGGGTAATGAAATGGATGTCTGCTTTTAAAATGAACTTTTTAGTTCAACCCCAAATCATCATAGAAGATATTTTCTTGGCTTGTTTCCAGAAACAGTCTGATGGCAGCTCAGAGTACAAAAGCTTCCATATCATCTTTGCTATTGATCACCAGCCTCAAATCCCATATGCAACTCTTGTAGCTGGTCATTTGCCCAGGTTTGTTACATGATTTATTTGGCTGGGTAGCCAACTGGGAATATTGAGTAAGAAGTGCATATTGTAATCAAATACCAAATCATCTGTATTGTGGGCAAGAGACTTGTCTGTGAAGCAGAGAAGTGTTTTGGCAGCATCTGGGATATTTGCTATCTTGACAGGACCCCTTGCATAACAGTGAGTTATATTATACATAGAACTCCTAGGTGAGCTCCTAACTAATAATAATGTATGTTTTGTAGGAGGAGTGAGGGCTATCCCCCTTGTTTCAATTAGTATTAAAAGAAAGCCCAAGCCAACAAACCACCCCCCCCCCCCCCAAACAACCCCCAAACATTCCACCCACAAAGAAAACAATCCCCAGAAAAGAGTCCTGCAAAACTTCCTGAAGACCTTTGCCCTGTGCTGGTGGTGCATCCTGAAAGAGGAAGCGGTAGGCTGCAGCTTCTCTCTCTAGATTACTGCAGACCACAGGCAAGTAATAATGGATTTTGCTTGCCAGAAGAAAGTGCACTAAATAATTTTGTATGAGCAAGCAAGGTTAGCACTGCAGGGAACATTTTCTGGCTGCTGTGTTGTTGAATTATATGTGTTTAGTGGAGTTATTTTTAGCCCCTTGTGGTCTTTTAAGTCATATACTGCCTGTGCTTCTGCACCCAATGTCATCGCAGATGGAATGATTTCCTCTTCTGATGGGGCACTGAGCCTGTCCGGTCAAGCTCCCCACCACCATGCTGGGTGATCCAAGCATTTAGACAGCTCCTGGCTTCTGCTGGGGTCTCCTAGCATGTATTGTGGGGACTGGAAGCGCAGCACTGCCCTGCATCCTGCCAGTGCTGGAGGGACTTCATAAATGCAGGAGGGACAGCAGGACATGGTTTTGCCTCCCATGTGCTGCATTCTCATCACTGAGCTGCCAAGGCAGAAGCTGCCTCTCCACAGTCTCTCCAGTAGGCAGCAGCTACAAAGAGCTGACCTGCTTCTCTCACGTACCTATATTCTCCCTAGTTCTGTCCTGAATGTGCTTCCACACCTCAGTCTCCTTCCCTGTGCCCTTTCCCTACCTTTCTGAAGAGTATTACTGGGAAAGGATTGTCCATCAAACTTTATTTAGGACTTTGGAAGAGTCTTGAGAGAGTCAAGGAGGGCTGTGACCTCCAAGCGCAGGAGTGAGCAGAAATGAGTAATATATTCTGAGAAACTCATTCAGGTGTGCTTGGGATGCATGTCTTGGGGGAGCCAAGATGGAGATCAACATGTGGGAAGTGAACAGCTGCTCTTTGGACTTAGGATTTTTTCTTCCACGTGTTTTTCACAGGGTCACGAAATTGATGTCTACTTTTAATTGAACTTTCTCAGTTCAACTCCATGTCCTCATGGAAAACCTTCCCCAGCTCCTCCTGGGGAGCAGCCAAGAAGACCTGCACAGGCTGCACATGTGGCCAGCCAGGAACTTGCCAGTGGGGTCCTGGCTGCCTTGTACCCCTGGGGTGGGTTTCATCGTCCAGGTTTGGCAGCACCTACGTGTAGCCCATGGGTTTGCCCACCTCAGCTTTGCCTTGCATCTTTCCAAAGTACTACCTTGACCCCAGCACAGTGTTGCTACAATGCTGAGTTGTCTTACTGTGCAATCATTGCTGCCTGTGGTTTTAAATAAAACTAATGGATGAATGTTGTTTTGAAGGCTGTTAATAAATTGCTTTATTTATTGCTGATACGGAAAGCAAAGGAATTTCTGGTCTATTACCTCCTGTTCAAGTCATTGTTGCACTAATGTCTAGGTATAACCACTCAAGAACTGTTGTTAGTGGTTTGTTGTTTATTTATTTGCTTTTTGCATTAAAGATCCTATTAACTGTTGTGTTTGGTTATTATATTAATAGAGCTAAATTCAATTGCTGTTACTTGATTTAAAGGGGAAAAAATGCTGCTCCTAACATACTATGGAACAGTTATGTCATAAAATCATAGAATCATAGAATGGTTTTGTTGGATAGGACCTTAAAAATCATCTCTTTCCAGCCCTCCTCCCATGGGGAGTGACACTGGTTACTAGATTAGGTTGCTCAAGGCCCCTTTCAACCTGACCTTGAACGTTTCCAGGGACAAGGCATCCACAACTTTTCTGGGCAACCTGTTCCAGTGTTTTGCCACCCTCTGAGTAAAGAATTTCTTCCAACATGTAATCTAATCCTGTCCCCACAGACTCCATTTAATCTTCTTAATACAAAATACCTTTTTCTTAGACATTTTATCTTGCTTCTCTAGTAAATTATTCCATTCTCAGCTGAGGTGTAACTCACAGGAAGCTTTAGTGAAAATTTGTGTAATTTTTTAAGAATCCATTTTATTGTTTCAAAATTCATCATGTTGCTAATAGTGTGCTGAAACTGTATGCTGTACAGTCTTATAAGGGGTACTTAGAAGAGGTATTGTGTTTAGAACTGGTATGGCCTTTAATTTCTAAGTAGCATGATAGAAGGTAAACCTACTGGTGAATAATGAAAATGAATCCTTAATTGCTGTAAAGACTCTCAGTTCCCAAATTAATTCAAGTACAGTTTCAACTGTTGTAGAATGCATTTTTTTAGAATGCAGAATTAAATGGCACTTGCTAATGTTTCTGGGTAGTTGTTGGTACAATATCAGCACAAAATACTGAGCAACAGCATAGTATATTATTGTTACTTTTCTCATTTTAAATAACATACTGAGTTTCAGTGGAAAATAGTCAAAACTACAGCAGTGATTTGGAAGGATATTTTCATTGCTCTTTTCTGAAGAGAAATTAAAATTAGCTGCTTCTAAAAAATTCAGACTTTATGTCTCTGTCCCCTCTCCAACCCTGCCATGTCATTTCCCCAGTCCTGGGCAGGAAGCTACAGGTGCTGTTTTCACAAAACTTTGTCAAGACAGTTTCTAATGAAAACACTTTTTTTTCTTACCATCATTCAACATGAAGTGAATTTGTTGTCTTGATCCATTTCCCACTGGGCAAGTATCCAGAGTGTTTTTGATAATTCACGACTGATAACAACCCTGAGGCCATTTTTTGGAGGCTTCCCAGAGAGCAGTCTTAGCTCATGTTGGGATGCAGGCTAAACCAAGACTGCCTCCAGAGCCTAGTCTTTTAGGTTTGCATCTTCAGTGTTCAGATGAAGTAGCCTGAGAAAAACACCAGTTCCATACATGGGACTTACTGTGCCCTTTGTGTCAGGAAAATAACAATTCTTGTTGTGGTTCACTGGTACTTCAGCATGTGGAAAAGTTATACGGCTCCTTAATCAACTTTACATCCCAAATGCCACCGAGATTTGGCAAGCTAGGATCAGATAGAGAGATTTCTTTTGTGGCTGGGAATATCTGTCAGATGGCATCTGTACTATTTAGTGCTAAGTATTTCTACTGATAGAAGTTTGGGATCTTGTTATCGTTGGTATCCTGGTGGTGGAAGTCTAAACACTGGTGCCCATGATTTCCATGTTTCTCATGATAAAGCATATATAAATAAGCAGACCAGCTGCTCACACACTGCTAAAAGCTAACGTCTGTATAATTGCCAGACTCTGCACAGATACCTTAGGGTCTAAGTTAAGGGGCCTACATCATACATGTCTGCAGTTGAAGTGTAAAATATATTTCTGGGGGCACAAATGTGAGGAAATTGCTAAAGCCAAGGGAAGGGACACATCAGATAGTTAAGAACAAAGCATTATTTGACCTGTCTTCAGCAAGATTTTAAGCAAATGTTAAATTTAGTGATCATTTAGTCACTGCTGGCTTGAACCTTTAAAAATATCTCTCCTTGTTTCAGTAAGCTTTTCCAGGAAGGGATGACAATACCCAGTAATCAGTGCTGAAGCACCAGCCAGTTTAGCAGTAATGCAGTTCTCCAGCAATTTGGCTTATGTTTGTATGTGGTAGTACAAGGGAAGGAGTTCCCCCAATCCTCTTGTGATTATAAAATAACATGCATGATTCTTTGCAAGCAATTTGTGAGTGAAGTGTAAAAGCTTTTGACAGGACTTATTTAAATCTTTGCAAAAACACAGTGAATGGTCCAATAACTAAGAAGAAACTGTGGCTATTAGTATCTGGATTGTGATTAAAAAAAAAAAAGGTTTAAAGCCATACACAATTTATGGTTTGTGCAGTGAGGTTGTCTTTGGGGGTTTTATTGTTGTGTCATGCAAGGAAGATCTTGTTTTACTCAATGTGGCAAACCCCACCTGGTAATGGGTCAGTTCTGTTAAACAATTGGAGTTTTACTCAAAGACACAGGAGCAAACTTGCAGAAATCATGGCTCAGTCATTCAGAATGTGCTTAACTTCAAAGGTAGCTTTGTATGTCAACTACAAAACTCTTGGCCCAGTACCAGCTACAATAAACAAAACTCTATATTAGTATACTCACCACATATTTTTGCCAAGATCCATCCAAACACTGGAATAACTCTTTACATGCTCTTTCAAGTATTCCCCTGGATGTTATCCAGTGAGCATTGCCAGATGCTATTACAGACAAAAAGGCGTTTCACCACCTTCAACATCGAGGGTCAGCATCCTAGGATCTGAGAATGTGGGATATGGCAATATAGAAGAGAAACATGAGGATAGGGTTCTGCCAAGTGTTTTTTTACAATTGATGATTAGGCCTGTGTTAATCAATATAACAGAGGGAGAAAGATAATAATTACTGAATGAGTTGAATATTCACTATGCAAATTTCTCAGAATTTGGTGGAAGAAGTGAAAAAGTGATTTTTCTGTTACCAGCATTCGAGTATGCTTATTTCTGTGGCCAAGTGGAGGGCAGAAAGCAGCCATATATGGGCTGAAATTCTCCAAAGAATGTGCAATAAATAGATAGTTTGGAAGAAGGTTCCACGGGTCTCACGAACGCAGCAGTCTAGGAGGGAGAGGATTCTATTTCCAGTTCAAGAAATAGTTAGCACCACAGGACTTGTTTATTTAGTGGGGAAAGAAGGCTAAGAGGAGTGAGTTCTTGAAATAAATTCTCTCTTCATGAAGCAATGTAGTAGTAAAATCACAGGTCCCTTTCTGTTGGGAGCTGGTATTTCTTTTGGTAGAGTTTAGTTTGAGGGGAGGATGTTTCCCATTTGGACCCCCTCATGAGGCAGACTGAGGTGTGTGGTGCCCTTGGCTGCATGGCAGAAGCAGCCTGTGCTAAGGCCTGGTTTGGGCTGCAGAGGAGGGTGAAGATGGGCACAATCCAACTACCTAAGGATGAGCTGGTAGGCAGCAAGAACACACAGCTGCCCACTTTGCTCATTTCCCATGGCCATGGAAATCTGGGACTTCATGGAGCAAAATATCCAGCTCTTGTGCCCTGAAACCTGGAAGTGTTGCTGAATGCAGTGGCTGTACTCCAGGTGTGTTTTGCTTGCAAAGGCTGGAAGGGAATGCTGCAGCCTGGACAGTGTAAGGATTGCAGTCAGGCAGCTTGGGACACTGACTTTTGGAGGGTGTGCAGCACTAGCAGTAGCACAGTCAAGAGTTGCTCAGGGACTAGATTTGGAACTATTATGAATTCTGGAAGAAGATCATTCTTTTCCAGTACATGTTCTGTCAGACTTGTGGGGAAGTCTAAATACAGACTAGACGTAAATGCCCTGAACAGCACCGACTTCCTTGAGAGTGTTTCAGGCAAAGGGAGAGGAAATGAATCTCTTCTGCTTGACTTTCTTGGTACTTTCTTGATGTGTGGTCATCAAGAACAGATCAACCTTTTTTGCTGAGATTTTTTTTAGGATAATTCAGATTTCCCTTTGCATCATTTTCTAGAAACTGTACCCAAAAAGGTAACACATAATGGGGGAATCAGCCATTTTCATAGACCTTGGAGAGGCTTAAATTAGCCCTGATGGCCTGTTCTAGTAGTAATTGCTAAAAGAATTCTTTACATTTGCCTCATTACATTTGTTGTAATAGTTGTGGGTGAGTGGAGAATAAGTAAATAAATCCAACAGAAACTAAGAAAATTAGTGGGCTTTCAAATTTTTCCCTGTGTAGTGTTTTTTCTTTTTCTACTTTAATTACAGTTTTTAGGTGAAAGTTGTCAATTTTTTTGTGTAGGATGCCTGTGTTTAAGTATGGTACAATTTGTTTTCCAAATCTAGATCATTGACAAGGAGATTAATCCCTTTGTGGACAAGTGGGAAGAAGAAGGACAGTTCCCAGCACATAAAGTGTTTAAAATCCTGGGACAGGCTGGATTCCTTGGTGTAGATAAGCCAACAGGTAGGCAAGTGCATAACTCCTGACTGTAAACAGTGATAGGCTCAATGCATTAATTCACTTTTGCCCCAGGTCAAAGCATGGGTTGGAATTCAGTGCAAAGTTTGCTTATATTCCTCAGTCATATGCATGCTGGTTGCCAACTGCAAATACACAAAATAAAATTGTAGAGTACTTAAGTTGATATTCTTCTAAATACAAATGTATTTAGATACATAACCTGTATATCTGTTACATTAAAATTAGGGAAATGAACATCTCTTCAATTTTCAATGTAAAATCTGTATAATAACTGTTCTTCTGGATCCAGATCTGTATAAAATAATCCAGATTTTCATTAAAGAAACCACAATTTGTAGGCATTGGAAATGGTTTAAGGTTTGACTTACTATAATTCCTGAACATGCAACCTCTCCATCATTTCAAAGGATGAGGATAGTGCATGGCCTTTAGGTCATTATCCCCTAGATTGTCTTTAAAATGCACTATTCTAGCCCATAGAAGCCGGAACAGAACAGGAAGCTGATGACACAGAGAGCAAGTTTTTGTGTGTCTGTTTATATAGGTCGGTGACAAAAAAAGTCCAGAGGAATAGGGAGCATTTCTGCTCTTCAGCTGAGATACATATTCTGCTAACTTTTTTGTTTATATACAATTATATTATATACTTTTTTTCTTTTCCAATGCTACTGTTACATGTTCAAGTCAGAATTCTTGGTGATTTTTTTTTACCCCCATTTTCCTACATTCAGAGCAGCCTGACGTGGCAGTGTTTGAACAGTTAACTGCAGATAATTTCCTATATGGAGCAGCTCACACAACCTTAGTTATGCCACACCACATCATGATGTTGCTAAGGCACAGGGTTCTGTGCAACAAATTATGTCTTTTTATCTCTTAGTTTCAGAGGAAATATTCCCTCTTGAAATGAACTCATATTCTTACATTACAGTGTGGAAGGTTGTCCCACAGCTGCTCAGCTGTGTTAGATCTCAGAGGACTGTTGGGCTTTGATTGTCTGACAAATCCAATTAGGTCTGAGCTGGTATTTCTTTACAGAAATGCTGACAGTTCAAGATTATGCTTAAGATCTATTTAAAGGACAAATAGGATTACTTGGGGACAGAGAAAACCACTTCTACTTTCTGCTATAATTGTTTGATAGGCAGATTTGAATTGCATCTCAGTGGGTTTCCTTCACATTGCTGATATTCCTGTTGGGTGTAATAATGGTGCATTGCATGGCTGATGGATTTCAGATTTTCTGCCTTCTTATATTCAGGTCAGGGCATGCAGAGGCCTCAGCTGGGGTAAGGGACCTCAGTGTTGAAGGTGCTACACATAAAACATAACAGAGGTGGGAACTTTGTATAATGCTCAGAAAATAGCTGGACAAGAAATAGCAGGAGTGGAATCTAGTGAAGAAGGGACTTGTGGAGATAAAGGTGGCACAATGGATTGCATGTGCTGATTACACTTGTCATACTCATGTTTAAGACTATTTTAACTTTGGCATTGATGTTTGTATCTAGCTGTTAATGTAATTTATTTGACCTCTGCAGCAACATTTTAGAAAAGATATAAAAATTGATAAAATCCACAGCAACCTGTGATCCATCTCAGTTCAGTATTGTTGGGTGCAGGAAGTGCACCAGCTCCTTGGAATATGCTGTCTTTGCAGCATTCAGTTGTGCAGCAGAATGTCACCAGCTCCAGCTTTGCTCTGTAATGGTGTAATACCACCAGGTGCATCCTGAAAGTCCTGAAACTTTCTCCTGATGGTAAATCAAAGTAAGGTGTGCAACAGCACAGTCTCAACTGCTCAACTTTGGCAAAGCCTGCAATTCTTTGTCTTCTACCCTTCTACAAAGTGCTTAGGCTTGCTGTATGATTAGTGTGTGCTGTAAAATAAAATTAAAAGATACACCTTTTATACTCTGCTCAGCCACTTCTGTTATTTATTTGCTGTTTGCAGAGGAAGAGAAGTCTTATGAGATTTGAAGAAGCCAAGAGCAGCCAGGAGCTTTGGAGGGGTGTTGCAGGAGGTCTGAAGAAGGGAGGTTAAATTGATTTAAGGAGAGCAATGGCAATGCAGAGCACTTGTGAGTTAACAGTCTGCCCTACTTTCTCTTTCACAAAAAATTATCATGTTGTATCTCTTCAATTCCAGATCATAAGACATTTTCTTTAAATAACAGTAATTTTTTAAAAGTTAATTCACTTTAGTAATAGTTGTAATTTTGAAATACAAGTTTTATTGAATGTGTTTTCAAGTATGGAGGGGTTTTTTTCCCGCAGAAATAATTTTGAAGCTTTCTGATTGAGCAGAAATGGGTCACAAAGTTGTTTTGCTTAGATAGAAGGAAACATCTGTTGGATTTCAGATTTGTTGAAAGTGGACTTTTTCCTGTGTAAACACCATTCCCTTTATGAACAATGAGCTGCTTAATGGGAGTCAGGTTTTTAAAAGAACGTGCCTTACATGTGTCCCTTATCACTGGAAACTTTCTCTGTGTGGAGAACTGATTTGGGGCACTATTTGTATTGCAAAGGCTCCATCAATTCCCACTGTATGCAGTTGTGCAAACTTGACAAAGCTTTTCCTGTATACTTTTTCACAGTTGTTTACACAGTAGTTGGTTCTAGTGAATATTGGCTGTAGTTCAGGATGTTCGTTGGAGGTCATATAAACACTGTGGGCAAAGCTCAGTCATGCACCCATAATTGGAGAATTTTCTGAGATCATCAGTAGATTTAACTTACTGTCTGGTCAGTTCTCTGCCAGAGAAAGAGTTTTCTCTTTGAAACATTTCTCTGTTCTAGTATTTGTTACGTGACTCTAAAGTAGTGCATATGTTAGTTTTCTTTAGGAAAAGGTTTGTGTTCTGTTACATTGCAAGATTTTTCCTACTAGTAAAATACATGGTGAAAAATGAACATAATTTATGCATAAAAAGTGTCTTTTTGCTCTATGCAAAATCTGTTTCACAGACTTACTTCCTTCAGGATTTAGAAGAAAAAAACAACATCTCTATAGTCTTACTATTCTTCATTCATGTTTACTGTGTATTTCTCCATAAATTATAAAATTCTGAGTTATTGACCTACTGCCAGTCCCAAAACTAAGGGCAGAAAATATTAGGGCAGGAAGCAGAAGTATTTAATCAGTCTTGGTAGTTTGCCATTGTCTGTTCCTGGCTAAAGGAAGTGGGTAATACTTATTCTTTGAAATGTTTTATGTGCAGATTAGATGAGATGCTGGATTAAAAGCTGAAAGTATCTATGTGGTTATTTGTGATCATATGGTTTATGAATCAAAGCTTTGGCTGTTGCTAAATGTTAGGATGTGTTGCCAAAATGCAGGCTCAAAATGTACTGTGTACCTGTGAATGCCAATGCAGATGATTAAAAGTTGTTTTATCAGCTGATGTAAAAGTACAGGAATCCTGTAAAGGATGGGAGAGAAAGGTTTGTGGGAGGGCAGTATCTGCTCTCCTGCGTATTCACATGGCATCACTGTGAAACATGAGTGATAACAGTGCCTGCTCTGGGTATTTCATTAGTGTTTATACTGGCTGTACTGTAGGAATATTTAGTGGAATGCGATAGGATCTAGAAATAATTATTACAAGTTTATACAAATAGTGGCCTTCATTTATTACTGTTAGACACTTAGCAGTGAACTTAGAAAATATGTTCTTATGTATTTCAGGAAAATTAGGTAACAGTGGTACGATTTGCAAGTGGATGGGAAAGTGTAGTTCTACACTGCCTGTCCCCTTCCCTTCCTCCTGGGACAAATGCCAGATTTGGGACTGGAAAAAGTAATAATCAGTACCTTCTTGTCACTTCAGACAGAGAAACATCTAATGAAACAAAAATAATGTTTCAAGTGATTGATTGCATTGCAATTGCAAAATGATACCTTTCCTTCAGAAAGCCTGTTTATTACAAGTGTCTCTGTGTTGAATGTAGGGAAGGAACATAGATCTATACTATCCTCTAAGGTTAATTATGCTGTTTTCTTCACCAGTATACATTTCACTTGTAAAATGAGGTCTTGTGAGAGTTTGGGCATGGAGAGTCACTTGGAAAGAGTGTATAGGGTTATTTTCCCCCTTTTCTGTTATGCTAAGCCTTGTTATATAGAATGAGCATAAAAGGACCTGGGAGGAGCAAAAACTAGAAGGGGATTTAGTAGTTCAGGTGAAACAGGGTTTGATGGTATCTAAGAAAGTAAATGGAAGATGTTCAGGTATTTCTGTGGATAGAACTAGGAGGGATATATTTGTCAGAAGTGAATGAATTTGCCCCAAACCATTTCTGTACAGCAGTACTGGGCCAGCTGCAGTTCTGTTCTTGGTTTAGTAGATTTAAATGTAGTCAGCTGAATTAACTTCTTGATCTTTTCCCACTTACAAAAGAGTGCAATAATAGTTAATAAATAATAGTTGCACTCTAAATGTTTGCAAGAGAAGCCTTTGGGCCGTGTTTTCAGACATTAATGAACCGGTAAATCAGCACTCTCAAGTGTTTACCAGCTATTATTTATACCTGTTTTGCAATCAAGAAAAAATTTTGATAGGCCTCCAAAAAACAGTCAACCAAATCAGTCATTTATTTAAATCAATTTGATTACAAAATTTGTGATGTGTGGCAGGGGTTTGGAGACCTTGATCAGATAAGTATAAGAAATTTCAGGTGCTTATTGGTCCTTCTAATTTGATGGATTGGATTGAAATCATTGGAAAACAGGGTTTTGTATGTGTATGTACACCTGAGTTCTGTGTAGTTGAGACTTCTTTTCCCTTCCTCCACTGCTGTGAAATGATGACTATTCAAGTCCCATCTAGGATCTTGCAAGTGCATGATGAAATTGAGTTGAAAATGTTTAGGGGGGGACAGTTTGTTTGCTGCATTTCACAGATCATCAGATATTTCTGATCAGACAGGGAAATGAGCGCTTGAGTTCATCTTTTGGTTTTTCCTCAGCTGTGCTCATGACTTAGGAAATGGTTGTGCTTCTTTCTTCCATGGTTGGTTGGGAAATGCAGTGGTACCTCTGGGAATAGCTTGTTCAGCTATCAATAGCAGCCAGCAGAGAACTGACTTACTGAAGGACACCCAGTCTTTGCAGAAGAGATAATCTTCCTTTAAATGTGTTGTTGATAGAGGGATCAGATTAGTTCCTGGGATTCTGCTTTTGTGCTTCAGATAAGGCAAATCCTCACACTTGTGGCTGGTAATGCAGAACACAGCAGTACTTCCTGCAGTTCAGGTGTGCTAATAACAGTGTCTTAGGGGTCACACTTAGGAATTTCTGAAATCTGGTATGTGTAAAGGTAATTACAGGTTATGTCACAATTATATTGAGAAGGCAATTTAAAATGTCTCTTCTCTGGACAAAGTTTAAAATCATCTGACTGAGAGCAGATACTCACTTATGTATGTGCAATTAATGCTTGAGCTCTTGACACACATTTTGCTCACAGCAGACCTGCCATGCCAAATTCACTTCTGTGTATCACAACACAAACTGTCAGACCCACATGGTGTCTTGACTAGGAGCACTTAGAATCTGTTTGCAGAGATGAGAGTGTCACAAGCAGCTGTCACTGTTCTGTCCCTGTTCTGCGCCTACTCCACTCTGGGTTGTGCAGGAGAGTCTGTCCTCTATTGTACTTGACTTTCCTCCAGTTTTGTAGGAAATCGTTGGGTTTCAGGATTTTCAAAGAGATATATCTGCTAAAAACCTGATGTTCTTGATTTTATAATTGTGAATAAGAGAAGAATGCACACTAAAGAGAACAGTTGAATATATTAAAGAAAAATGAAATTGTAAAATTCCTGAAAAGAATGTAGGGATTGAGACATTACCAAGTAAGACATACTGCTCAGGAAGTTTTCCTTAGAGGAGTCTTGTTTATTCTTTACTTCTGTAGATCGAATAGCAAGCCTGTCTCTTGACAAAGCTTGGCCAATGAATGAGCTTGTAATAAAATAACTTGGGTATTACAAATCTCTCTAATTTACACATAACTGTCTTTTCCCAGTCTCAAGATTCTTGGCATCTGTCATATGCATAACTGGCATAATTTAAAAGCTTTCTGAAAGTATAAATGCACCTCTTACATGTCAGTACACTAACTGTGGTAACTGTGAAAATTATATTTGTGAAGTGTAGGATTGATTCAGTTTTACCCACTTTTACATTATGAACTGCTGGATGTGAAGGTTGATTTCTTCCATGGGGCTGAAGTGGGGAAGAATATTGTTAAACAGTCATTTTGATGATGACATGGAAAATCCCTGAAAAGCTGGTGACTTGTCAACACTTGCAGATCCCATTTTACAAATTTTGAACGACATCTGTCTTGAACAAAGGATTCTAAAAGATTGTGGTAAAAGTTTGTTATTCCTAGTTGTGTTTCTCTTCTCAGCATTTGAGCATGATATGTTGGAGTGCAGGCTGTGCAAGCCTGAACATGTGTAGCCAAATGAGAAGAAATGAAAAAAAACAAAGCAAAAACCCAAAAAAACCCAGACAAGAAATATATTTTGTTTTGGTTCTCCTTCTAGCATTTCTAATCCCTGGTAACACAGTTCATGCAAAATCTCACACATCATTATTAATCTAATCCCTGGGGATCTTGCATAAGGCCTTAGTCACTCCAGCGTCTGCAAGGAAGTTCAGAGGTCCCCATAGCAAAAAAAATGAAAAACTGAAAAACAGGTCTTGTACCTGCTCATGGGACTTGGAACTAGATGACCTTTATGGTGTCTTCCAGCCCAAACCATTCTATAATTCTGTAGAGAGGAGGACAGGGAAAGGCAGCCAGTATTTGTGAATCTGTGTGTGACAGGCAACTTGCTTAACAGGATAGGTAGTGCACACAACACTTAGTAGCTTCATATGCTACACTGTAATAAAAAGATGTCAGGGAAGGATAGTAACATAAGGAATTCAGCTCCTTGGGGCTTATTATTTAAATAAGGCTAGAGCTGGACATTTATAGTTTTCTTATTTGATGGACTGGAACAAGTGAGTCTGTAGGCAAATAGGTGTCATGATTTCACAACAAACCTGAAAGTTATTTATACCTCATTATGTGTCGTGAGTCTTATGTTTATACTGCTTCTAGCTCTGCTTTGAATTAATTTTTTACTATTATTTAATAATGTGCACATCAGAAAGCACATGGTATCTTCTACTAAGTGAAGTAGGAAGTGAGAAAATTGGTTTTACTCCAAAATAATTCTAAATTGTATGAACTGGTCTGAGAAGTGTTTGGATCCTACACTCTGGTTTGTTGGCTCAACCCTGTTGAACATCTTTTATAGGGTTTGTCTAAATAATGCACTGTATTATGGATTTGAGACCCAAAATATAAATCCAGGTACCCTCAGCTTCTCAGATGATTATTAAATTTATTAAAAAATTTAAATTGTTTTTGAAGTGCCATTACATTTGGAGACAGGAGTGAAGAATGTTTTAAAACTTCAAAACTTGTTCTTCAGTCTGGGTGATCTGACCAGTGCAATACAAGTGCTTGGCTCATTTTTGGGGAAGCAAATGGACATTTGGGGCCATCACAACTTGAATTGCATTACTTACTGTGTGCTTTGCAATTCTGAGGGATGTGTAAATACCCAAGTTCCCTGAACCAGAGGCTCAGGTGCATGCAATAATTTTTTTTGAGGTGTAATATATACTCCATATGGAAAAGTAATATTCTCTTCTGTATAGTTCTTTGTAGTGATAAACATGATTGTATATTCATTGTAAAATTTTGCATATATTGCATTAAAGTATATCTTATTTTATACATAATTTTTATATATACAGAGAGAGAATGAATTTATGTTTATTTTTATCCTATCAAATCATAAAATCATAGAATACCAGCTGAAAGGGGCCTCAAGGGTCATCTTTGGACCTCAAGTTCCAATCTTTCTTGGCAAAAACATGGGCTAGACAAGGTAGCCCAGCACTCTGTCCACTGAATCTTAAAGAATTCCAGCACTGGGGAATTCACCACTCCTCTGGTGAGACTCTTCTAATAGCTGATTGTTCTCATGTGAAAACTTCTCCTTTTGTGCATAATCAGAATCTCCCCAGGAGTACCTTGTACCCATTGCCACCCATCTCCTTCACGTGATTTCTTTTAAAAGGAGACTCTCCATATTTGACCACTTTGTGTCTCTTCTCTGAAGCCTTTCTAGCCTGCCCACATCTGTTTTGTGTAACAGGAACCCAAACTGAACACAGTATTCCAGGCATGGCCGGAAGAGTGCTGAGTAAATTGGGATAATGACTTCACTATCTTTGCTGGTGTTGGTTGTGCAGCCCATCATCCTGCTGATCTTCTGTGCTGCAGCAGGACACCTCTCACTCTCTGAACTTGTCCACTGGGACTCCAGGACTCTTTCCAAAGAGCTGTTTCCCAGCCAGATAAATCCCAGTCCTGCTTAGGTAAGATGCTTCTCTGTGCATCAACAGAAGAGCATCAACATGCTGGAAGTTCAGTGTGGTAGTCTTAATGGGTTTTATTTTTCTGGTCTCCTCCATGTTTTAAAAGAATGGTGCAGAATCTTTTCAGTGAAAACACACACAGCAGTCAGGGCAGACTGGATTGATATCCTCAGGGAATGGGTGCACAATGCAATGTGAAAACAAAGAATGGGAAAGGAGCAAAACTCTAAGGCTCTCTGAAGCAGTATCAGTCTCAGTCTTTAGGGGTGGAAGGAGCACTGAGCAGTAGTGGGTTGGACGTGCTGGGCAGAGTTTGTGACAGTCTTGCTTCTGCAGTGTGGTGCCAGTAAAACTGGAGTAACTGTTTTGGTTATTTTGCAGCTCTCCTTCCTGACAGAAACTTTGGGGGGAGAGGTGTCAGAAGTTTAATGGGGCAGAGGTTGGAGACCTGGCACAGGGTTTGGAAGGAAATGGGAAAGAAGCTGCAAGACAGGGTGAAGATTTGTTTAACACTTTTGTTCCAGGGGTGTTTGGTTTTGTGCTGTCATTTCAAATTCATGATCATCTGGAGAAAATACAGTTTCACCCTGTTTGCAGAGGAAAAAAAGTAGGACAAGAGTGTGTCAGTTTAAAAAAATTGCAAAAAAGAAGTTGAAATAAAACTTTATTTTTTAAAATTATTTTCTTCCATCTATTCAAGAAACCCTTTAAATACCTAGATCTTTTAAGGTTTTTTGAGTAACATAACAAGGTTGGAACCTTTTTGAAAGCAGAGACTTGTGGAAAGCATCTGTTTAAGTATTTGAAGTGTGAAACAACTGTGAGAGACAAAGTGACAAAGTGTTCTTCCAATCATCAGAATTGTACATACACTGAAACTTAATTTAATTTTCCTGTTTTACAGAAAAGCTTTTGACGTAGGACCTAAGTATCAGGTTTTTTGGGTTTTTTGGGGGTTTTGGGTGGTTTTTTTCCCTTTGTTTTGTTTCTTAAGCCGAGGCATGGGAGGCCATTTGTGATAAACAAAGTACTTTGTAGGACAATGTATTTCCTGAAGAATGTGTCTGTTCTCTTTGTACCCTTCCTGGGTGGCCTAGAATAGCTGATTTCTGTTATCTCTAGGGCAGTAGCTATAGTTTTCCATAAGACTGCAAACCCATTCTGTGGTCTTGCCTGCCGTGGGAGATGCCTTCAGTGCTGGTGGCAGGAGGCAGGAACGTGGTGTGGCTCTGGAGGAGGGGAAGAACTTCTTGCGTGGGACCTTTGGAGCACCATGACCTGTGTGCTTGCACTTCCCTTGAGCCTGTGAACTGGAGAAAATGGGCACTTGTCCAGAACCTCGACCACTTACAAATCAGCTTCACTTGTACAGATCAAAGGGGAAGCAAAGACGCAATTATTGAAGAATTTCCTTGAATGTGTATCACAGGGGAAGGTGTTTAAGTTTTTCACGGCATCATTGAATGCTTTAAAATTCTTTGAAGGTGACTTGAGTCAGCATTTCTTCGGATCCTATACTGTGTGTCAGAGGAAATGAATGGGACTGTTCTCATCCTTGCTTTATTATTCAAGGCCAGGGGTCTCTCAACAGAGCAGGAGATCAGTGAGTAATAAGCATTCTGAAATTAATTTTTTTTTCCTTTTTACATTATGTATAACCTGTGAAACTCATTCCACAGAAATCACAAGGAGCAAAGTTTAACAGGAATCCAGAGGCCATTAAATAAATGTACAGATGGTGGCACCATCCACAGTTACTACAGGGAGAGTAATTGTGTTTCTGATCATCAGCTGCTCACTTAGCAGGTGAATACACCATTTCACAGCTTCTGGTACTCTCTGGCCTGACCAACTCCCCCTGAATAGCACATCTAACTAGCACTGTTCCGTGTGCTGGAGTCTAAGCCTGGCAAAAACATTCACAATCCATATTTTGACTTGTTCAGGATCATTCCCTAGCCCAAGAATGGGAACCTTTAATTAGTCACAGAACCATAAAGTTTGGAAAAGACCTCTTAGATCATCAAGTCCAACCATTAACCCACCACTGCCAAGTTAATTTTTGCACTTTTCTCCATCTTTGTATGTTGGGATGGTTGTGAACATGTTTTTTACAGGTCATTATTATCCATATTTATTTTCTAAATATTACCAGTTGTTTTCAGCCATCTCTATCTGCTTGTGTTTCCCACTGAGCCTCATCTCTTTCTTCTTGCTTTTTTTCTCTCTTGAGAGGATTCTGGTGGGTGCTTGTGTAACTTCCCCAACAACTTCTATTCACTGCTTCTTCTATTTTAACTGACTTTGGAATGACTGGAGGTAATAAAAATATTTTGCAAAAAAGTAATGAACATTTGGGTTTTAGGAGGGGGGGAATCATATGATCAGATATTTTTGGTATTACTAAGCACCTCAAGGTCCTGAAGACTGGTAATGTTGAGGCTTTTTTAATCAGCATAAATCACCAGCTGTGGATTCATTCTTCAAAGTTAGTACATTTTAAGAGAAATTTAGACAGGTAGACTTTGTATTGTGTGGAAAACTTATGAAAGATTAAACTGCATTTTTTTTCCTCAAGTTAGTAGCATGTTGTATTTCCTTTACCTGGTCTTTTGTTTGTTTTTTGCTCAAAAATATTTTTCTGAGTTATCTTTTGGAAAATAAATAGATTATCTTACTCATTCAGCATTTTAATAGCATTTTGCTTTCCAAGTTTCTCCTCTCATATCTGACCAGCTCAGGCTGAATCATTTGGTATCATGGAATTCCATATTTACAGACCAAACCAAAAAGCCTATGAACTCATTTGACTGGTTTTTTGGGCTTTGATTGTTTATTTGTTTTAGGTAGAATAATGAGGGGAGGCTTTTTCCCCCCCACCTTTTTTTTTTCCCCACCAGGAGTGATAGCATGGGAGCAATTTACTCTTCTGTAGCTGCTGTGAAGGAGCTTTTAGTTGAGTTTGTCACTTAAAGCTGGTCAGGAAATTCTTCCCAGTGCGTCCAGATGCTTCCTGTGCACAAGGCTGCTGTCATACTTGGCACATGATAAAAAAAAAAAAAATTGCACTGAGGGTGTTTTTTTATTTTGCTTTTAACCTTTGGCACCATGGAGGGAGGGCAGTTTTGCTAGTTGAACAGTGACACTGTGCTTGGGGGTGTGTGGAAGAACAAAAAGGAACCATGTAAAATATTTGTTTGTTTGTTTGTTTTTTTGTTTGTAAATCCTTACACTAATTCCTGTTCTGCACATGTCAGATTCCTCATTGTTTAAAAAAAAAAATAGTTATGGCAGCTGATGCTTTCAGCAGTGCTGCATTCCAGAGGGGGAGATTCTGGCATCTTTGCATTCTGGGGGAGTATTTGAGCTGATCACAATGCATCCCATGACCTCTTTGTGGATTGTATTATTCTTTTACATGCTTCTGCATGGGAAAAATTGTATAAGCTGGATGTTCTGGTTGTTCCTGTAAAACCTGTGGGCTGCTGAACCTATAAAGGAAACAATTATGCACTTGCTGCCTTTGGACAGGTCTCACCTGGACTCCCTGGCACCACACTAATTAGATGCCCAGATAAATTCAATTCTCTCAAGAATAAAGGCAGTTTCCTACATTTTTCTCCCTATGTCCTTACAACACAATGTTGGGAATCTCATCCTCTATCTATGCCCAGGTTGAAACTGTGTGTCATCAGATCCCATAACCCCAGAGGAGGATGTGGAAAGAGGAGAATACAAGAGGAAACAAACACCAGGAGGAAAATTCTTTACACACAACTCATTTTGACAGGAAATGTTCTGCTCCTTCTAGCAGAACTTTAAAACTGCTTTCAAGACACTAATTTCACTTTATTCCAATTTTGCATTTATTTCTTGCTACTGAGAATCCAGTTTCTTCTCTCCTAGAAGATAGATGAGTACTTTGGTCTTTGAAAAGTTTCCTTCATCAACAACTTAGAGTCACCAGCAGATTTTTAATGCACATAAAAGATGCTAAAAATTCTGCTAAAGATGCTATAAGTTCTGCTGGATGGTATATTTAAAACTGAAGGAACCCTCAGTTTTGAAGGTGCCCGCTGAACATGCTTCTGCAAACTGTGCAGGAACTGGCCTGGCCTGTAAAGTCACTGCATTGTCTAACCCACAAGCAGCTCCAGGGATTTCAGAGTATCACCTCTTTGAGATGGACCAGAATATGGTCACTACACAGATTCTGGGATGCTGCCTGCTAAATTAGGGATGGGAGGGAAAATACCCATTTTCTGTTAGGAAGCTGGAAAAATAGAATTGGACTTTCTCTAAAGATAGTTTTCAAGCAGTTTAGTTAGGTGTCTGAAACATAAAACATGCAAATGCAGAGGATTAGAAAAATCTTCAACTTTGATCTTGCTAAAGGTTTAACAAGTTTTAATTGCTCCCAGATTTCAGACAATGGACTTTGAAACAACCTAAGATTCAAATAGTATAATGACAAAATTATAGGAGATTTTTTACAATCGCAGCAACCCCTATCTGGATCTATAGCACAGTATGGTTTCTGCCAGGAAAAATGCACAGCAGAGTGGGGAGGGTGGCGAGGGGGACACGCTTATGTTGTACCTTGTGCCTGCATGATGGGCACTCAGGAGGCATCCCCAGGTCTTCTGTCATAGTTTCAAGCTGTCTGGGATTCATGCTGAGTTCTGTGTTTGGGCTGTCCAGCATGGCTTTAAAACATTTTGCCTGGATTTGGGTAGGTCGGTGTTTGTGGTGTGCACAGTCTTCCACTGATGGATTTAGTCAGGAGAAACTGAATAGAGAGTGGGTATGTGGGCATGGCTGCTGAATCTGGGGGTTGAACCTGCTCCCTCTCCTACCACTCCAGTGAGCACTGTAATTAGCTTGTCTGTGATGGAAGATGGAAAAAAAACCTCCAGCAGAGGCTTTCCCTGTCCTGATGAGAGATGAAGCAGCGCAGGTGAAGGGTGGAGATCTCTAACACTGGCTACCATCTTCTCCTTTCCTGTCATATTGAATGAAGACACTGGTACTGCTTGAAAGAAAAAATACTTGATATTTTAACATAATTTTTCCTTTGTTTCACTATTTTATTTATTCAATGGGTAGTTGTGAGCTGTATTCTGTAAATGTCTCCACATGCTGAAGGATCTAATTTTCCATGTGGGAGTACAGAATAAACTTTAGAACACAAAAGATTGAATGGAAAGGTGGCATTAATTATACAAAATTACCATCAGAAGGCAGATTATTATACAGAACATTCTTTTTAACATTATGAAACAGCTTTTAATTTAATACTAAGTCTGAACTGACAACACTCAAAAATAATCACAAAGCTTTGGAGCTTAATTTCTTGCAAGGAACTATCCTTACAGGTAGTTATTGAAGCATACTAAGTAAGTTTGGGGGGAAAGAATATTTAAATATAAGATCTGCTGAATAATAATAAATAAAAATAAATTATTAATTTCTGGTCATAACAGAGCTTGGTGAGAAAAGGTGAAATGGAACAACACCAGAGTTCTTCTCTGAGTCGCAAATATCCATGACCTGTACAAGATGAGAGCAGCCCTGCAGAGAACAACACTGCAGTTGGGGGTACTGGTGGATGGAAAGTTGGACATGACCTGGCAAATGTGCACTCATAGCCCAGAAAGCCAAAATATCTTGGGCTGTATAGAAAGCAGTGTGGCCAGCAGGTCAAGAGAGGTGATTGTCCCCCTCTCCTCTGCCCTTGTGAGATCCCACCTGCAGTGCTGCATCCTGCTCTGGGCTCCCCAGCATAAGGGAAGATTTGAGCCTGTTGCAGTGAGTCCAGAGGATGGATCGTAAAGATGATCAGAAACAAAGGACAGAGCACATTTGTGAGGAAAGGCTGAGAGGGATGGTTTGTTCAGCCTGGAGAAGACTCCAGAGAGATCTCTTCGCAGTCTTTCAGTACGTTAAGGGAGCTTATAAGAAAGGTGGGGACAAGCTCTTTGCAAGGCCTATAGAGATAGTACAGGGAGTAATGGTTTTAAATTAAAAGGGGGTAAATTCAGGAAATCATCTTTTACAATCAAGGTTCTGCAGCTCTGGAACAGGTGGCTCAGAGAGGTGGTAGATGTCCCTTCTGTGGAAACATTCAAGGTCAGCTTAGACAGAGGTCTGATCAAGTTGAAGGAGTCCATGCTCAGTGCAGGAGGGGTTGAATTAGGTGACATTTAAAGGTCAAGCCAAAACAGTCTGTGATTCTACATAGTTAATTTCACAATGTAAACAAAAGCTTGCAAAGAAAAGGGTTGTCTTTTATCTGATTGTTTAAAAAGAAATAAGAAAATTAGGCAGCAAATAAGAGGAAAATCAAAACATAACAAAGGCACTGATTTGTCTGTAGCTAAAGTTGCAAAATGTGAAATAGAGAGTGATGAGACAAGACTTGTGTTTTGCAATTATTCATGACTTTGGAACTGCACAAGCCCTTACATGTTTCCTTTTCATTTCTGATCATGCCAGTTTATTTTAAAAGGAAACAAAAAATAAAAAACCAAAAACCTAACCTGTTCCAAGAGCTACACTTACAGGGTTGTTACAAAGAGATGAAAACCCTCACATGGTCATAATTCTTTTTGCTTGTATCTGGAGGCCAGCAGTGTAACCAGGGCCATGATGCTGGGTGGATGGGGTGCCCACCTGGAGCCAGGCTTCACAGCTGGAAGCTGAAATGCAGATATGGCAGTCTGGAGCAGAGAGGAAAAATAAACTCTAAATTTGTGAGTCAGGGTAGCTGAATGTGGGAGACAGGCGATTCCTGACCAGGATGGTTTGTGCTTGCTCTCAGAAAATCTTGAGGGAATTACTGTGGTCCAAAACTTGAAAGATCCCAACAGATGAACCTTGTGGAGAAGTGTTTACCTCCAGCATCTCCCAACATCCCTGCTCAGCTTTCAACCACCCTTCCCACTCTTGTCTGTGATGTTTTTGAGTCAAGGTTGTTTGGGGTTTTTTGTTGTGAGAGTGGTAAATTTCAGAAAAAAGGTTTAAAAACATAGTAGGAAATGCTCTTGCTGCTCAGGTATCAGGCTGTGAAACCCCTTGGCAGGGGTGGTTTTATTTCAGCTGACTCTGGAGAATCTAAGCCACAAATACATTTTTAATGGTCAGCTGCCATTTTTAATCATAAGTAACCAATTGCAACCAATCAGGGCATCATTTAGAGTAAATATCTTGAATTATATGATGTCATTCCAAAGCACAGGGCTGCATGAAAATATCCACTTTTAACATAGGCTTTGAACTCACCATGTTTGTGAAGCTGGTCAATAAAAAGCACAATCAAAGCATTGCCCTTCATTTTTGTGTGAGATGTGTGTCATCTGCAAAGGATGAAACTGGAGGTATTATAGTTAAGATTGTTCTAAGTTGATTCTCTGTTAAAACCGAATGTCAACATGTATCTTCTTCTTGCAACAGTATTTTCAACACTCGTGCTGCTGGTTGAGACTTGGATAATTGAATGTAGCATCCCTGTTTCTTTCCTATGTCTTTTTAGCTGCTGTGGGAAAATATCACTTTTCTTTAATTAACCTCTATGCAATAAAAGGGCTGAGTGCTAGTTATTGGGTTTTGGCTCTATTAAACATCAGTGAGAACTGAGGACATATTTGCAATTTTAGTTTTTTGAAAGCTGAGATTGTAGTGAGAGAAAGGAAATGATGTGATAAATATGCTTCCTCTTTGTTTGCCTCCTTAGAACATCTCTCTTTGTGGGTTTCTAATAAAGCCTTCAAGTTGCCTGGAAGCATGCAGCCAGATCAGTCAGTGTGTCCTAGGTGTGTCTCTGCTGCAGGCCTCCCCTGTCTCCCAGATTGCACTCCTGCAATGCAGAGCACGGGAATGATGAGGCAGTGGTAAGTACTGCCTGCAGTGATTTTAAAGGCAGCATCCTCACTGACTTTAATAAACCCTGGATTAAAGGGCAGGAGGCATTTAATGTAACTTCTCTGTAACAAGAAAAGCTCCCTGACCCACCCAGGGGATGAGCAGATGTCACCGTGCCCCTTTTCTTGTTCTGAACAGGACAGATTTAAAGTTTGGGCAAAGAGATACCTTTTATGAAATAACACCAATGCTACCTGGTCTGCACCAGTGGTCTTTGGAAGCAAGGGGGGGCACTGAAAGCTGTTTTTATGAAGCTGTGATGTATGTAATTTGAGTCAGTTTCCTGAAAAACCTCTTCCTTTATTAAGTACTCAGTTTCCTTTAATACTTTGGGATATTACAAAGCTTAGCCAGACTAATTTGAGGTCTCAGAGATAACCAGTTCCTGAGTGTCTGAGAAAATCCTTAATGGGCAGGAGGACAGAGACAACAATATGTGCCACCAAGAAAAGAACTGTGGTGTGAGCTGAAGCTGTCCACTCCCTTGGTCCAGCTGGATCAGCTGCATTCAGAGCTGCTTTCCTGGTACACCCCAGCCTTTGTCCTGGCTGCAGCCCGAGGGCCTGGAGTGGGGAGCTGGTGGTGCAAAGGATGAGCATAGAGCAGGGGCAGCAGAGCACCTGGAGCTCAGACAGGATTTCCCTTGACACGATAGCAAAAAACACCCCAATCGAATTATTGTTTTGTTTGTTGGGTCACCAGGCAGAGTAGTGATCATCACTGATGCCATAAATATTTATAGAAAAAAATTTCATTCCATCTTCCACTTTCACTAAGGTATTTATCCTCGCTGTTTTTCTGTTTGTTGTCAGGTTACCCACCTGATTAATTTTTCACCACTCTACACTTGTGGGCTAATGTAATGTTCCATATATTCAGGTATCTGTGAGAAGAATTACTATGCTGTTTTTGCTTTTTTTGCTATATATTTTGCATGCTGGTAATAGAGTGTTTCTGTATTGCTTTGAGATGGAACATTATTATTGTTGAGTGTATTTTTTTTTCCTTTGGATATATTATCAAAGCCTTCACTTTGGTTTGGTTTTTGTAAAAAAAAATCTTTATAATTCCATTCGGTAGTTGTGCTTTGCATATTCCTGCATTTATACATATTTTACACAGCCTTAATATGTTGAAGAAAAATCAGGGGTCAAGTAGAAGCTCACAGATCCAATTAATGAGTTCTAGTAAATGCCCTTAAATCCTTTGTGCATTGGGTGTGGGGAACAGAGACACCTCTCCTGATGCTTATTGTCACTTATTCCTTCAATATTTAATTAGCATGGCTTACTCACTGTAATTCCCAGTGAGTTTTTAAAATATTTAACTTGAAACTAATGAGACCAATTCCCTGACTATTAATTACCCAAACCTGCAGATGTAGGAATGGTAGGAGATAAGTCCATGTGAAGATACTGGGTGAGTTTTCTATCAAGGCTGAATCTCAGGTATGGCTGAACAGACTTAGGCAAATCTCTCCAGCTTTCTGTGTACCCCTTTTGCCCTTTAAAAGAGGGAAGAGGGGAGTAACAGCCTCCATGTTGTGCTTGGTATTTGCCCTGCAAGGAGAACCAGATCAGCCCCAAGCAGTGGTGTTCAGTCATGTTGTCTGGAACACGAGTCAGAGTGGCAGGACATCTGGCTGGTGTAGATATGTGCACACCACGTGTGTGTGTCTTATGGTACATGCATGTCTGGATGTGCATATGCATGTGGTGACACATCACAGAGTCACAGAATGTCTCATTGGTATCACAGGGTTCAGCTCCCAGCCCCTCTCAGGACCATCTAAAACTAACCCATATGATAGGAGCATCATCCAGACATATGTATTTTCCAGTCTTTAATGAACAATTTTTATTTTGCCATAATTTTAAGGGGTGAAATAATTGTACTGCTTGTGGAACATTGTATTTTTCTGAGGCTCTTTCTTGGCTGGATTTACAGATATGGGAGTCTGTGCAGGAGGTTTTTCAGAGGTTTTTCAGAAAAGTATACCCCTGAAGTAGACATACTGCTAGTTGGAGATGCTCATTTGTTAATCAGCAAGTAAAATTTCAGTGAAGCATTACAAACTCTAAAGTTTTCCATTCCTGCTTCTGGGCAAATGGACATTATTGTTAGCTTGCGATAGATGTGTCACACTGCAATTTGTAAACTCACCAGTTTGATTGAAATGAGGAGGCTTGCTCATGCTTCGTAATTCTTTTGTGGGTTTGTGTAAACATTTCTTAAGCAATCTCAAATGTTCATAAGGGACACACACCTGAGTCTCTTTGTTACTTCAGTAAAGACACAGAGGCTTAGATCTCACTCTTAAAATAATAAAAAGAAAAATTATGCTGCTTTTTTTTTATTTTTTTACATTTTCCAAAACAATGATGTCCATTTTTTCCTACTGGTACTTTGGTTCTTACTTGAGACTTTCGTCTTGCGTCTTGCTGAGTGGTTGGATGTGACTTGTAAGTAGTGGATTTGCAGGCATGGAAGCATTGCTGTGGTGTGCTGTGCAAATCCTGCCCAGTTTTCCCTCAGACCTGCAACCCTGCCAGGCAGCAAAAGGTGTGGATGGCAGAGCAGAGAGCCTGTCTGAGAAACCCCTGTGCAGCTGTGGGGTCTGGTCATGCAGCAAAGTGCAAATTAGACTTCTTGATCCATCATTTGTTCAAATAGCAGCATGAACCCCACTTCAGACTGATTAAAGTCAGGCAGTGACTGATAGGAAGATACCAGCAAGATTTATTTCTGTGTGTTTACAACTGTTCCTGGTGCAGTGGCAATAGGAATTCCACATGAGTTGCTGCAGGTGCCCTGCATGTTCAGAGACCCTCAGCTGCTGTGAATCACAGTCATGCACTGAGACTTTCAGTGTTTGTTCTTCACACTGACATAAAAACTGTGCCTGCTTCCATGCTTGTCTCCCAACCTCCCATTGCAGGAGGGAATGCAAGAAGCAATGCTGTCTCCTGAAACACATAGGGGATGAAATTTGCCTATTTTCATGAGAATATTCATGAGGAGCTGCAGACTGAATAGCTTGAGTCTGTACTAGTAAGGGTGACTGCAGTTTCTGTCACCCTTAGTATTTGGATGGCAGTAAGATGACTTACTTGGGGTAAAATTGGATCTCCATGCACTTGGTTACTCTAAATCCCAAGTAACAATTGAGAATATTTTTAAGTAAGGTGTCTTTTAATCTGTTGTCTATAGTTAATGCAGCATCCATTATTGGCTAGGAAAGCTGTGGTAATTTGTTTGAAACTGTAGAAACAATGGAGCCCTTTTCCTGGCACATGCCATGTCTAGTGGCAATAGTAATTAAAAAAAAAAAAACTTTAGGGCTGTCTTTAATTTTTTAATTCACCTTAGTTTCCTATGATTCTTTTGTTTTTCCCAAATACAAAATACTGAAAAATTACCATTTCATGTAGAGATAAGCTGCTACTTTAATTTGGACTGTGATCTTGATTATTTTTTTTTACTCATCAGTTCATCAGCTAGAAAGGCATTTTTGAGAGGTCTTCTTGTTGGACTGTTGGAATAACTTTGCTGTGGTGCTGGGCTTCTTCTGCCAGTGAAAGACTTAACTTCAGTAAGTAGCAGTGAACCATGTTCTGCTGTCAGAATTTTGCAATTATCCTTTATGTTTGAGCAGAATTTGATCCCATTCTTTATTTTAAAAATTTGTTTTCTTTTTTCTCTTTTCTACAAGCCTGCTTTTTCTTTCTGCATGTGTAACACTTGTGTTGCAGAGGTCTTCACTGTAATTAGCAATGAAAGCTCAAAAAAGAGGGAATCAATCTTTTCTGTGTTTCAGGGAATTTGCATCTACAGCTCTTAGGACAAAAATGAAATTAACTGCATATCTTAATAACACTGAGGACAGGTTTGAAATAGAAGCTATTAGCTGGGCATGTCTTGGCCTGAAAGTTTTTGGCAAACTAATGCGGTCAAGGAAGAAATTAAGAAAGCTCAAAGGATTGATCTGTAGGAACGATTTAGGAGCTCTCTAGTTGAGTTATGAAGTGATTAGAGTCATATGATTACAATGTAAGTGTCTGGCATAAACAAGGAAATGAGGATCTATTTAGGGCTGTGGAAGAAAATGAGAAATATAGGCTGAAAAACTGCCAGTAAATGAAATGCTGAGATTATCACTTTTCACCAAAAGTTGGAAACCTTACTGGTGAAGGCATACCAGTTATATTGATGGAGAAGATATGCAGCTGGGACTCAGTCTTCTGGGACCTTCTGTAGAGGTTCTTGGCTTTCTTTATCATATCCTCAAGTCTTTAACCACCATTAAAAGCATCTTTATAGATAAGAGAGATATAAATAAGTCTCTTTTTAGTGAACAATGCCAGAGTATGAATAATGAAAAAAAGAATCAGGTTGGTATTGCTAATAGGCAGTTTGCCTTCAGAATCTCCACACATTTGTTCAGAAAAAGTGTTTATTAAACAATTTCAAGCACATTTATAAGTTTGTTGTCTATTAGCAAACAGGCAAAAAGACAATTTCTGACTGCAAATTATTTGCTATACACATTTCAATCACATATATATTTCTTTTATAAGAAAGTTTTGCTCTGTTCCTGTGTAAAGTATACCTGGCTTATGTCATCATTGAAAGTAGTGAATAATGTTAAGTCATTTATCATGCTAATTAAAAAATAATCTCAACTGTAAAAAGAAAAAGTTAAGTAAGGAAACCATCAGTCTTCAGTTTTCATGCTGCTGCCTCTAGACAGCTTGTTTAGTCACATTGAAGTTAGAGAGTGTATGCCATGGAAAGATTTCTAAAGCAAATTTTGGGGAACAAACCACCAAAATTGCAGTGATTTTGTTCATATCTTTTGTTATTGTTATGTAAAAGACCCAGATAGATTATTAAGCAGACAAATATGAACGTCCTATGTAGAGGACTGGAGTCCTCTATATAGGACTATACAGTCCTATATACAGGAGGTTTTTCATACACATCTGGTTTGGCTTTGCATTATTCAGACAGCCCTGTTGGAATTAGTGACACTCTTATTAAGCAGTGTGTGGAGTGGCCATTAGCATTAGAAAAAAGGGAGCTTTAAAGTGGAAGCCTACTTTCAGGACACAAAGATTCTTAAAGAGCTGGTGTAAATTTTACACCTTGCTTTTAAAAAGTATCCTTCTAATAATTAAAAGCGGGGGCCTGCTGTGATGTGATGGGAGATAGCATAACCAGTGAAGAATAATGTGGTATAATTTAAAACAATCTGCCACTTTTTAGTACTGGTTATTTTGTAGCTCTTCTGTTGCTTCAGGCAGTTGTGATTGTGTGGCTGAGGAATGGGGAAACAAACAGCCAGAGACAAATTATGCCTAGGCTGGAATAACAGCAGAGCTGCTGGCAGCACCACAGCGTGACGGCCCTGGCTGCTCCAGGAGCCAGAAATTCTTCTCCTACTGATTTCTGCCAGCAAATGCGGCAGTGGTTCACACTTAGGGATAGTCTGTTATCTCCAAACCAATCCTCACAAGGGATAAGGAAAATGAGAGTCCCTGCTGGTAAAAGTCCCGAACCTTTACCTTTGTCTGTTTGGGGCTGCAGTCTCTGTAGGGTTGTGAGCCCTCACCCAGTTGTGCCCATTTCCATGGAGACCTCTCTTATACCAGACAAGATTATGGGATGGCAATAAAAAACCTGCCTATTAAAGCTGAGTTCCTCTAAGCAGTGGAGCTGGGTTGTTTCTCCAGTCTCTACCTGTCTCTAAAGTAGCTTTTTCTTACTGTTTGCTTTTTCCAGGAGGACTCTCCAGTTAAAGCACGTACCAAGTTGCTTGTGAGGATTCATATTTCCTTCCACCCCTTGCTTCATTGAATTAGGTTTAAAAATAAAATACCTTTATTCCTAAACTTCCTTCTCCTTTGTTTTTCTGCAATGGTGAGCATCACTCTCCCCAGATGTCTGCCTTCCTTTTCATGAGCCTCCCTGAAATTGTTCCTCTATTGTGTTCCTTGTTAATTAATTTTACTACTCCCAGCTTCAGGGTTTCTTTTTTTTTCTCCTTTGGCTTCTTCGAGACTGTGATAAAATCCCATTACTTGTGTATCAAGAGACTTTCTTGTTATAATTGTGTTAGTTATCTTGCAGCATCTACTTTGTCATAGAGACCAAAAACATCACAATTGTAAATTGCAGGCAATGCACTATTTTAAAATTACTTTGTGCTTCCACACTATCCTCCTCCATGTCTTTTACTAGTTTTGTAAATCCTGCTGTGGTCATTAAGGGGAAAAAATTTTGTCTTTTCAGTAAGTAGTAATGCATTTTAAAAGAAAGTTTACAGTACAATACCAGGGTTTTATTGCCTCACTGGCCATTTATTTTGAAGAAATGTGAAATGCTTCTGTACTTGTGCAAGCAGATAAGAAAATGAAGGTAGATGAATGGGCAAATGAAAGATAAGAAGAACAACTGTTTAGCCTCTCTCTTCCTTAGCAGGAAAGGCCTGATAGCAGGTGGTGCCTTGTATCTCTAAGTGAAATCTGACCATCAAGAAATAGGGAGGCAGCAAGGCCATGTGGGGAGCTAAGGGCTTTTTCCTTAGCAATTGGCAGAGCACAGCACTGTGGCTGTTGTTGACAGCAGTTGAGAAACTTAGCTAGAGGTCAGATTTAAAAAAAAACATAAAGTGAGTCAACAGGGAAACATTAGGAATAATTAAATTCCAATATGATTAGTTTTTTATATAACCTTGTTGCAGCGCATTCTCCACTGCTGGCAGGCTAAACAAAGAGGTCTCCTGATCCTGCTGTAAAATCAGTATGAATTTGGTTTGGATTCTTCCATTTTTTTCTGTGTTTGTAATAAATGAAACAATCAGATCAATAATGCCCATTCATCTTGCTAAGATATTCCAAAAACATCCTGAATGTGGGATAAAGAAGATAAATCTTCATTGGCATAAGAAACAGGACTGAGTGAAGCACAGTGCTCAAAGCTGCATTTGTGCTGATAAAGACCTTTCATTGAGGAAGAAATTAGGGAGCAGTTTCACCCCAGGATAGAATGGAAAACAGAAACAGAGAGTGGGATTTGTCTGAAGACACATCGTAGCTCTGGAAAGTTGGCATGGAAGGATACACTGAGAGATGGACAACAAACAAAAATCGTATCAAGGTTTGTTGTTTGATCACTCAAGCATATTCATTTTCAAATAAGAGTAACCACTTTCTTCTATCTCTTCATTCCATCACAGTAAAACTTGGTAGTTCTTCTCTTTTGCTTAATTTTTAGCCTAAAGTTTTCTGAAAGCTGACAAGCTGCACACATCTTTTCAACTGCAGGGCAAGATTAAATAGAACTCCAACAGCACTAAGCATTCCAACACAAAGTCAGGAGCAAGCCAAATCTCACAGAGTGAATTGCAATTAAATTGCAAGTGGAAGACATTTTCCAGTGGTAAAACATTACTGTGGGTGACCTCAGTCTGCAGCAGCAGAGCTTCCAAACAGCAATTTCCCTAAAATGGTAAAAGGTTGGGGCTTCTTTTGTGTTTTTTTTTTCCTGTTTCTTTCCATGGCAATACTTCTAACACGTAAGAAAAAACCTGTACAGCAGGAATATATATCTAGTCTTTCATGTAAATCTCCTTAAAATGCAGAGAGTAGTGACATGGTTTGGTTTGAAAATGTAATTGCTAAGGTCTGTCTTTTAGCATGCTATTTAGGTGAATTTGTATTCGCTGCATTTTTCATGTCTTGCTTTAGTTAATTGCTCTAAGTCCATACTTTATCAGTGCTACTCCAAAATTCAGAAAACAGGATTAGCCACAATGTGAGATGGATTTCAAACAAGAAAAAAATTCTTTATTGATGCTTGGTGGTGTAAGGAAAACAGAAGTTCAGTCGTTACAATTGTAGCATGTTTGCATAAATGAGAGAAAAATAAATAAGCCCTTTTTTTCCTTTACTTCTGCATTGGTGGTTTTTTTTTTTTTTTTTGAGACAGAAGATATGCATTAATTCATGTTTTACTTGTTTTATGTCACCTGACTTGAAGTGATGAGACTGTAGCCTAGAAGATGCTGTGATCTTTTCCAGACAGAAAAACTGATCTCACTTCCCCCTCCCTTTTTGTTGTTGTTGTTTTTTGGTTGATTGGTTTGGTTTGGTTATTTTTAATAAAAAGAAAGTTCCAGCTTTGCGACTGAGGAATTGTTCATGTCAGTTTTCATTGTTTCAATGATGTGTAGCATAGTCTTAAACATTATTGTTAATTTAGTGTTCAGTATTCAGTGAACAATATATTTGTCCTTTCTTCAACTATTTTAACCATAGGGTAAGATTTGAGCATAAATTGATGCCTTTGGTGTGGGCTTTCACATACTTTATGGTTCTGTATAATGATGTAGGTGGAAAGAGGCGGCACAGTCACAGCTGCTTTGCTCACCATTAATTTACTGTTGCCAGAATCACTCAGTTTGGGACTACCTGATGCTGAGAGATGCTATGCACTGGATTAGTCATAATGAGTTAGCAATTAGTTGTAGCTCTTAAGGAGGAAAAGGATTGTAATAATGAAGTGCTGAAAGGATGTGCAGTATACTCAGCATCATGAAGCTTGTAAGTTGTAATACATTTATTATAATTTTGCCTGGGACATTGCAAAGTCTTTGGAATGGGTCACATTATAGATGCTTATATATCACTTTGTTTCTTCAGCATCTAGCTCTTCAGCATCTGCACTTTGATCATGCTAATACTGATGAAAAAGTTGCTTCACACCCTTGAACAGCTGACCTGGCTCTTGGGCAGTTTATAAAGACAATCTGAGTCAGTTTGGGGTTGGTGTCTGCACCAGACTGAGGGTACTCAGAGATGCTGACCGTGCAACATTTTTGCATGCCTGTGAGATACAAGATGTGTGCTGAAATGTATTTTAAGCCAGAACCATTCCAGGGCAGATATCAGCACATCTGCTGCCTCTGCTGTGCAACATGGAGAGCTCACAGAGTGTCAGTTGCTGGTGAACTCCAAGGGTCCAGCAGCAATGGACTCCTTGTGTGTCATCAGGATGATCCCTACAGTCCCAGCCACCTCCTGTGCCTTGTGCTGCCTACAAACGAGGAAACAAATTTAGCCCAGCGCTTCTTTAGGGTGTCTCTGAAATACTGGAATTCATCAGCAAACTCTTTGGAGACGTGTAGAGTAACAAAGAGGTGGTGGAAAATACTTTTCTCTCTGAACAGAAATGCCAGGAGACCACACAAAACAAAGGATTCATCAGCACTCTTACTTAGAGTGGCTGCACAGTGAGATGTCTGACTGTGATAAAAGGTGCCTATGGTAATAAAATCCTCTTCAGTTCCCATTCTTATGGGGACAGTTGGGCACAGTTCTCCTGTGCTGCCCACTGGGGTCTCATGGCCACAGAAACCTGCAATGATAGATGGATGCATGTGAAAATCAGGCAAATAGTTTGTGACTTATTAGTGTCCTTCTAAAATAGTCCCTCTTATGAGATGGAAAGTTATGTAACTCAAAAACTTGACATCAAAAAAGAGCCTTAATATATTGAAATAATTTTCTAATTGTTTTGTTTCTGGAGATTCTTACACTACTTGCCAATAAATTGCATGGGATTTTATTTTTTTTTTATTTCAGATGTTTCCGTCAATAATTTAGAAACAGTACACACAATACTGTAATAAACACTTAGTGTCTGATGGATGGTTGCAGTTGCTTTAAAAATTCTTTGCAATTAGATGGATCTAATGGAAAGTCCATCATAGAAGAACAATTTAAAAACTAGTAGTAATATTTAGTTTTGACAAAAGCTTTTTCCTGCATGAAAAGGCTGCTTTTCCCTACCCCATCATCCCCACTTTTTGTCTACATGTAGATGTGTGGGAGAGATAGGGAAAGCATGAAGACTCTGGAAAGTCTGTGTCCTTGGGAGGTGGAAGGTGGAGGAGACTCCAGCCTCCCTGGTTGGTGAGTTTTGATGGGAGGTTTTTTGTTTGTTTGTGTTTTGTTTGTTTTGTTGGGGGATGTTTTGTTTTGTTGTGGGTTTTTGTTTTGGTTTGTCTGTTTGTTTAAATTTGAAAGGAAGGTGTGTTATTGCCTAGATTATTGAGCCATGAAGAAAATAATTCAGGTATTTGGCAATACTTCTACGATTATTTTTTAAATATCTCCTGGAATAGTTTCTTAATTTCTATGAAGAAGGTGGGTTTTTTCCCCTCAATAAAAATTGTTTTACTTCTTTTATTTTAAAATATGAACATTTTAAATTCAGTTTCAGGGACATCCCATAACAATACATGTGTTGATTTAATATAATTTGCCTTTCAGAATTTCTTGGAGAATGCAGTTTAATTCCTTTACAAATTTACTATGTGACCACATATTCAATATGTTATTGCCCTGAAAAACACATTTATTATGTAACTCTGGAGTGATATGTTGAAAACAAGAATTTGAAATAAAATTTGCTGTATAGCTACTTATGAAAAAGTGAATTGCTGAGATGAGTAGTGAACCCTTCTTGGGTTCTGTAAACAACAGGTAATCACAGCTGGGAGAGGTCTGACTTTGGTCTTAAGTGTTTAAATAGCAAGTGGTGCAAATTCATCCTTATTGTAGACTTTAGTTTGTTATGGCTAAATCTATTTTCTATTTCTTTTGTTGAAAATTACAGCTAAATTGTACAGTAAAAGGGTACTTATACTACTGGGTGGATAAATTCTTAGGATCATTAATTATAATTCAGGTAGGGCTGGGAATCAAGGAAGGTGACAGGGATATTCTGGAGAGGAGGTTTTGTTATTTTTCTGAACTTGTCTCAGTTTCTACAGATACCTTCAGCCATGTCATTGTTCCCTTCTGCCCTAGGTTGTTGCCTAGGTATGGTATGGACCTCAGTGTGTCACAGTGGTAATTGTGTATTAAGCCGTTTGATGTGATTTTAATTGCAAACTGTATTATAATTATATCTGGTCTGCAGCAGGGAGCTGTTTTTGCCCCTTGGAACAAACCTGCTATTCATTGGTTTGTAAGCTGATTTGTTACTGATTTCAGAACCAAACTTGCAAGAAGAAAAAGATAATTCTGATCAATAGCAAGTTCTTGGAGGGTTCAAGAAATCCTAATACTCTGAGTAGAAGGTTCTTTTTGAAGAAAGTAAACTTGAGTAGGGAATTTTATTTGTGGTTTGCTTGTACTATACTGAAAATCCTTTCATTTTTTGCTAGTAGCACATACAAGGCACACCCTTCAATGTCAGCATAAATAAAAATAGCAGTGCAGCATATTTCACACTGGAGATTGCAGTTCAGATTAGAATCCTATTGTGTCAGCTCTTCTACAAACAGAGAGGATAATCTGCTTCATGATATGGTCTGGCTGACAAGTCTTAAGGACAAGGATGCACACAGAATCATAGGCAAAAATGAGAACTGAGCCAGATAGTTTCAGCTCTAGAATATGGTTCAAAACGTTTATTCATATGCCTTAAATCAAGTAAAAGCTGTCAATGGAATTTTTTCTCCATTGAAATTATCAAGGATAGAGAAAGCATGAAAATGTATCTGTTTTACTGAAATGTTGACGTTTTTGGAGAAAATTATGGGAAAGGCATTGTTCTGACATTGCAAAAATATTCTCATTTTTTACCCCTGAAGTGGTTTTTATTGTGAGCTTTCCTTTGTGTGTCTTTAAAAAAATCCAAAGACACCTGACAGAAGCATAGAATTTAACGTTATAAAAATACTCACATTTTTTCATTTGTTTTGACTTTTGTTCCCACTTTGAGATCAAACCCATTGTCTTTCCTGAAAAACTGTAAATTTGGGTTTTGTTCCGTTGCTCAGATCTAGGAATGCTCTTTATTGCTTTGCTTTTGCTAGCAGAAAGCAGTTTCAAAATCAGTCAGCTTTCTCAACAATCACAAATACAGAAGATGGCCTCCTTTGGTTTCTGCTGTACTTAGGAACTGAAACCTCTGGAGATGCTCCAGCAGCATGCTGGGCTGCCCCACAGAGTGAGTTTTTGAGAGCTGCCAGAGACAAGGAGCTGTGGAATGCTGAAGGCTGGGTCTGTGTGCAGATGCAGATGTTGCCAGCTGAAGAGAATTGATGAACAAGGAAATTACCTAATGGCAGAGGGGTGTGCTTCTAGCTGCAGCACTACTTGAGAGATGTCTCTTTAATAATCTGTTGTCTGTGGCTGTGCTGGGACTATGTTGACCTGCAATGGGGCAGGCATTCTAGGATGGCATGTTACATTTTTCTCAGTATCTGATCCAACATCTCAATGACTTAAGCAGTCAGCCACTGGAAATTCATTTAGCCCTTCAGGTCTGTGCTGATCAGAAATTCCTGTGGAAACTTCCTGCAGTCCACTTCAGTCCAAGTTTGGTGGTACTGAACTAAAACCCCTGTGCTGGCCAGGCTAGCTCAGAGCATGTTTAAAGTTTGTTTCATTATTCACTGCACACATACTGAAATCCTTTTTTTTTTAAAGTTATTGAAAATTTACATTTTTCAAGTTTCTTCCCCATTATTAAATTTAAATTCTCAATATATAATTCCATTTGTAAATTGGAATTTTTGGAGAGTGCGATCTAGGAAAATTTATGTCTTTGGGTGTGACATATTGAGTTGTGTCTAAAGTTTTTCATGTCAGACAAATGTGACTTTCCAGCAAGCTATTTATTATCTTGGACTAGAATAAAAGATCTAGCAGGGAAGAAAATTAAACATAGCTTTCAGCTGATAAATATTTAGCCTTTGTATTAAATCTTAGCATAGAAATTTTAATAAGTGGCAAATAATAATAATAATTCTGTAATTTTTAAATAACTCAGTATTGCTTCTCATTTTAATTATTTATTTATTTGGAACTCAGAAGAAACAGAATGATGTTTTTAATATTATACCTTATACCTTAGAGAAATGAAAGTAATTGGATGCCTTAAAGAAATTTAAGCAGTAAGTCTGCTTTTTGCTTATAGAGTGCTACAAAACTGAGTACAGTAAGTCCTTTTCATCCAGCCTTTAAAAATTCCTTACAAATGTACATACTTTTATTCAGTCCTGTTACTCATCTCTTCTCTCTGTTGTGCTTAAACTGGCGTATGTTCTTTGGGATATCTCTGTCAGTTACCCATTGATAAGACAATTCCCATTGTCTTTCCCTGTTGACCTATGGATGGTTGAATGTCTGTACATTCCTGTATGTTTCTTATAGTATCTATTTGTGCATTCACACTTAAGATCCTTCTGGAGGAAAATTTGCCATGATGTGGAGTAACGTAAACTTCTTGTAGGAGTTTGTGGCTGTTCGTGTGAGAGAACGAGTCTTGAACAGAAGCAGCAGCAGCACATAAAGGTGACATAGCTGCTTCATCCTTGTACTGGTGTGGGACCAATGACTGACCTGTTCAACACGAACAAACACATTTCAGATAGCTGAGCAGCTGTTCAGGCATTTTCTTGGGGGAAAGAGCACATTTTACCTGGGGATGACAGATGCTGATGACGGATTTTGGTGCCCCTGAGGGCTGACTTACGGCTGTGTCAGGAGGACTGTGGTGGACACACATGGTGTGGAAGGATTTGATGATGCAGTGGTGGCCTGATCATCAGAAGAGTGGCCACCTTTAAGTTGGGGAGAACCAGTATTCACTGGCTGCATACGCCTGACTCAGAGAATTTCCTTGAGCATCCACAAGCAAAGCGTGGAGCAGGCAACTGTGCAAGAGCTGGTAACGACGTGTTTGTTTGATGTACCTAAGGAGGCTGGCAGCTGTTGCTGGTTGACTGATCTCAAGCTGCAGGCAGGATGCAAAGTTGATATCCTTGAGACACATTCCATGATTTGTTTATGAGCTTGCCCAAAGAGAGGCCCAATGAGAAGTAACATGGCTTTCCCACTGAAGCTCAGGAAGGGTGATATTCAGCCTTTATACTTCTTGACTTTGTTTTTCTATGTGTTTGGTGTTTATTTCATTTTATTTATGCTGTGGCATTTGTTTGACTGACATTTTCAAATGTACAATGATTGAGATCTGTGCTCTTTAACCTTAAAGGAAAAGCTGTAAGGTGGTCTACCTATTTCAATTAGATTCCAATTTCTTTGGAACAGATGTTGGATCAGAGCTGAGTGGGGCTGAAATAAGCTCAATTTAAAACTCCAGGCAAAAGACAACTGAGGAATCTGTGACCAGGGATTGCTTAAAGTTTTTCTCTGACTTGGAGCTGATGCAATAGCTGGTGCCTAGGGCTGTGTGTACTTTGGATCTTCTTTTTCCTCTTTTCTTTTTTAGCTACTGCATCTTTTACATTGCTAATGTTTCTTGTGTTGCCACGTGGACATTTTATTCTATTGCACTGGGCAGCTTAGCTTTTCCTTCCCCATAAAATTGTACACAATTTTGGGGCTTTGTGTGATATTGCTTTTAGAGCTCTGATAACCTTCTGAGCTGCAAGTTTTATGCAGATGTGATTACTAACTCAGTGTCACTGGATGATTCTGCATAACCGCTTAGAACATGAAGAAAACTTACAAATTTTTGAGGGATCTTTTAGAAATCAGAGGGTAGCAAGTGCAGGTGTTGGCAACTTAGTGATTTAGAATATACTGCTCTGCCTTTTTAAAGTATCCTATACAACTCTGAACCATTTTTAAATGTGTCCATGCTGTCCCTAGCTGGGGCCAGGTCTGAGTGGTGCATTTATCTGCTTAGTGGCAGTATTTATCTGCTCAGTGGCAGGCACTGCCAAGTTCCTCTGTGGTATTTTGTGGTGGTGCTCTTATCCTTACACATGAGTGAGAGTTTTTATCCTTACACATGTGTAAGAAGTTCCTCCTTTATTTTACTGTGTAAATCTGTCTTAATCTATAACAGTCCTAGACAGACCAAATCACCTTGTTGGTGTGAGTAAATTTAGTTTCTGTGGTGGCAACTGTGATGACTTCTATAGCAAGAAAGAACAGAATACAGACTACACTACAGAACAATACAGAATACAGAAGGAGTTTTGCAGGAACACACATTTTGTGTTGTTAATTGCTCTTGAGATTGTACCTGTGCTGCTAACCATGAGTGCTTGAAAAGTAATGAGAAACCAATCCATATTTTTCCTTTTACAAGGGCTACTGGATCATGAGTGATACTAAAATTTTGGTTAGCAGAGTAAGTCCTTACCTGTCTTGAAATTTTTGGATGAAGTAGTATCTGTGAGAGAGCAAGTACTGAAGGTGACTGCAATCTTTCTAGGATCAACCAAACAAAATCATGAAGCACCATAATTTTTCCTAATTTTGGACAAAATTTCATTCAAACTGAGAGAGTTTGGTTTCTCTTACTAAAGTAATCTGTTACAAGGAACTTTGCATCTGTTACAAGGGATTATTTGTGTCCAGAGGTTTTTTCTGTGTTGGTTTTTATTTTTTTTTGGTTTGTTGTTTTGTTTCGATTTTTTGTGAATTGATCTGGGGGGGAAAAAATAGCCCAAGAATACATGTGTCTTAATCTCAACAAGAGTAAAGTGGACTCACAGTGTTTCTGTTATGCTTCATGAGTTTTTTTCCTCTACACCAGCCAGAAGCAAATAACCAAGAAGGCAGGAGGTGTTTTCTGAACATCATCAGTCTCAACTTTTCAGATGGGTTTATGGGAAATTAAAAAGACACAGAGTACACCCTTGGTAATTCTTTAAATTCCTGCAATATAAAGCAGAGGAAAGGAGTTATGATATGTACTGTCTGTACATATCTGTGCTGTCCCACCTGATGACATTTGCAGTTATGTAGCTTCAAGGCTCTTTGTACTTATCTGGAGTTGAAATTCTTGAACCATATTTATGACAGGTGAATAAGGTTTGAACACTTAAATTTTGCTTTGATTTAAACTTGTTGGCTGTAATGAAAACTAGAAATCAGCTTTTTTATCCTAGTGTCAAATATAGGAGCCCGCAGACCTATCTTCAAACTGGGATTCAATTCATGCT
Source organism: Alaudala cheleensis (assembly GCA_013398995.1). NCBI lineage: Eukaryota > Metazoa > Chordata > Aves > Passeriformes > Alaudidae > Alaudala > Alaudala cheleensis. The sequence continues at coordinate 878,091 of VWYE01028572.1, forward strand.
TTATATGTCTTTCTAGTCACCAGAAATGAGAGCACATATTTGTTTTTTTCTTGCACTGAGGTAGATTACAATAGTAGAAATAATACTGAGTGATTTTCTTTGGTGTAGATAACACTTCATTGAAACTTTGGAAACTATGTAAACAAACAAGATAAAATAGATAAGCATTTAAAATGGAGTTCTGGATACAGCTGCATTGTGTTATCACCATTCCTTTTAAGAATGCAAGGCTCGCTTGCATTCTTAAAACACTGATAACTGTCTGTTTCACCTTGCTTCAATTCACTTAGAGACTCTTTTCACCAGAGATATTGTGATTCCCACTAGCAGCTACTAGATGGGGTTCAGAAGCAAATTCCAAATAGAGACACTTGTAAACTCTTACAAATTTTTGACTAGAGACTTCAAGCCTGTCTCACCATGGAAAAGAGTCATATTTGAACAGGGATCTTGAACAAGTGGCAAGAAATGCTCTGATCTTCACAAAAATGAAATTACTATATGAAAGAGTTCAGCTTCTCATTAGCCTTTATGTGTCCTTTTTCATAGACTTTCTCTGCCTTTGTTTTTCCAACTGGTCTTCTCAGCAGTGTTTCTGTTTTGACATGTTCCAACTGGAGATCATGTCTTTCTCTTTTATTTGTAGTTTTGGGTATCATCTGTGCTGTGTGCCCTATATTCATGTATAAAACTCCTGATACTCCTTTTAAAAACAATGTTTTTTAAGNACATGTATAAAACTCCTGATACCCTAAATTGTCAGATTTAGTAGTTTGTACACTTCTGTCTTTTAAAAACAATGTTTTTTAAGATTCACAATGTTCTTTTGGATTCCTACTCCACTGCCAGTGTCTATAAACATGTAAAAATGTCCTGGTCTGTATAAAATTAAGATGCTTTTGTGGGTTGGGAGTGTTAAAATAATGTAGTGGTGGTGGTTAGTAGAAAAGCAGAGAGCCAATTTAGAGGGATAGGTTAATATACTGACCTTGGTGTGGTGGGTTCACCTTGGCCAGCCACTAACTCACTCCTCCTCTTCAACAGGACAGCGGAGAAAATACAATGCCAAGGCCTGGCTGTCAAGCAGGGAGGAGACTGGTCACCAGTTACCATCATGGTGAAAAGCAGACTTGGCTGAGGGAAAATTATTTTATTTTCCTACCAATTAAAGTAGATTTGTGTACTGAGAAGCAAAGGCAAATTAAAACAAGATGTTCTACCATCCTCTTCCCCTTCCCAAGTTCAGCTTCAGTTCTTCATTCCTCACTCATCTGCCTCACTCCCCACTCCAAGTGGCACAGCAGGATGGGGATGGGAGGTTGTAGTCAGTCCTCACTCCTCACACTTTTTCCTTCCTGCAGCTTGGTCCTGCCCATGGGCTGCAGTGCAGACTCATTATTTAATATGTTCCTGTGCTCTCTGCTTTGGGCCTTATATTTTAATTGTTTTGTAAAAGAACCTAACATCTGAAAATGAATAAGATATTGTATTAGGCCATTTAACAGCTGGAAGTTGGGCTATTTATCAATTTGAATATAGCTGAGTTGCCTCTTTCTACCTATTTTCAATTATAAAAGCAATAGTGCATTACACTTTCTGCCTAACTTGATCTACTTTATGTTTTGTTCTTTCAATTTTCTTGCAAATTAAAAATGGTGATTTAGCCAAGCAATTCTCTAAAGGTCCCTCATCTCATTTTAAAGTAAAATGAAATATTTACCCCAGAAATGTTTTACATGTGATTATTTAAATATAGTTTCTTATTGTTGATGTGGAATTTTTTTGGTGTGGGTTTTTTGCTGTTTATTTTTTGAGGTTTTGTGTGTGTTTGTATATTTTGTAAGACAATCAAATCTGAATTGATTTTGTTTCTTTCATTATGGATTTTTCATCAAAAATTTCACCAAAATTTTCACTTCTATGTTAGGCATGGTGTTTGCTCTTCTGAATTAAAATTTAATTGGCCTATTAGTGTTAAATCATTGTAAAGATACTTCCAGGAAGTGATGTTTGTTGATGAGACTGGTGAATACAAACCTACTACCAGCAATCTATCGCCTTTTGTGCAAATAAGAGTAATTCCAGAAAGAGTTAACTTCTGTTCCAAATAAAAATTGAACATCAATTCCAGAAAACTTTTACCATCATCACTGAAGCAGATGGAAATAAGAATGGCTTGTAGGTTTTGTCTCAGATTAAGAGCTGAGTCCCATGACACGCAGGGAAATGTGCTCAGACCAGCTCCAGAATTGCTGCCTGGAGTGCTGGCAGTGGGTTCCACTAGGAATTGATTTTAAAAGGAAATTTTTTTGGTGCTTGTAGCCAGCACTTCCTGCTAATGCTGTGTGTGACAACACTGGCAGCCTGGCTGGGTGTGGAGGACCAGTTCTTCAAAGAGATTGGGCACTGCTGTGTTTAGCCATGGCCTAAGTTACCTGAGTTACCGGGATGTAATGGCACAGACTGCACTGACAAATCAACCTCCACTTGATCAAGTATTCGGGGTTCAAAAAGACATTTCCTATCATTGTCCATCAAATCACATTTCTCCATGAAACCTTAGCTTCTTGGCTCCTGGAACGGAACTGATGAAAGCTTAGGTGTGGTCTGATTAATTGTTTATTATTTGCTTCTGCCCTTCCTGCCTGCATCTGTTGTGTCTTGTATTATCTATTCCCAGATAATAAGATCTTGGGGTTTTATCATCTCTTTGCCTGACTGGGCTTCCCTCTCCACCTCCAGCTTCCTTGGGACCTTTTGGTCAGAAATTCTCTCATTGTTATTCCTCTAAAAGTTGGCCTTTTGCAGTATTTTGTTTTTAAAGTGTACTGCTTAGTAATTTATCTGAAATAAGAACAAGAAGAGTCTATTACATGGTAATATACAGTGGATTGTGGTATGGACAAAGAATATCTCTAAGCTGTATACTTGGATAAAATAGCCCTTCTTTGGGTCAGTTTTGTGCATAGCATTCCTCCTGGGAAGTTACTTCAGATAAATCAAGAAACTCAAATTTTAATTTGTGAAATTTAACTGAAAGACAGGAATATAAATGCCTGGTAGACAAAACCAAAGATAAAAATCAGTCATAACAGTGGTTTGGCAATAAAAGTGTTGACAAATTTAAAATTTTTTTAAAATCTAATGAAAAAGATTTGTGGGGTGCCAAAACTAAGGTTATTTATTGTAATTTTTCTATAGATCCATGCCAAATTAGCAAAATCTTTCTCATGCCAGATATCTTTAAATAGTCTTGCCTTTGCATGCACATACATTCTTTACTGCCCTTCAGAGCCTTAATTTATTGATGAGGGCTGTGTAAAGGCAAGAAAATTAGATTATCTCTCCTGTTAAACACATTTCCATATTGCTGTTGTTTCATTGTACTGCTTAAGCTCCCAGCAGGAACTTAGTTTCATGTATATTTTCAAGAAACATTCTTTTCAAGCAAAAGTTTGGAAAAGTAGCTGTTTTTTAATTCTGACAGTCCAAACTATTCAGTATGACCTAAGGAGAGATATTTTTTGGAAATCAAACGTTATGCTTAGAGTTTCCTATTGTGTTTTCCTTTCAGCTGAGAAAGGATGCACAAAGATAGTTTCTGTGTGTTTAGGAAACAGATGATAGCATGCAAAGCCCCATGTTTATATGCACTGTGGTGTTTTGACCTTTATTTAATGGTGTTTTTGAAAACCTTAGAGCAGGTCAGTGGAGGGGTGTACTCAGTGTTTGAGGTCAGCAAGTGAAAACAGAACAGGGTCATCTGCCCCTTATTGTGTGTGTGAGGGGTGAGGGTTTGTATCTATTTATCTGAAAGTTTCTTAGCTAGTCTTCAAAGAAGCTAAAAGAAAAAAAAAGAGGTAACATTATCTAATCAAAGCTGCTCAGTCAACTAATGACGTCAAGTAGTAACCTTAACCTTCACTTTCTCACCCTATTTCCTTTTCCTTTGGACTATAAGCTGTTTAATACAGCTAAAAATTACCTCATCCATCACAGCAATGTAGCCTTTTTCTGTGCTTCACTATGTAGTGGGTTTATCAGCGCTGGGCATGGGAATGAGGTGAAGAATAATTTCTTCTTTAATTGAATTTACAGATTGGAATGCAGGGAGGAGAGGGGGAGAAATGGGCTGTGCTGGCACCAGGCCAGAGCCCCGAGCTGTCAGCTCCCTGTACACAATGAGTGCATAATCACTGCATGGACCAGGTGCCAGGGTATGGAATGAACGTCTTCAGTACTGTAGTTGTGTCTAACATGAATTTTGAGCTACAACAGTAATTTAGAATAGAAACATGACCTGCATGTGGTCACGCTCCATGCTGACTTGACTGCTGTGTCTGAGAAAGATGACTGCATTGTGTGATGAGAGCTGGTGTCGGGTGTTATCATGGGGAAATAAAAGCACTTATTACCTTGTGGTGTAATTTGTTCATAGGACCTTGCTGTTGGAAAGAATAATTTTGCCTTTTTCTACAGCATGTCTCTTCTTCTGTTTTCTTGTCTCTTCTTTTTGCTGTTTCCAGCAAAAGTAATGAGGCTACTTAGGAAATTCAGAGGTGACCTGATGTGCACATAGATAATTAGAGCAGGTGTCATTCTCAATTCAATTGTCAATATTGTAGAAAATCATGTGGCATTGCTTTTGTGAAAGGGAAGCTGGTAATTGTCAAATACTTAAAAATTAGCAGTTAAATTGCAGTTGGCAAGTCCTTGCAGTAGCAACATCTTTTTTTGTTGTTGTTGTTTTTCTTGTTGCTTTTGCCAGTCTAGAATACAAGAATCACAGATTTGTTTTTTCCTCAGAATATGGCGGCATGGGTCTGGACTTCTCCTATAACATTGCAGTGGCAGAAGAGCTGGGAAATATCCGTTGTGGAGGTATTCCCATGGCTATTGGAGTGCAAGCTGGCATGGCTACCCCTGCTCTTACAAGGTAATTTTCAGAAAGTTTGCTTTAGCCTAAAACCCTGTTGTCATGAGTAGAAAAAAAACACTACTGTGTAGATTCACTGTGTAGTTGCCATTCAGTAATATCTGAGGAAAAAACCTTCTCTCTACTTCTCTCAGACAGTTTTCTTTAGAGGAGAAAATGCTTTTTCTTTTTTTCTTTTTTTCTTTTTTATGCTAGAGTTATATTAATTATATGTTAAGACAGAAACCTTGTTGAATAGTAGATTATATGTTTACAAACACAGAATTTTGGTGCCACAACCAATTTTAAAAAAATTCTGATTCCAGAATCCAATTTGTTCATATTTGTCTTTTTTCTTATATCCCAGTGCAGTAATACTAAGGATGCATTTAGCTGTAATGATTAGGATCAGTCTAATTCTGCTTTATAATTTGCTTGCTCTTTTTCCAACTTTGCAAGGTGTTAGTCCTAAAGTTGTAGCACATATATCATGCTTCCTAAATATGCCTGTTCTAGACAATAGTAATTTTTCTTTTCCTCATCAGCTATGTCACTTTTGCTGTTTAAATAACTTACTATCACTCAGATACTATCACTCCTGTATTTTCGTAATCTGATTTGTTGGGGTTTATTCCTCCCTCCATAAAAGTGGCAGTTACCAACTTCTTCATGTAGTAGTTTTGCAGACATTTTGTGTCGTAACAACAGTCCTTTTAACTGGAGNTAGAGTTTTATTAATTATATGTTAAAACATAAACCTTGTTGAGTAGTAGATTGTGTTTACAAACACAGAATTTTGCTGCCACAACAAATTTTAAAAAAATTCTGATTCCANGTGGGGCAACTGGCTGATCCAGCAATTTGCCCCTGGCATGTGGATACACCTAAAATTTTGGAAGATGAGGGTGGGAATTAAATTCTAATAATTATGTTGATATCAGGAATTTCTCTGCATGAAACAGATAAACAAGAAAGGAAGTTTTACTCAGAAGAATATTTTAGGGATTTTTTTTGTAATTTTCAGGGGCTTATTGACTTTTTTCCCCATTCTGAATGATAATGCCTGTAAATCTACTGTAGAGTCTGAAATATAAGTTCTATTCCCTTGACATCTGATTATCTTGCTGTATGTGTGACTTCAGAGGTCTATCAGAAATATGTCTTAGTTTTCTTCTCCTTTGTGTAATGCACCAAAGCTTGCTAAATGCATGGAGTTCAGTATGTCTGTTCCAACAGTGGCTTAGCTATATTCCAACTGAGAATAAGAATAGTATTTTAAAAGACTTCAGGCAGTACTACCTTGCCCCCATGACAGCCTTTTATTCAGGGGTTTAAAGAAAATCTGTGGGTAAAAGAAAATGGAATTTTATTCCACTGCAGTTTTTTGGGCTTCTGTTACACTGTTCTGCTGTAGTAAAACAGTGAAGTTATGCATATTTGTGCTAGTGAAATCCTACAGTGAAAGTTCCTGAAAAATAAGATTGAAATTGTTTTTAACTTGATGAAATCTTTAATTGAATTGGTATCTGCATTATTGAATATTTCCTCCACTACTGAGCCAATTCCACTGGCTATTTATACAGTATAATTCCCCACACACACATGTAAAAGTGAAACTTGGTAATGAAAACAGAAAGCTGGTTGCTACAGGAAATTTTGCCTCACGCATCTTTACCTCATGCTGTGTGGTGGGAGGGTCAACTGCTTGTCCTGGGTCATGGATACCAATGGCACCCATGTCCTGGATGGTTTCTTTTAAAAGTATCTGTGTGCTGTGGGGATTCTAAACATGTTCATAGGGATAAGTCATGTGTTGCATCTTGACTGTGCATTGTTGTACAAATCAAACAATAATGTGGGAATCAAACATCAACCCCTAAAAAAGCCTCTGTAGCTCTTTGTTGGCTTTCATAACTTTGGGCTTTGTTCAGCATTAATCCAGCACATACTGAGCGTACCTACAAACTAACTCTGTGAATGATATTCCTGTAATTCCCAGAATCCCCAAAGTGAAGCAGTAGGACTTTCTAAATTTAAGAACTAAATGCGAAATGCTTTGTCAGCAGTGATAACTTTCTGCCAGGTCTTTCAAATGCATTCAGATATAATACTGCCTTGGTTTACAAATAGAGTGGAGAAAGCAGCTCCTAGCTGAGGCAGTGAATGATATGCATTTCCCAGAGTTTATCAGACAAACCTGTAGGGTGTCACATCTGTAGTGATTCCAGATCAGTTTAGAGCTGCTCATCTCCGCAGTAGGCAGTGAACTTTATGTTTATTTTTCCTGTTATTTATAGGCAAATAGTAAAGATAATGATGATTATTAAAGTGGAAAGAGAGTGCTTTTCTGTGTCATCACTGATTCTTTCTCCACCATTGTTAACAGCATAGCTGGGAATTAATATCAAAAAAGGTAGTTTTACTATCTGATTTATTGTTTGCTGTAAAGGAGAGAAGCTGCAGTTGACAATTAGAACATATAAACAGAACTGCGTGGATCACAGAAGTGTTACATCTGTGTTTTGCCATGGCTTGACTTTTCTTTTACCCTCTAATTACAAGATTGCATACCACTGGAATTTTTGTCTTTGTTTTCATGACATTCCACCAATGTTAGTCATAAAGTATGGAGCAAGAAAGGATGAACCACTTTCATGCAAGTCAGTGTGTCAGAATCTCACACTTGGGACTTCTGTGTTACACAGGATCAACAAGATTCATTGACTGTAGACTTGTGTGTGTGGATGCCCAAATGCATAGAAATATATTTTATAGTGATGCTAAAGCTGCACAGTTAGTCACATGGGAAACTATTCTGTGGGGTATGGCCCCAAACAGAAAGCAAACATGGTCGAGTCTGTCTTGAGGCAGAGCATGATCTCCTTGAAAACAGAGCTTTCCAATTCTGGAGCTGTTAAACTGGGAAGAAGTGGATGTTGCATTTGTGCAAATCTGGGATTTTTCTAGGATGCCTTTAAGATGGGTAGAATTTTACAGAAGTGACATATTTCTAACACAGAAGCTAACATCTGAGCAAGAAGCTACCTGTCTCCTGCAAGGCACAGAGACACACCATCTTCTGAAGACAGTGTTGCCCAACATTTTTTTTGATTGCAAAACAACATCTTCTATAGCCACATTTTTGGAAAGAACTGAACTGTTTTCTGGAACTAAAAACAAAGAAAGATATCAAACCAAAAATATTATTCTAAGCCAAGTTCTTGCTGTGAAAATCCTCTGTTGAAATGCTAAAGGTTAACATAGTTTCAAGCATCAGAAAGCGTTGCCAAAATCACCACTATCTGCTCTCATAATCTGATTTTCCATGTTATTGGTTGGGTTGTTTGGGATTTTTTTTGACAAATGAATGTGCAGCTATATGTGATCATGCCCCATGGAAAATTAGAAAACAAAGTATGCTGCCTAACAGACATGGGAACTTTGTTCCAGTATGCTAGAGGAAGGAGCAGACACTCCAAACTTGCTTCTTGTATTCATTTGGGATTGCTGCTGTCATTTTCAGCAGGGACAGGACAAGGAATTGAGCTCCTTGTGCACACCAAGTGGAAGTGTCTGCCAGATCCCAGTCCATCCTCTGGCTGCCCCACGTTGTTTGTGCCAGGGTTGGTTGGAGGGGATGACTTGGCCTTAGCTTGAATGGCACCACTCCTTTGGAAGTAGTGGGACCATGTTTTAGATGGAGGCTCCAGTGAGCCTAAGCAGGTGAGTGGTGATGGTGCCCTCACAACAAAGAGAGGCTGAGGAGGAACTTGAATTTATGGATTCCTGGACACATCAGACATCTCATGACCCAAGGAATTTTTCAGTCACACAGGAAAGGTTCAAGAAGTGTGAACTCACGATTGACACTGCAAGAAAAAATCAGTGAATGTTAATTAGGACAAAATCAAGCATGAAATGAGGTGTAACATATTTTGATTTGATACAATCTTTTAAACAATGGGAAAATATGTGTGTCCTTAACTGAACTTTAACACAGCCAAGTTAATTTTTTGTGTTAAAATACCATCAACAGTTTGCTGTTTCCCTTTTTATTTTTGTGGACATAAAGAACAGCTGAGAAGAAGCATCAATGGATTTTACTGTGAGATTTAAATGCAGATGTGAAATATAAATAATTTAAATACTGGTATTTGCAGATGGTGGCCTTCACATGTCAAAACTTCTCAGTCACCACGAAAACCTGGCAAAGAGATGGTGCAAGTCAGAGAGTAGGTCCTCCACTGTGGATGATGCAGGAGCATTGAGGGGAATCCTCAGGGGTTATGTTTATTTAGATCTGGAACTTTTAAAGCAACAGTCATAAAAATAGATTTTGGGCATATAGATCACATGTTTCTGTGGGAGCAAGGTACCTAAATACTTCTTAAAACTTCTTTGAAATGATTTTGACTGCATTTCTGGTGAAGACTGAATCACAGCTTTGGAGGATATCTAGTCTACCTTTTGGCTTTGGGACAGCTTTTACATGGTCATAGGAAAATTGATCACTGTGTCTGTAGAACAAAATTTGTAACTAATTTGTAAACAAAATTTACCTTCCTAAGGTTTTAATATCCTATCTTTTTCGTTATATTGTTGCAGGTTTGGTTCTCATGAGCTGAAAAAACAGTTCCTCGTACCAACTATAGCTGGTGATTTCGTGGCTTGCTTGGGAATCAGTGAAGCTGGAGCAGGGTCAGATGTCGCAAGTAAGTTAACCTAGCAAACTGTCAGATTTAGACAGCCTGATGTTTTAATGGAAAGAATCTGTTTTTCCTGACCTTTCACTTTGCCCCCTCTTTTGTAAGAAACGAAAGGAAGGAAAGTCTGATGTGGTGAGGGCAAAAAGTAGCATTCCAGGAACTTAATTTTCATGCACCCGAAATCAATCAATTTTTAGCATATTTGTCAGGTGAATCAATGGATTAACCTTGTATAAACTGAGCACAACAGATTAATGGAGCTTTTATGCTGGCCCCAGTTTTCTCCTTGTGTTGTCCTGCTCTGTCCAGGCTCACCACTGGCAGGAGCACTCCAGCACTTCATCAGATGCACAGCCTCCATCAGTGCAACTCTAGATGTGCATGAGAGGGGACATAACCTGTTCAGCTGTAGTAGAACTTGGGCTGCCTGGACAAAGACCTCTCCACTGAATGAGGCAGACTACAGAGCCACTGTGTTCTGAAAATGATGGCACCAGTTTCACAATGATTTCCTCTTGTTCATCCTTACCTCACCTCAGCCCCTTCTGTTATTCCTGTGAAGCAAAAATATCTCTCAACTGGTGATTGCTTTCTTTAGAGCTAATGAAGAATTTGCAATGTCGAATCTATTGTCTTTATGATTTAGTTACTTCGCATGCAACTGTTTTTCTTGGTTTAGTTCAAGAGTGTGTTTGGAAACCAGGACAAATGGAACTATTATTCTGAAGTGCCTGAGGCAGTAGAAAATTTGAAAAATTAAATCAAAAGAGATACGATAGAAAAAGAAAATATGTCTCCTCTGATGATGAATCATGGACTTCACAGAAAAGGGAATGATAAGTGGCCACTTTTAGAGGTTTAGTTGTTGGACAGAGTATAACTAAGTTGAACACATTGTGTTCTTACAAATTACTGAGACATCTTCTTGCAGACAAACTTGCCAAGTATGACAGACATTTTTTTATCATGTATATCCATCTTCGTGACAAAACTCCTGTTGTTTTTTCGAGGCAAATAGATAAACATCCAGTGCTTGAGCAAGGGGGCAGCAGGTAGATTTCAAGAATGTTAATGTGGATAATGAAATAATGGGGCTAAACCTTCCTGCATAATTTATTCTTGTTTTCCCTTCTGAGTTAAATGAATTTATTCGCGAGAAAAATACCATAATTTCAGTAGACTTGTTTATTAAATAGTACTTATTAATAATACTTAAGAATTATAAATAATAAATATTAAATTTCAATATTATTTAAACTAACATTATTGCTTGTTATAAATTAAATATTAAGATGTAAATAATAAATCTTATAATAGTACTTATTTATTTATTTATTAAAGTAATTATAAATTTGAATTTTGCTAATGTAAGAAATACAGCATCATTCATTTTAATAAATGCCTCTCTAATTTAATTAGATGATTATCAGAAAACTCTAAATAGGAATTCAATTTTTTTGATGCAGTATTCCGGATAATAAGTTACATAAATATTCCTTCAGCAGCATCTTGTTTGTCATCTAGTTAAAGTGGTATGAAACACTTAGATTAATGCAGTTAAAAACCTATTTGGAATCAAAGAGAATTAGCTAATGAACTTCTGCTGCAGTTTGGAGACACACTGCAGGATGAAATGAAAATATTTTTTCCCTGTCCTGGGAGATTTGATCCTTAATATAAATGCCCAATCCAGCTTACACTGCTTATGAAGGGCAATTAAATGGACAACTTAGGTATGAGCAACAATAGCTTGTGTTCTAAGTTGCACCATTTTGCACCATCTCCAGATGGCCCAACTGTAAAGAGAGTGAGCTGTGTGAAGCTGCACTTGGTGCTTCCTTGTGTTGCTCATGCTATTTGGATGTTTGTCTCCCTAAGAGAAGTGAAGGGACACAACGACTGTTCACATGTGAAGGCTGGGGATGTTCTGCCATGTGAGCCAGTATATTTTAAACAGATACAGAATAAGGTATCTCTAACATTTTTTCCTGCAGTTCCAAAATTACTGAAGGTGATAAGAACACAGAAGACAAAACCAATGTTTACATGAGAACTGAAATGTACCTCAAACTAATTATTGAGAATTCAACAGAACAAGAAGGACTGTGTATATTAGTCAAATACAAAATTCATGTCAGTTTGAAGGAACACCTGTCTGCTTTCAAGTGTAGTTGTTCTATTCTGCCCATAGTAGGGATTCTGTGCATCAAAACTAGCAGAGTTGGCTTGACAAGAAAATCAGAACAGTACAGATGGTACAGAAATTGTATTTAATTTCAGGATTCTGGTACTACAAAGCATAAACATTTGTGTCAGTTTAATGAGATTTTATCATTCTATCTCACTCTGATTCCACAATTTATGGAATGTAGTCTGTGGGGTTATATAAGAACACATAATGAAAAACAGGTCCTCTTTCTTCAAGTTATATCCAGGTATCTGCAACTAGTAGCTGTTCATGTTTACCCCTTTAACATAAATATCTTGCCCCATTTTGTCTCAGTGGAATCTAGCCTTTCTGCTTTCCTGGACTGAGGCTGTCTTTTTTGAGCATAAAACCTCAGAATTTCACATGGTGTCTATAATGACACCAATATGTTTGCAACCCCAGTAGAAGTATTACTCTCCAATACATGATGTTACGCAACAGCTTGCAGACTTGTGAATCCTGTGATTAACTGTGGATCATCTTCATTCCCAGTTTGCTATTGAAACATTGCAGGATTTAACAATCACTTTTACTACTTTGTGTCTGAGTACTTGTACTTGCTATGTTTAATTTGAAAGCTTGAGATCATTCCTTTCTTGCTGGGCCATACTTCAGTGTTGGTGATCTCTCTCAAGTTGTGTCACAAACAAATTTAATTAGTGTATTCCTATCCTTTTAAAAATCTTTAATGCAAATATTCAGTAGGTTTTGTACAGAGGCTGATATCCAAGGAGGGACTTAACCAAAACTCTCCCTGCACATCTGAACTTCCTCTTTTAATATAACCTGATGCAATTTCTGTTTTGCCAAGTTCCTTATGCACATTTCCACTTTGTCCTGATTCTTATCGTTTCAAATTTTAACTCACAGTTACCTACTAGTGTTAATTTCCCTTGCTTGGGTCCAATAGGATTTTTCTCTAGAAAATCCAATTTCATAATAAATCAGGTTGGATTTAAAGAGGATACCATGGGTAAATTGAATTCTCTTTTCTTTCCAAATGTATTTTGAGGCTGTGCAGATTGCCAAAACCAGCAACTTCTGTTTTCACTAATTTTAGTTTCTGTACAGTCTTTCTTGTAGGTGTTTTGCTTTGTCAGCTGTATTGTGAATCTGCCTGTATCTCCTGAAAAGCTTCATTTTTTTCCCATCCTCTTTTCATTTCTATGGCTGAAACAGTTTTGTTTGTCACCACAATCTTCTATTTTTTTGTTGATTTTCATCTGCAAGATTTAACTTAGTTCAGCCTGTTGCAGTACTTTTCTTCTGACCTCCAAATTGTAGCTTACTTTCATCACTAATCTTGCTCATTTCCTGCAAATCATTTCCTGGTGTTTGAAGTGATTATTCATTCAGTTAGACTTGAAGGTATTTCTTTAAAGTTTTGTTTGTTTGTTTTTTCCTACACTGATGATGTAAATTTCAGATATGAGTTCTCCATATCTTACTTTAAGGATGTGTATTTCCTATCTTTGACTTGTAACACTGACCTTAAAAGTTGTAGCCAACCTTAGCTTTAGTCAAATCTCTTTAGATGCATGGCTGGACTCGAGTGCAGTGGAGAAGAAAATTGAGGCTCAAGTATGTGTGATTTGAACAGTGATGAGACCAGCTCTGGTTGCTTATATGGCACCGCGGTGTCATTCACCTCTGGTGACGCCTTATTCTCTTTTCTAGAAGGGCTTCTCAGAGCATGCTGTGTAAGAGGTTGTGAGAGTCAGTGGTGTGGGCCTGAAAAATGAGTTATGGAGCACCCACTGAAGTAGCCTTTTCCCAGAGCTATTCTCTGTCAGGGAAAATGATTAGTCAAATATTCCAAATTATCTTCATAGCCATATTCCTGAGTCGATTTGACCATAGTAAATTGTTAAGTAGGTTTTCAAAGCCTGCTATATTTTAAACATAAAACTTATGTATTGATTTGATCCTCTTTCTTTTGATTAAAGAGAATCAATTCTTCACAAGATCATTTAAAATAGTTGTTTCTCAAGTGTTTGATGCAAATTGTGAACAATTGAATCAGGAGTACTTGAACATTCTCATTAGTAAGGCATTTGTTCTTTAATGTGTATTTGGGTGGTTAGGCCCCTGTGACGCCATGCCTGCAAGAACTATTTACATTTGTGGTAACATCACAGTGCTCATTGTTCCTTTGCAGACCTTCTATCTAATCTCTTCAGTAGCTGTTCCACAACAAAGCTGTGTGATGTAAATCACTGTGTATGCTCCCATCCTTGTCACACCATTTCAGTACACTCGTATTTCTTATCCCAGCTCTTGTGTGCCCTTCATTTATTATTTAGTCTCCATGTATATGTGCCTGATGTCTGTGTCCATGTATCATGAGTGCCTGTACTTTAGATTACTTAAGCTTCTTGGCACTCATCATTATACAGATTTCATATCGAGTCCTTTGGACAGATTCACCACAGTCCTTTCATTGGGTGAATTCCTCTGTGTCTGCTGGTTCTATCCACAGGATCACTATCTCTTTCCCTTGCTGTTCATAATTATCAGCTAGTACATTCATTTAGCCATAGCTATATCCCATACTTCCTTATTTGATACCTTATACAATTTTCTTCCATCGTTTTTCTCCCATGCCTTCATTAACAAGACTAATTTTCAGCCATGCTGACCTCAGTCCCAGTTTATCTCCTAAATGAAGATCAGATGCTTGGGTTTGCTTTTGGTTTATGTTTAGAGCCCTGGGAAGAATGTGCATGTACAGGCTGAGGTGATTGCGTATGAAAGTGTAACCAGATGACTTAAACATGCCTGCCCACTCCACTTGGTGTCTAACTCCTACTCTCCAAGTTTACCATCTCCCTTCAGGTCTCTTATGGATTTCATAGTCTTTTTAGATTTACAGTGCTATTAGGAGTGTGGTAGGGTTCTCTTATGAGTATCATCACCTGCTTAAATGTGGATATCTGTAGGAGAGTCTTCATCAACTGGGGTTCTTGTTGAAGGAGTTCAACTGCAGGGAAAAGAAGGCTGCCCTTTGGAAACTGCTGGAGGATAAATAACTAATGATTCTGTCTGGCTGTCTGTTGCAGCTTGGGCTGCTTGCAGCATGATGTGAACCATTGCAGATGAAAGTAAGACTGCTTTTTGCCAGGGTGCATAAATAGCATTTGTTCAGAACTCCTTCATGTCCAGACACTCATTGCATTCAGACTTGGCCTTTAATAGTTTACCAGCTTTGAACTGCAGCACAGTGACCAAGAGCATGCAGGAAGTGCATGTTGGTTCGTGTTTATTCACAGTTACTGAGGCTTGTGTTTGTTTAAGTCATAACTCCTGAATTAATGGCCTCCTCAGGACTAAGGTACACAGTAAGAGAAATTCTAATACATCACCTCACAGTGAAATGCTTCTGTCCCAAGTTTTTGACCACCACATTTACTTAGGAAGTTTTCTGCTCTCATCCACTGGGATGAAAACTCCATCTAAAGGAGGGTGGGAGAAGTGGTCCTGGCTTGCCTTCCAAGAGTTGTCCAGACTGGTTTGCCTTATGGCCTGGAAGGGTTATATGATAGGGGGATATGAGGGAGAACCAAATAGTTTTCTGTCTGAGAGCGAGGGAGTGACCCTGCCAGTCATACCTGGACCAATATACCCCAATATTCACAAGAATAACCCTGCATTTCCTGTGTTTTGAAACAGATATCAAGACAATGGCTGTGAGGAAGGGCGATGAATATGTCATAAATGGTGGTAAGATGTGGATTACGTCTGGGAGCCAGGCAGACTGGATGTGCCTCCTGGCAAACACCAGCCAAGGACCTCCCCATCGAAATAAATCTCTCATATGTCTGCCAATGAATCTACCTGGTAATAACACAGAACTCTTTGTCTTCTAACTTGATTTTATTGGTGGTTTTTGTATGCCTCATACAAGAAGGAAAGGTGTTGAACCAAAAATATACTTAGAGAAGTTATTCAGATACATTTTCATAGCATATGAAATTAAAAGGATAAAGAGCTTAGAGATTTCAAACTTGGGAAATACCTCTCAAAACAAGCCTGGTGGGCTTGCTGAAGAGAATTTCAGGCAGAGTCAGTGTTTCATGGCTGTGCTGTGCAAAGGGATCCTTTCACCAAAGCACTAATACCAGTTAAATTATTAAAATAGTCTAAGAGTTAAATGTGGACTGGAGTGAAAGATTCAAATATCCTGGAAGCAGGGATTTGGTTTTGAATAAGACTAGCAATTCAGGTAAAGACATGGAAGAAAGACATGCTGAGCTAAGGGCACCAGTTTCAGTGGTACAGCCCACAAAGTGTCTCTCCCTGAGTAATCTGCAGACCTTGAAGAATGCACGAGTGCTGTATGCAATAAATAACATTATCTAGAGAGGATGCCGTTAAGATTGTGCTGGTGGGGATCTTTTGCAGTTTTGACACCTATTCAAAAGTGGTTAAGCCTTTTTTGTTTTCACTCATTTTAATATGCTGAATATTTTAAAATATTAATTTATGCACTATAAAATATATATTATATTTAATATTTAATTTAAAAACAATCTTCCTTTTATGAAAATAAACAGCATAATACAATTTAATATTTATTCAATTTAGAATAATGTGTATTAATGCATTTATATATAAAATATTTATGCTCAGGGCTCTTTTGTTCATTTAATTCAGAGTATTTTACACATGAAATATGTGCCAGTATTGGTGTTTCACATGTAGGAACACCAGCATAGCAGTGAAATGAAAGTCTGTACGTTCACTTAATGGATTAGACTGAGAGCAAAACCCAGGTCTCCAGTATTGCAAAAGAGGACAGTGAGAGTTTCTTAAGGGAATGTCTTTTTAAGTGAATTTCAGCATGGAGTAAGTGAGTTGCCTTGGGAATTTTGAGCTTCTACTACCTCTGCTCATGCAAGACAGGCTTTGAATGGGAACTCATGGAAGACAGACCTGAACTGCTTTACTGGTTGTGAACTTGGTCCTTATTGAGAAGTGATGAGTGAACATGTAACTTAGAGCATGTAACATGTAATTCAGAATTTCTCTGAATTTCCTGGTAAATTCACTTATCAGCCATATGCTGATAAATGAATTAAGTCCTTCTTGTGATTTTTCATGAAAGGGTCAGAGTGCAAATGCAGTACTACTTCTCTGAGATCAATCTTCCTAAAACAACAAAGCAATTGACCCACCGCTGGTGGCAGATAAAATATATAGAAATGGACTTAGAGGTTTTCAGCTACTTTCCTTACTCCAGAAAGACACAAGTTGTTGTAGCTCTAGGAGAAGGGAGATGTTAGATTTTAAAGCCTACACACAGACTTTCTTTACCTGCATTAAATAGATTTAGAGTAAAAAAAGTGCCTGAGACACCTTAAGCTGATCTGCAAA
Source organism: Alaudala cheleensis (assembly GCA_013398995.1). Lineage (NCBI taxonomy): Eukaryota > Metazoa > Chordata > Aves > Passeriformes > Alaudidae > Alaudala > Alaudala cheleensis. Next base: position 895,294 of record VWYE01028572.1, read on the forward strand.
TGTCCTTAGGAACAACATTTGTGCTCCTCAAAATGCATGTGTATCAGTTCTGTGATTATACACATATTTACCTCCAAAGGGGTCACAGGACCAAGATTGGTGACCTTTTGAAATGAAGCATTAGGACTGTTGATTGTGCTCAGTGGGTGAGTCATATCAGAAGTGAGATTTTTCAGGAAGCCCCATCTGGTTTGATACATCCTAAGGATGTCTGTCTGCTAAAGATTGTGCTCCATGGAGGGCGCAGACCCAGGCTGTACGGGAAGTGTCTGGAGGACATCACCAGTGATGCACTCTCTAACGTCTGTGGATGTATGTGTGTCAAAGCTCAAAAACAACTGCAATGGAGAGCAAATGTCTTATGTCTGACTCACCTCTGCAGGCATCAGCCTACATGGCTGGGTAAGGAAGGATCTGTGGTGTATTTTTGATAAAAATCTAAGTTGTTTTGTATTTATATAGTGTGGTGGGGAAAAAAAAGAGAGAAGAAGATTCCAAGTCTACAAGTGAATTATTAATTTCAACAATTTGGCTAGACAAAGTAGGATTTGCCTCTTCTAATTTTAGATATATATATAATCTCTAATCTGGGCTGAAGCAAATCATGGTCTAGATTTGACAGACACTGCTGAATACATTTCTCATAAAGGAAATTTGGATAACAGCACCATGGATCTGCAATAGATATCCAAATTAGGTGAATACTCCTCATACAATAACAATGTCTTAAAAAAACAGCTGAATTTTTCATATAATGGAAGAGACTCTAACAAGTTACAAAATGTCTGTTTGTAAGGTATACAGAGAAATGGCTTGCAGCCCTGATCTGGTAACTATTTGTCCTCTGGTTTGTCCTCTGAGTCCTCAGATAGCTCTAGGGGAGATTGCAAGGAGGAGTTAATAAAGAGAAGAGCAACTGGGAAAATGGAAAGAGCATGTGTCTTGGATTGCAATTTAAAATATATCTGTTTCCATTTGTAATGGCACTAAATGGTGTCAGGAGAGACCAACTGCCTTTCTCTCAAGATAGAATATGGAAAATAAAAGAGATTGTCAGAAGGCTGGAGGAATGGGATAAAATGAAAAATCAGACACTTGGGAAGAACTGCCTAGGCAGAGAAATAGTGATACTGGTGCAAGTCGCTCAAATGGCTCTGTTAGAGTGATTTTAGTAAGTCAGGTGCTTGGCCTTGATAAATTGAGATCTGTGAGGTATTGTGTGTGATTTATTTAATACAGACGAATGCCAGGGGTTATTTGGGCCCATAATTTCTACTGCTGCTGGTAATTTTTCATTTGTAATACCCCTTAGGAAGAGAAGGAAGATAATTAAATGAAGGGAGATTTTGATGCCCCCATGGTGGCCAAAGAGATGATCAGGTTTGATTGTCTTCCGCAATGGAAAGCATGTGCTAGCCTCAGAAGGGGCAGAGTTGTTGCTGTATGTGGATCTGGGAAGTAAACAACAGAACTGATTTAGCAATATAATGAACTGGCAGTGGTTGTGCTTTCTTGTAAACCACCCACTAAACACAGCAGTACGTGCATGCTCATATGGGTGAGGAGCAGTGATTACATAAAGTCAGTTGGCTTTAGACCATATATGATCTCTTCGGCTCTCAAAGAAACCAAATAGCAATATTCCAATGGGAAACAATGTTCCAGATTTCATCTGGGCTTGTAAATTTCTCAGTGTGTGGTTATTTAGCTCTGTTTTTAAAATATGGAAACAAACCACAAATGCTTTTTTGGCCAACTGAGTATAAATTACTGGATAATTTTCAATTTGAGAGTCGAGAAATTTTACAGCCATCCTGATTTTATTCCTGCATTGATCATATATCAAAGCAACTCTTCCTAATACATCATCTGTTTATAGATTGATTAGTGGAGAAAAAAAATCTTGAGTGGAACTTATGGAAGTCTATGTGGACCTTGTTCTCAGAGCAGTCTTGGCATTTGTAAATATTGTCAGCATTTCATCTCTGTGAAGAGATGAAAATTTCCATAACCTTATTTAGTGCAGCCAGAGAGAGTAAATTTGAAGGAAATGACTGCCAACTTCTTCTGCCTGCAAAACCAAAGTAATTTTCACATGGTTGAAGGCCTCCTGTGAGTAAAAGTTGAGACATCTGTACTAGTTCAGAAAGAAATGTTCTCTGAAAGCTGTGAAAAATAGCAAAATACAAACAAGTACAGAGGGACCACAACGATCTGTGTGGTGACCAACCAGCTTCTCCTGAGCCATGCTAGAGAGTTTCTACTCTACTGAGGACTGAAAAAGAATGAAGAGGAAAATTACAACAAGAATGGGTCCTCATCACAAAGCTGGTTGGAATAACATGTACATGAATAGTAAAAAGATTTGGTTTTCTGGCAAAGATACATGTGCTGTGTTGGTGGACTGTTCTGCTACATATACAGACTTGTCAGATATAATTAATGCATTATGCACAAATCCTTATGCCTGGTTGCTGTCCTCCTTTTGCTTTTGAAACGTTCTTGAATTTCACCCTGAATATTTGAATTAGCTCCAGATCAACAGGTAGATAAAAGCTGAAAGCATGAGAATTGCCACAGGAAAACAGTGGGTACCTGGTAAACTCTCATGGCACAGTGGTAAGTCATGCTTGCCTCTGAACAACAGCAAGAAAGAACTTGTAGCTGTGAAAAAACAAACAACAGAAAGGAGTCCTGCCCGGTGTGATGAGGTAGCTGAACCCTTACGTGGCCAGACCTGAAGGAACCAGGTTCATCTTCAACAGACCAGTGCACATGGGGTCTGTGCAGAGAGGTCTGTGGGGAAGCAAACTCTCCTCACAAACATGCACACATGAAAACTCAGAGTGATCACTGTACCAGAAAACATCATCTTAGGCTAGGAAAGGAAGGAGGGGAGGAAGAGTATTTCCATGAGGAGAAATACTCATAGCTGGAGCTTAAAACGTAGCTCTGTTTTTGTCCTTACTGAAGATTTGTGTACTGTTTCATAGCAGTGCAGGCACTTGGCAAATATTGCCAAATTGAATTTCAGCATTTTATTATAATGCTAGATAAAACTCAAACACAAACAAATAAATATTGCATTGTTTGAAGACCTGTGGGGGGTAAGATTATTACGACTAGTAAATACTTATTATTTGGGGACATAATGAAAAGTGGGACTTTTACATTTAAAGTTTCTGATTTGCTGGTTTAATAAAGTGGAAAAACCTTTTAGAATAGGATTTGGCCATTTTACTGTAATGTTTTCCTAAAGGTAGGTTGTCTTGGAACATGCATTCACATCTGCAGACTTTTCTTTCTGAAAACATTGTACGTGTTCATGGTGCTTCTATTTTTTGTGGTCTTTCTTATACACTTTTCTCTTCAGGCATTCATGTTGCTAAAAAGATAGACAAACTGGGCATGAGGTCATCGGACACAGCTCAGATCTTTTTTGAAGATGTGAGGGTGCCCTGCAGAAACCTCATCGGTGAGGAAGGAAAGGGTTTTACTTACCAGATGTTGCAATTCCAAGAAGAGCGGCTGTGGGGAGTAGCCACTGGTAAGTCATTGTTGGCACTTTTGCAGCTGGGCAGGGACAAAGGGGTCACTCTTTGCATGGCTAAGAGCACTTTGCTTTCCTTGTAAGTTGCAGTGACCTTTCAGGATCTGTTTTTGAAATCCGTCATAGCCTTTCTGTAGGAATCTGGATACTTTCCCTTTCTGTAGGAAAACCTGAAGCAGAAAATATTTTGTGAGCCATTGCAGAGGTTCTTTTTGCCTTGTTTCTTTTTCTTGGTGCTTCTCTGCTGATAAGAAAATACGGCATCGTGTTATGTCTATTACAAATATAGTGCAAACGCTATAAAAATACTGGCATGAAATAGAAGGATGGTGACTTTTCCTGTAGTACAGTGAGTTATGATGCTTATCATGGATTTTAGAAAATTACCTTATTGGCTGCTTAAAGAAGTGGCTCTCACAGGATGTCAGAGCTTTGTTTTGCAAATCTGTTTTCCCTCTGTACACTTTGGACATAAGTGTACAGCACTACATTCCTTTTCCTGAAGTTATGTTTTCACAGAGTTTATGTTACTCAGAACTCAGAACTCAAGCTGACCAAAAATCACACATTTGGGTTGTATGGATTCTGGATATTCCAGGAAACCAGATCCAAACCAAATCTGGATTGTCTATTTTCAGTCTGCAAACTTTCTCCCTGCCCGACAGTGTTTGCTTCTTCAAGTTAAACATAATGTGGTTCACTATAAGATTGGTCCTCTTTAGATTCCAGGGTTGTCTAAATAGTGCCACTGTATTCATGCTCTTGTGCATTCCCTGTCTGTCACTGTCTGTGTGTGGCTGGGGAATCGGGCATTTTAAGAAGTGATGGTTTGATCCAGTGAACAAATAAAAAAGCACTCACTGTCTTGGATTCATCCCAGACCAAATATTTTGGAGTTGAAATGCCTTTAAAAAATTATTTTTTGAGATGAAGTTCTTCGTTCAGCCTGAGATAAATCATGAGCATGTGAGAGCAGTTTTAGCAAAGGACAGGATTTTACACTTGCCAAGGATGTCACTGCAGACTCAGGCAAGCAGGAGTGGTGATCCTGCCACTGCTTCTGCTTTAACTGAGGTGTGTAACGACTGCAAGGATATGCATTGTGCATTTTTATGCTCAGTTTGAAGTCTAAACTAAGCAAAGCATGAGAAGCTCTGGGCTGCAGCGAGCCTCCCCAGGCAGCAGAGTATCCGGCAGCATTAGTCATGGCCCAGGCACAAGTGACGCGCATTGACAGCATCAGTGCACAAAGCCTGGCAGGTTAGATCACTCCTGCTGAAACCACGGTGCTGTCCAGTCTTGCACAACTGCCTGGCTGTCATGCTCTGCCAGGAACAGGAACACCAGGTTTCAATTATTTTTTTGCCCAAAGCAACGCAGCAGGAGTAGGTGAACCCTTGCCCTGGATGAGCAGCCCAGGAAGGGCATCTCCCCTCACCTGCTATGGCCAGGCAGGAGCCATGAGGGAGGAAGAGTCTAGGAGCTCACCAAGGAGAGGGAGCTGCCTTCTGCAGGGGCTACTGTTTAAACCTTGCTGGACACCTTGGGTTAATTTTCAACTACTTGATATAAAATGCATAAAAGCACTGGCAGCAGGGACAAGACTCATGGTTTGGGCCAAGCTGCAAACTTCAGAGATCTCCAATTGTGGTAAACAAGAAAAAGAGTAACCTGTGTTCAGAAGAGAGCCTGGTACTTGATGGATGCAGTTTGTTGTACCACAGCATCTAGAGGTGTTAGGGACAAATTTTATTGCTTCCTTTAACTTGGAAAAGGCAGTTGACTGCCATTCTTGTCTGTTTTTCCTTTCTGGGTGTTATTTTGTTGTGTTTGGGGTTTTTTGTTCTGTTTCTCTTTCTTTGGTGGAGGATTTATGTATTTTTAGTTCCAAGTATCGCATGCTCTAGACTTCTTTCTGTTTATTATCTTCATTGTGGCCAGTATCTTTCTTCACCTTTTATTTTTTTTTTTCTTTTTAAAATCAATTTTCAGTTAAACAGGTTTAAAATACAAATGGAAATCTAACTTCCTGGAACTGCAAAATTTGATCCCAGGTGTGGTCTCTTCTTCTGGGTGACACAAAGGCATTGGTCAAAGTCACTGTGTTTCTTGCTTCACAGAAAGGAAAAAGGTGCCATGTGTCTCCCATGTTGTGACACTTGGTAAACATTGTGCCTTTGAGGACCTGTTGCACTGATCACAGGAAAAGAATGTTGCTATGGAAAAAAAGCAAACACTTGTTTTGTGAATTGCTTAACTCAGTGTGCATGTGAGAGCAGAATAGCGCTTTTCTAATGAATTCTGAACTTTGCTCCTGCAACTTCAGTTTTATGAGCACCATTGAGTCATGGCCAGTAATCAGGATGACAGATCCTTTTGCATGGGCAACACACGCTCTTAAGAATCAGATTGCTCAGCTTAGAGCTCACTGTGTGTTTCATTAGAGAGTGATCAGTCTCAACCTAAGAAAAAAATATTAATTTCCTTTTCTTTTGAGAGGAAACATAGCAACAAGACAAAGTGTCTTTACAGTGAGCAGAAATTTCAAGTGGAATAATATAAGATGGATGGAGATGAGGAAAAGATTATTCTGCATTTGGCAACTTCGAGTGCTTTCACAATTCTCAGCTGTGTGGTAGGCCACACATTCCTTAGGCTGCCCTAGAGTGACATTTCCTGCATGTGCTGTCAGTTGAAACCCATGGGGCTAAGTTTGTCTGAGGATGTGGGGAGCATTGTATAAAAAAGGAAACAAATACACAGAAAATAAAGGGAGTTCCCTTTTATGAATGGCATTTCTCTGAATTTGTATGACTGGCCAAGTGTTGTGTGATGTTAACTTGTTGGACATGGCTGTTGGCTGTCATGGTATTCATGCTGCATTTTGGTGCTGTTTGCTATGCATATTAGAGCTGTGCTCAGAGCTCTGACAGCGTCTCATCAGCAGCACAGAATGGTTTGGGAAGGGACCTTTGAAGTTCATCACATCCACCCTCTCCACCATGGGCAGGGACACCTTTCACTAAACTTGGCTTGCTCAAAGCCCATCCATGCTGGCCTTGAACATGTCCAGGGAATGGACATGTCATGGGACACCCACAACTTCTCTGGGCAACATGTTCCAGTGTCTCACCAATCTCATAAGGCATTTCTTAAAATTGGAGAATGATAAATGGTTTGGGTTGGAAGGGACCCTAAAGATCATGTAGTTCCAATTCCAAAATATTCTTCCTTACATTCAATCTAAATCTACATTCTTTCAATTTAAAACCAGTCTCTCTTGTCCTGATAAAAGGAGTCTGGTAAAAAACTCTGTCCCCATCTTTCTTACAAACTCCCTTTATATATCAAAAGGCTGCAATAAGACCTCCCCAGAGCCTGCACTGCTCTAGGCTGAACAACCCCAACACTCTTAACCTGTCCTCATGGGAGAGGTACTCCAGCCCTTTAATCTTCTTCAGGACCCTCCTCTGGACCTGCTCCAACAGATCAATGTCTGTTCTGTATTGTGGGCTCCAGAGCTGGGTGCAGTACTCCAGATAGGGTCTCGGGAGAACAGAGTAGAGGGAAAGAATCATGGCCCTTGACCTGATGGCCTCTTTTGAAGCAGCCCAGGAAAGTCCTTAGATTTCCTCTGTTTTTTTCTGTGTGTAAACGCCAGTTCCTGAAATAAGAAGGGCAGTAATGGCAGCTAAGGAAACAGGAGAATGGGTCAGCAGGGGCAGGAAGGAGGCAGTGAATTGGAGAAATGGACACTATAAGAGCAGTTTTCCCAGAACCCCAGTCTGAGCCATGATGTGAGGTGACAGCCTGAGCAGAGTTTGGCCAAAGTCCCTTCAAGGTCCCTTTTGTAAGCAGGACCTAATCAGTTTCTGTCCTGTTTCTTCCAACTTGAATTTGCTTCTGTCTCCCCTTTGCTGTTTCCCATCCCCTCTTTCCCTGGTGCTGGATGCTGGGAAACCACACAAGGTGCTGGAGCACCTTGCTCTGACAGACCAACACAAGATTAATGTCTTGTCTTTTTATCCCTTCCCCCTCCCTTCTGCTTCCCTAGCACTGGCATGTACTGTTTAATTTCCCACCCAGCAGCTCAGAATTTACTGTATTCTTCCCAGACTTCAGTCTGAGGAAAAGGGACAAGGGGTGCCTGGATACTCTTTGCTCTTTCTTTACATTTCTCAGGCTGGAGACCATAGACATACAAGTAAAAAAGCTGTTGGTGTTATACATGCTACAGTGTTGTATGACATTGTCCTTTGGAAGGACAGTATTTCTATTCAAGAGATGTTCCTGAAAACAGAAATTTATTTTTCTGTCCAGAAACCCAGCATTTGGTGACAACACAGTGTGTTAACACAGAAGAAATGAGGACATTATTATGTCAAGCTGGTCACACTATGGAATGTGGAGACATCATGTGAAAAATGGTGCTCTGTGGAAGTGATGGGGAATTATCATGGCAGGGGGAACTGGTGGGATGCAGGGTCTACACAGGAGAGCAGTACAGAGATGAAATTTAAATAGTAGTGATCTTGAATACAAAGCAAAAAGGTATGTGGGACCACACCAGGCTCCTGCAAGGGACTGTCATGTGAGTAACTGGCAGGTAGGAAAAGGGATTTCACTACTCCAGGGCTTGGGTTTATTATGCATTTCACATTCAGAGTTTTATGGTTTAGACTCTAAATGCAAATAGATGTGGATATGCGAATTTTGAAGAGAGAAAATGTGACCCTTCTCATACAAATAGATTTGTGAAATCATGCCCTGCTGCTTGTCATAGAAACATGGGTCCATATTTGCCAAACAAAATTCTCCACACATTCTGTGCCTGCTGCTATTCCATCTATACTGCAAGAGACTGATAGCTTAGTCATTCACTTCAAGGTTGGTTTGCCTTGGAAAAGAAACTTTTCATTTTTTTTTAATGTTTAAAATGGGATATGTCTCAGTTTGCATAAAAAGAAGCAGCAAACTAGTTCTGCTTTAAAGCATCGTCTTCTGCCTCTCTCACCTGTTTCACAGCAGTACCCTATTTTCATTCTATTTCCATTAGGAGAATTATTTAATGCTTTTTTCAAAGTCGATGTGAATTTTTTCTTCTCTGTGCTGGGGCCTGATCACAGAATGCAGATGTAATAAGCAGTTTATTTGTGTTCCTTGATCTCAGAATAGGATTCTGCCTTCTCCTGGAAGGCTTCCTTCAATTTACATTTCTACAGCATTCTTCACCAAGCACACTATGCTGTCTGCCTTCAGATTTCTTTTCCAGGATTTTAATAAACCTTCAGGACACAGGTAGCATCGAAAGTAGGAGTTGCCACAAGCTTTTGCTAGGGCCCCAAATGAGACACTAACCATAAAGTTCACTGAATCATGTTGGTACAGCTTTCTATGACTCTCCCTCTTTCCTACCCACTTCCCTCTCCTCCAGGTTTTGGCCGTTTGGGGCTCAAGATGTCTTCAAGGTACAAGGAGGTACCAGAGTCTTCTCAGAACTGAAGCTTCACCCCAAAACTGAGCGTACCAGAACAATTTGCTTTAAAAAAACTAATGTGTTGGTTGCACACTGTGAAAAAACCATTCTTTTTCAACAAGAAACTAAACAGGTCTGGCTAAAATGATGTCTTGTTCCATTCTTTGTTTCTTCCAGCCCTGACACCAATGGAAACTATTATACAAGAAACAATAGACTACACCCAGCAGCGGAAGGTGTTTGGGCAGCCTGTGCTGCACAACCAAACCGTGCACTTCCGCCTGGCCGAGCTGGCCACCGAGGTGGAGCTCCTGCGCTCGCTGCTGCACCGTGCCGTGGGTGAGCTCCCACATCTGCTTCCCAGATGTGCTCCTCCTCCTGCAAACAACCTTGTCAGGAACATGGGGAGGTGATTTCCAGAGTGACAGCTTCTTTATCTCTTCCCTTTTTTTTTATTAGCTCTCTATGTAGAAGGCAACGATGTGACAAAATTTGCTTCCATGGCTAAGCTAAAGGCAGGTCGTCTGACCCGTGAAGTGACTGATAGCTGTCTCCAGTTTTGGGGAGGAATGGGATTCACCAGTGAAGTTCTCGTGAGCAGGTTTTACAGGTAAGGGATTGATGAAAATACAAAGTGTGTTTACCTGAAATTTAGCCTCTCAAATGTCCTGTTAATCACCTACTTGAAAAGAGCACCAGCTCCTCACCAGTGTGAATGGTTTTGTTCCACTTCATAGCATGTCACTGAATTGGGTTGTGGGTTCAAGGACACCCAGTGCAATTCACTTTGTGTAGACATGTGTCGGAACTTACTGTTCTTTTGTTAAGTCTTGTCTTTGAATTACAGTTGTGAAGTTTGAACTACCCACAGGTTAGCTTAAATGTCAAATGAAAGAGGAAAACTCAGTATTTTCCCTGATGGTCCTCTGGTATCTGCCACAGAGTAGAAAAAAAGGGCGGGGGTGAAATTGAGAGCTACCAACCAGTGACATTTTTTCCTCTTTGCTTTTTGTTTGCTTGTTATCTTGGTTACAAGAACAGAACTAAAACAAGAACTTTTCTTCTAAAATGAATGAAAATCAGCTTTATCTTTTTCCCCGGATATGTGGGAAACTGGAGTTCCCCACTTGGCTTCTGCAGTAGTCTGTTCTGATAGTAGTCTCCACCTAGTTAGTCACACTAGCTACCGTGTGAGACATACGAGAGATGTAATTGCTTCCAGAAAGTTGTTAAATCATTAAAATGATACAGAGGCCTTCTTGCAAATTAATTGAAGCCACTTCAAATTTTAGTCTCAATCTACTTGGACCAAAATTCTCAAGAAAACAGTTTTCTTAGTATCTGGCCTTCATGTCATATATTTTGTAGAAGGACCAAATTTGACCTTGGATTCTCTTGCAGTAACAGCTTTCTGTTCAGCCTTTGCATAGACAGTATCTAATCCAAAGTTAGCCATATCACTGGTTTAGTCGGTTGAAAGTTTTGGTAAATGTGTCTGTGTAAAGTGAGAGCAGAGCACTTGAGAAAATCTGCAAAACCCTGTTTCTTCTTAGGTAGGTTGAGCTATTTTTTCTATTTATTCTTGTATTTTCTATTCGTTCTTGTTTATGAACAAGAATGCCATTGCAGTAAGTCAAGGGATCCTCAATATTTTTGACAAGTGGACTCCTGTAATTTTCTTACAAAGGTACAGACTGCTTTATGATGGTGGTTTTAAGCCAGCTGTCAATATGATGTTTTTCCTTAGTCATTTTTTTCAAAGCATTATTTTAACAACTAATGGTCACTGGTGATGGACATGTTAAGAGCTACTTCAGTAGGCCCTGAATAAAATGAATTCTTGTCTTGCAGCACTTACTATAAATGTTGTAGTCTGTACAGATTAATGTGTGTGTGCTTTTACATAGCTTTAAGATTTCCTAGCCCAGTATAGTAGTGCTAAGCGTGAGCAGGGCTTTCTGTGTGGATTCCAAGCGGTTTCCAAGTATAGCAGCAGTCACATTTTTCCTTAGAAGAAATCCAGAGCGTTTCCTGTTGGTGTACACAGTCAGCTGGCTAAAGAAATGTCTCTTTCTACCTCTAAAACAAACAGTTATAAATGAGGCTAAAGACAGTGTGATACTTATACTCTGAAATTTTCTGTGAATCAGTAAAATTCCATCATTAAGTAACCAAAGGTTCAGGAAGAGACAAGGAGAGATTTACCTAAATAAACAATTACACGTTCAAGTCAGAATCTTGTTAATCTGTAGCAATAATCAAAGCAGCAACTTCCCTAAAGCCAATCTTTTTAGTACAGCAGTCTGAGTAACCATTCACGTCACTGTGATGTTTGTCCAGCAGCAGCAGTATAATTGCACAGCAGGACATCTAGTCCTAATGTACAAACATTTTTGTAGCATAATCTTTATGAAGTTCCCAAAGAAATGTTGGTTAGTCTTCAACACATAAGGCTGTTACTCACTCCTCAAAGAACACACAGCACAACGCATGGTTAGTGCATGAAGTCTCTGAATTTTAGTTATTAGTGTCACTTAGAGATCATAAACAGAAACAGCACAAAACTGTTTGCCAACTTACTTTGTTCATATCTGTCATTTAATCATTAACATTTAAAACTTTGTAGAACAACCGGCATTTCTTAAGCACCTATTCTCTAGAAGGCATGAAGAGAGCTGCTTCACCATGTAGGTATCTATACTCAGTTGATTTTATATACATAAATGTCTCACTTGTACAGATTCTAATACGGAGAAGAGGTTTAAAAAATTTTTAAAAAAACCAAAAAAACAAAAAAAACTTAGAGCCCAAATATCAAAAGGTTTCATAGAAAAATACAAGCCAATATAAAACCCATAAAGAATGGATTTTCCAAACTGTACCCAAATAACGTGATTCTGGAGAAGGAAAGCAGTAACCTGGAGTCATGCTTGTTTATTTTTCTCTCCCCCATCTGAAAGGCCTTAAAGACATCATGACTTGGCAAAAATCAATTATTGAACAAACCTGTCATCCATATGAAAAACCCAGGATATGAGAGATCAGAGGAAAGAAACCTTTTAGTATCAAGTTTATTGTAATTTTTCAGATTTCCTGAGTTTTAAAAATTTCAGGCAGTGATCCATATATTTTAATGGTAATTATGTGCACTTCAGTTGTTATAGGAAGAACTTAAGTGCTGTTCTTAAGAGTTTGGTTTGTTGGGGTTTTTTTTAGATTGTTCTAACAGCTAAACAGCATTTCTAACTGCTTCCAGTTCTTATAAGTTTTACTCTTGTGGGCTGTGATGGGGAGAATGCGATCATTTCTTTACTTGCTACATTGTGAAAGACTTGAGAAAGCAATAGTGAAGAATATTGACTATTCATGTGAAACAGAAGTGTAAGTAGGTTGCAAATGCATAGCTGCTGAAGAAACACATTTTCATTTTTCTCCTCAACTGTTGTGCAGTTATTGCAATATGAAGGTCTATTTGTAACTGAGGATAGTTGGAAAAACAAACTTCTGTATAATTTTAAGAGGATTTTTAAAATAAGTAATGTATTTTCATCTAGATTTTTTCCTTCACATATTAAAAAAGTTCGATCACTTCATTGTTTCATTTTTTGTGATTGTTTATAGTCTTTCATTTTTTACAAAACATGTCAAAATTTGAGTGAGTCCAGCCAATTAGGAGGGTTTAATCAGTATTTTTTCATTATAGCAATTTATAGTTGTACTAAACAAAATGAAACCTATCCAGTTCTGCTGACGAAAACAATTTGCTTTGAAGTCTGTAGCTAACTGCTGAGACAAGACTTAATACCAATTCCTGTCACCTGTGAAATCTGCAGTTTCCACCTCTTTCTGCAGAGACTTTGAGACAGATGCCTCTCTACCACTTTGTTTGACTTAGGAGTACCTTGAGAAGGAATTTAGGAGATGAAGCACATGACATCTACCTTTAAGACAGCAAATCAAAGCAGGTAACTGTACAGTGATGACTTTAAAGCAGAGCTATGCTCTACTCTCTGCTTTATGCTCAGAGCAGGCCAAGGCAATGCCCATTTCCTCATCTTGGCCTTCAGAATGTCCCTGAGGGGGAAGGGACAGAGTCATGGGAACTGGCAGGCATGACTGTGGGCTGTGCCAGCCTGGTCAGAGGCCAGCTGCACTGCGTGGCACCAGCTCAAACTCTTCTCTCTAGAACAAAGCCTCCTTCAGATTCTGCTTAATTTGGACAGCCTTTAGGTAATCTAGCTGAGTCCGAAGATGGACGAAGTCACAAAACATTAGGCTTGAGGGTTCATCAGTACATTTTTCGTAGAAAATTCTTGCCAGTAATAAAACCTTAAAATAGTTAAAACCTAAATCATTGGTTATGAGAAAAAAAGGGTAAAAGTTTTGTAATCAAGTGCACTTTGTGCTGAAAAGAAGCAGTGTATAAATGTCCTGGGAAGCAGTGCTACTGTGAGCCATGCAAACCTTGGTGAGGATTCAACAATGTCCTTCTAACCAAGGAAGTGGAGAGCAGCATCTCTGAGGGACTGCTGCCATGCAGCCAGGCTATTATGGGAAACCTGGGCTTAAGTCACTAAAACTTGCTTTCTTCCCCATGTCTGACTGGCAGTGATCACTGCCAGATAAGGGAAAGAAAATTTCTTACTTTATTTCGGCTGGAGTTTGATGTTTTGTGAAGACACCTGCATCCTAGTACAGCACGCTCCTGTCAGATTGTTTGGGAACAGAAGGGCCTTCCATCCAATTCCATATGGATTTCCAGAGGAAAATGTAGTGTAGAACAGCTCCCAGAGCAGGCCCAGCTTCTCAGATGTAGGTAAATGGTACTGGAAGGCACAACTGCAAGCACCATCACATTTTACCAGCTTGAAGCTAGACAGATATAGTGTGCCATGAGCTGCATTTAGCACATTACAAGATGTAAAACTGCTTGTGCTGTGAAAGGATATCTGTCCCTGCCTCATGGCTAGGGAAGTTGCACACAGCACAAGCTCAGACTGGTGTATGGACCAGCCCCAATTTTCAGGAAAACTGGGACCAAAAGTTCTAGGGGCAGGGTAATAGACATGGCTTAGCTTATGCAAAACAAGGTCCAAATGTCACTCAGGGTGCCGGGGGGATCAACACCAGCCAACAGAGGAATGTTGAACTGCAGATTATTTTGGATTACATTATTCAGAAGTACATTTTCAGGCTGTAAATTAGATGGTTCCTAATCATTAGAACAACTTTGTTATCTCAACCATCAAATTAGGGTAGTCCAAGATTAAAGATAGCTTGTTTTTCTCCTTCAAGCAGTGCTTGATGCATTCCTGAAGGCTGTATGACATCACTTATATGGAGCTTGGAAACATACTTTACTTTTTTTTCCCCTATTGTTACCTAACTAGAAGTTATTGATAACTTGGACTGAGTTTGGCAGATGGGAATGGCTCTTCACCCTCCTCACCTTCCCAAGTGCAATTTTTTGAGTATTTTAGAGGGATAGAACACAATAGTTGGATTTCTCTCCTTCCTCAGGTTAACTCCCACTCTAAAGAAAACAGCATTCAACAACATTTAACAAGTAAGCTAGAGGTTTGGTCCCTCAAAATGACACCTTTACTAACTGCCTGGTGTGCTGCAGGCTGGTTCCTCATGGTCCTTGGTCAGGGGGAAGCCACCACAGGTTGGTGCTCACCTCAGCAGGGCTGCAGTAGTTCAGGATGTGCTTCTCTGTCACGTGGCAATAAACAGGTGACTCAGAAATCAAAAGCAAAATGTTACTGTGCCAGATCAAAAGCCTTTACAGCTGCAGCCTAACAATGTCCCTTAAAAAAGCACTTAAATTCCAGCATTTATATATATTGAAATATTAATGTGCTGTATTAATAATGCATTCTTGGTATAATATAAACTATCAAACAATAAGCATATTTTAAGTAACTGATATACAAGCTGACTTTACTGTGTCATCTTCCCCAGCTTCCTTACAAAGTTTCTGGCAGCAGAGTTAATCCCATGGTTTTGTTTTCTTACGATGAAAGCAAGTTTCTTTCGCAGAAGAGGGCTGCTAAATTAAAATAATTTGAGTCTTTTGTCATCTTAATCTGCTTAAATTAGGGGGAAGCCTTCTGTCCTGTCTCCCTAGACGAGAGATCAGCATTAGTCACCTGACTGTAGATTCTGTAAGAACTATTCCTTATCTCACCCATAAAGACAAAAGTCTAATTATCACCAAACTCCTAAAGATACACACAAGCACAAAACATACAGAAGGTGTTCTGGTTTTCTGAGGTGTGTCTTTATATGTGACAGCCTGACTTGTCTGTCACACACACCACCAAAACCAGATCTTACCACTGCCTGTTTATAACTTCATATAAACAAGCCCCATGTGTCCAGGATTCCTGCTGCAGAGAGAGGATTTCTATTGACATCACAGAGGAGTTCTGAGGATTGGTTACTTGACGTTGCTACGGTGAAGATGCCAAATGCTGAGCGCTGGCAGGGGCTTTCTGCAGCTTGACAAAGCAAAGACTTGACAGCACTAAGAACAAGCAACCTACCACTGTTACAGGTCTGCTGCCTTCAGCAATGCCCATAGGAAGGTGGGGAATCTTCAGGTTACTAAGCAGAGGTAGTTTAGAATTGTTCTGGTAGTTTTATTAGTGGTGGTTTTTTCTCCAAAGGACGTAAAGTATTTTTGAGTAAAATTGCTCAAGGCTGCAGTAGATAGCACTCTGGCTAGCACAGGGAACTCAGGCAACTCTGTTAGGGATGACTTAAGAAATAGTAATGGCAGGTTTTAAATGAGTGTGATTAGAAGTATCAAATGATGAGTAAATATTCTTGAAGCAGCCATTAATTTTTTAAAGCACAGAAGCTCTATAGATTATAGAAAACTATACTAGAATACTATACAACAGTACTTGTCATATTATACAATGTAACATTAAGGTACTGCATAATACTAATAAGGCTTTTACCAAATCTTACGTAGCCATTAGGAAAACCTGGATTGGTTAAAAACCATTAATGGAAACTGTATCCTTTCTGTGCAGTTCTCCAATACCACATGTGCTGGTTGACTCTTTCACCACAGATAAGTAAATTTTAAGTGCTGCAATGCTTTTTGCTGCTGGCCCTGGAAAAGCTCCCTCCCCTGCTATAGTTCAACTGCAGGCTTAGGCACCTACAGGTTTGGGACAGGACCAGCAGGGGTGTTGTTTCATCACAGACCACCTGCCCAGGAGCCAGTGGATGAGGTGTTCTGCAGGCATGTAGTGTTCATATGCACTGTGTAATTCTGGGCAAACTGTCCAGCAGAGCACCATCAGAACAGCATGCACACCTTTCAATCTACCCTTTGTATTTCTGTACAGATTTGAGACTGATGTCAATAGGAGGTGGCACAGACGAAACTATGCTTTCCATCATATGCAAACACATGGATATACTCCCAAGAAAGTGACGCATCTCCACCTTCCTTGAAAATGAAGAAAGAAAGAGCATGGCTTGTGCTGCACACTGAAGGTGACAAGCAGCCAGTATGGTTCTAGTGGAAAACAGATCAGTAATTTTGTCATCAAAATGCACATCAAGGTCTTTCACCATTACCACTCTGTGTTTTCCAGTGTCAAATTTTTGTTGATATGAAGCACTCTGAAAGCTTACAGCCCCCTGCATTCCATTTTTTCAGTGAGTTACTTAAGTTTTCAATGACCACAGGAAAAAATGTGTTCTTTAATGAAGCTTTAGCTACACTTTAGAGCATCTAAGCTGACAATAATGAAACAGAACTTCCATATGAATGGAAGTTGTGTAGCCTAATCTCATTTCAGTACTACTTTGCTTTCAAGATGAACAATAATGTCACAATTCCCTGCCATAATCAAACCCCAGAACAGTGCCTTTCCTCTCAATTACAGGTACCTTCCCATCTTTCACTTTTAGCAAGAAATCATTAAAATGAGCTCTGTCATCTTTGCCACATCCCTATTAATTTGTACTCCACTCTGCCATGGACTTTTGGTGATGCGAGGATGTTAAATTTTTATTTGCAGAATTCTACAAACTACTGTTTAAATGTATCTGAGCTTGTGAAGGCCTGAACTTCAGCAGCAATGTACCATGTTTTGTGCATAATTATTAAGAAAAATATTAAAGATTAACATGTTAATATGAAAACTGTTCATAATTACTTGAAGTCTTCCTATAATAGCCATTTAAACTGGAAGAGGCAGCCTGTATTATTGATCAAAAAAATAACAATTGCCACTTAAATACAGCACCATTAAAAAAAATACACTGGTCTTCTACAGTAGAAAAAATGTATACAAACAACACTAGCTAGGATAATACTACAGGACACTTTATTTTTAAGTTCATAATTGGTTATTAATGGTAACACATAATACAGTATTTCTAGAAAAGTTTTTCAAAAATTTTAGATACAATTTCAATATCTAGGAAACCTAATTTTTTTTAATGTTAAACTCAGCAATGTAATAGCCTCAATTACTAGAAACTACTTGGTGAGCCAAAGCTAAGTCTTCAAAATAAAGCCCTTTAATGTGACTGCACCTCCAACAAATGCATCATAATATCCTTTAATATAAAATTCAAAATACCTGCCATTGTATTTTAGACATCATGCACTGTAGATTTAGGTACTATCAATAACTGAAAAGTAAGCATACTAATGGTAAAAGTTCAAGTGATTCAATGGAATCATTTCAGTTTTAAATACTTTAAATATAAAGAAAACATTTATACTGTGTCCATATTGGTTGGTCCCAATGATGCAAGGCATTTGCTTAAAAGAGTAGATGTGTAAACATTTAAATTTATGATGTCACATTTAAATTAGAAAATAAAAATCCAGTTTTAAGTAACTTCTTGCCAAAGCACACAGTTTAAGCTACTTAAACATTATCAGATCTAACCACAAAAGTAATTTTTGGGGGTACCACTATTACATTTGCTAGCTGCAGGCCAGCCTTTTAAAAATCCACAGGTAAGATCTATTTAGAAAGATCCACATTCTTTGTGCTTTTGCTACAGAAATTACTACAAGGCTGAAACTGGAGCTCTAATTTAGAGCATGGCCCAGAATGAAAAAGAAAGCCTTGAAATTCTGCAATTACTTCATTTTCAAATAACCATTGTTTGAATTTTTTCAATCAATTCTAAAAACTATTTTACCCTAAAAATACCATCGTGTACACTTGCAGTTTCTGCATATTTACAAATAATCCCCCCAAAACAGGGGATGATGGAAAAACTCTGATACATTAAGAAAACTATATATAATTTCGCATTAATTGTTAATGCAATTTCCAACAATTTCACTGTGTTTTATCCACAAAATGTGCCACTTTAAATCAATGTCTTCATTAACTAAGACTACAGTTGAAATTAATCAATGTAAACCAGAGGTAACATGCATCACCTCAGTTTAATAATCCAGTATATTACAAAAAAGACAAATAATGAAAATAGCATCATGTAGCATAATAGCTTTGTCTGGCTTCCTCTGGAAAGAGTTCTCAGTCTGCCCATAGTTGCACCTAGGAGTCCACCCGTGGAGTCAAAATCATTCTCCTACATTTAAAAAAAAAACAAGCAAACAAAAGAACAAAAAACATGTTACTCTGAGAAAAGAAATACCCTTACAGCTCACTATAGTTTTCCCTGTTCTTTCAAAGTTTCCAAAATGAAAATTATTTTAGAGGCAAAAATTAACCAGGAAAAACTTTCACCAATTTATCCAGTGCTATTTTTACCCCAAGCAAAGTATAAGCAAAAAAGGCATTTCTGACTCCCTTATTTTTTGCTTCCTTCTTCTATTCTTGTATACAATTAAATATAGAAGTGCCTTTTTAATGATACTAGACATTTGCTAGGTGAAAACCCATACTCGTATCTTCAGCATAAAGATCTTGATTGTGCCTTAAAAATGATGTATTTGCAATCTTATCTTTTTGAACAGAAATACTGATAATGCTGACAAATCAGTTACATGTTACAGTTAACAATAAGCTATCAACATTTTAATACCAATGTTCCTACTAAAGAGACATTACATTTATTACATTAACTTCTAATTTTATATTATTAACTTCTAATCCTGACCCATTTTTAAAGAAAGCTAGTTTTTCAATATTTACCATTTCTGATAGCATTTTATTCTGGTTTTTAACTTCTGTTCCAATTTCAATGGAAAGCTATTAAAAAAATAAGTATGAAAGATGAGAAAACAGTTAATACATAGATTAGAGAACCCAGTCAAAAATACATGACATGACTAACATTTCCCCAGTGAAAGCAATACCTGATATTAAAAAAAAACAAACAAAATAACATTCACAGTATTCTAGCAATAACCCTTCAGGAAATAAAGATTTTTTTTCAGCTGACTGGATGAGTCTAAAGAAAGTACTCAATGCTCCTCTTCCCCTTTTCCAGATAATGTCTTACTTGAATTATTGCATGGACTTTTAAAAACTCAAGATCTATTCAAGTCAGAAGTAGCAATTACCCATTTCCTGTAACAACTTTTAAAACTGCTGGCACACAGCAGAGAGAACCATGAGCTTTGGTTTGACTCAAAGTGTCGCTGGAGTTGACAGTTGTCACCTGCAAACAACATCTCTTTGACAAGCTGCTGCTGTGCTATAAACGAGACCTTCCTCAGTGAACTTGTGTAGCTCTTCTCTGCTTTGTGTCACAGAGCAGAAGGGGGCTGGCTGCAGGAGGAAAGCTGCATAGGCCAGGGGGAGCCAGTCCTCAAACAGTGACCAGAGCCAGCAATGGCCTGGGCAGAAGCCTCAGACAGGTCCCAGGGCAAACCAGAACATGAAGTGAGGGTAGGCTTGGAATCAGAGAGGTATGAGACTGGGCACAGCTGCAACATCACAGGGCTGGGAGCCAGCCAGAAGAGGCTTCGCTTAAAGCAGCTCCGGAGTTAAACAGGGGAGAACTGGCACTGAGCCTGACTCTTAGCAGATATTCCTTTGGTATGGCCTTGAACCACCTGCTCAACTCCTAGGATGGAGCAAAATGCACTCCAGGCCCCCATGCTTTGGATTAGCCAAAACCCATTTGTTTTCACATGTCAAAACCTGAATCTCATTATCTCATAGTGATGCATTTCAATCAAGAGTAAAACTGATTTTACATGAGGCTTTTTGGAAGATTATGTGAAGGTTATTCCATATGCTGAGATTATCCCATTGCACTAAGGATGCAGCTCCAGAAAGAGCTCCTTGGAGCACCATGAACTGCTCTGTTGACATACACGGATTTTGAAATGTAACATACCACAGCAGGAGACAAGAAATGAAACGTAATAACAAAGGTCAAAGCTTTTTTTTTTTACCCCTTAACTTGCTCCAAATTCTTATTCTAAACCTGTTTAATTTCTCTTTGAGACTAAACCAATTTTAAGCAACAGTATTAGCAGTAAAACTTCAAGTTCAGGCCTAAAAAAATCACTGGAGTGCGCTTTATAAAACTTGAAGCTTTTAAGAACAAGAAATCCACACAACTTTAATCTCAGGGCTGTCTTTCAGTTAGACTTGTTTGAAAGAAGTTCTCAATCTCTGAAAGGGATCAGAATCATCAGAACACCAAACTTTTCCTTCAGAGGATATTAGCAGGTGATTTCTAAGAGCTGTTTTCACATTACATATTTTTTGACTGCAACTCCCATTCCCCTGCACACTGAGGGTTAAGTAGAGAAAACTGGGAGTGAAGTTGAGCCTAGGAAAAAGGGAAAGGTAGTGGCAAGGCATTGTAAGTCTTTTATTTCTCATTACCCTACTTACTTGACAGTCAATAAATTCACTTCTCCAAGTCAAGTCTGTTTTGCTCATGATGGTAATTGGTGAGTGATCTCTCCCTGCCCTTCTCTTGATGCATGAACCTTTTATTGTACTTTTTCCTCCCATGTCCATCCAGGGGAGGAGTGACAGAGCAGCTTCGGTGGTCACCTGACATCTACCCAGGTTAACACATCACAGCTTTAAATTTCTGTTTTAAACTAAGTCTGCTGCTTCCTTGATTCACATAATTGAATCTCATGAATGTGGCAATACCACTGTAGTTAAATACATACCGATTTAATGGCACTGACTTTGGTACGCAGGCTTTCTGTTAACCTGTCATTCTCCTCTTCATAAACACTGTAGCCACTGTTGGTGTAGCCATAGCTCCCTGCAGCTGCTCCATCACCTGCAAACACAAAGGGCAGTAGTCTGAGACAGACAACACCACTGCAGCAAGTGTTCCGCATGTTCCTGCAACAGGGACCCAACCTTTTTCTAAATGTGTAAGTTACTCTTCAATATGCAGATCAAAGTTGAGAAACTGAGGAATGGCTGTAATTTCTTTTTCCTTGATAGTGTTTTCAGATGAATCCTATGGAATCAATCCAGGCACTTCATGGAGATGTGAATGAAACACTGAGGCCATTACATGCGGTAAATCAAACTGCAAATAGTAAAGTTGAGACCGTTCTCTGACAATGAAAAATATCACCTTAGAGCAGAAGCCAGGTCTCTGAGCAGAGCACTGCTGTTTCAGTCACCATTCTGCAGTTCTAGTCTCACTCCTGCCTTTGTTTTTGGGTGATGGAGCTTCAGGACTGTCATCCAGACAACTGAGTCAGCCCAGTATGAGAGGCAGAGGGCAATGAAAGCTGCTCAGCCCCACACATTCACTTCCTCCCACCTCTAATAAAGATCTCCTACACACAGCAGTTGGACAGCAGCATGGGCACAGAAGAACTAAAGTCATGTCCAGTCAAGACAAAAATCAGTCTTAGACTTCCAATCCAAGAATTGAAAACAATGAACAGACATAAAGACTTAGAAAGGCAACCAGAAAAGAACTACTATAAGCTTTATGATAAAGATCTCACTAGATTAATTCAACTAATAATCAATCAAGTTATAACATTAACAAATATTTTTAAATATAAGTAAATATTTTCTTGCCTATCAGAATGGCACACTAAAATTGAATGGCTTTTAAATACACTTTAAAGACTTCTGTGTTCAGCTGGATTTTTTGTTTTTGAGGCAAAAAGGAGACGCCATTCCCATTGAGAGCTCTGTCTCATAAAGCTTCCTTGTAAGCTTGGCATACATAATATTAATATTTTAAAATAGAGCATTACAATGCCATTTTGATATTTTATATTTTCCCATTAAACCATTGTTTAGATCTAAGTAATGAAGATTTTTTAATTTGTACTTGTAAATTGTTACTCTGTAAATTAAGCAGACAGATCTTCACAGAATCTTCTTAGTTAGAAGGGACCTACAAGGATCATCCAAGTCCAACTCCTGGTACTGCACAGGACCCTCTTCATGAGTCACACCATGTGCCCAACAGTGTTGTCCAAATGCTTCTGGAACTCTGTCAGGCTTAGTGCAGTGACCACTTCCCTGGGGAGCCTGATCCAGTGCCCAGTCACCCTCTGGGTGAAGAACTTTTTCCTAATATCAAACCTAAACTTCTGACACAACTTCAGGCCACTCCCTTGGGTCCTTTCACTGGTCACAAAGAAGAGATCAGTGCTTGCCCCTCCTCTTCCCCTCACAAGGAAGTTGTAGACTGCAATTAAATGTATGTTTTTATTTCATTACAGTGAGTCAAGAAGCCTTTTTATCCTGACCTAAATTAAAGGTACCAATGCCTAACACAGAAATGTAATTAAAATGTTATAATTTACAGAGTCTGGGTTGTTCTCACTGTGTCTGATTTTACAAGTGCTTTTAACTACAAGTGCTTCCTACCACCAAGTGACAGATGATTTTAAGTTAATATACCACATAGCTTCATGCCAAAACACCAAAACAGGGTCTCTTAAATGGTGACAATGCAGACATGAACAAGTGCCCCAAAGCTCTGCAACAGGCAGAGCTGCTTCTTTTTATGTCATAGGAAGCACAAGGAAGAAGCCTGGCTACAACTATTCATGGGAAGCAAAGAAACTTCAGCATGGCAGTTCTATGGGCTGTCCTGCAACACTGCTCATTGACATGTAACAGGGACAGGACCAAACATAACTGCAGGCTAAGACAGAGGTACCAGGTAGCTGGTGACAACTGCAGAGGTGCTGGTACCCAACTTCTATTTCCAGCCTATTAAATAAAAAAGAGCTCTGAAGTGACAGCTGAAATGTCAAGGTAAAGCAGAAAAAATTACTGCAGCCGGTAACAGATGTTTAAGTGTTCTGTTTAACCTTCCAGAAGATTTTTTTTAAAAGCAGTTTCAGGATTATCTTTTAAGGCACTGTTTGCCAGAGACAGCCTAAAAGCAGGTATGCTCTTTCTCCAGAACTCCTTGCATAAACATCCATCCCCTGTTCAGAAACAGCACACAGCTCCACTCCAACCAAGAGGGAGCTGTCACTCTGACAAAGGAAAGAACTGAAGACCTAAGCACTATCAAATACCCACTTTTTAATGATAAACATCCTAACACCTCTCTTAATTCACCAAGAAGCATTCCCAAGACTTGTTTTATTTCATGAGAATACTAGTGCACAATACAAATACAAAGTGTAGGAGTAAATCTAGGGAAGTGTCAGACACACCTGGTTTAGCCCTAAATACTTCCTAGGAGGAAGCCCCAGAACTCAGTCATAGATTTCAAAACATCTCCTAAGCTTTACATTGCCGTCACAGCACACACATGACTGTAGAACATGACGTGGGAGTTCAAAGTTTCCTTCTAGTCATCAACATGACTGTCGGCTGAAAAATGAGGCCTAAGCTGCTCAAAACACTGAGCAGAAACTCTGCAAGGATTTCTCAATTTCACCAGATTATATCTGTAATAAATGTATAATAGTTGGGATTCTTGGTTTTTTTACTCCCTAAACATGGCAGGAAAACATACAGAAGTACTTAAAAAAAAAAAAACCAAACGATTTATTAATTTAGAAAGGACTTGACAAAAGAGCAACAAATCTGCCTATCCATGGGAACACAGCTCAAACTAACATTTAGGTGTTAGAATTACTAAACAACAGCACAACTAAATGGGGCAAGAGTATTTACAAGAGCATGCAGGAGAAGGGGAATGGGTTCAAATTTTAAGACAGCAGGTTTAAATGCAATATTAGAAAAGAATGCTTTACTGCGAGTATGGTGAGGCACTGGACCAGGCTGCCCAAAGAAGTTGTGGATGCCCCATCCCTGGAAGTGTCCAAGGCCAGGCTGGATGGGCCTCTGAGCAACCTGGTCCAGAGGAAGGTGTCACGACATGGGGGACCTAGATGATCTTTGAAGTCACTTTCACACCAAATTCTGTGATAAAACACAAACCCTAGCGCTGCTCCGTAAATCCAGCTGGGCCAGGAGAGGAAGAGGCAGGGGTGACGGCCTTTCCCCGCCAAAGCTGCCGAGCCCTGCACAACCCCGCACCCACGGGCACAGCCCCTCACACCTCCCGCGCCCCGAGAGGGGCCGGGCCCTGCCCGTGTCGCGGCCCGGCCCGGCCCCGCCGCCGCGCTTACCCAGCCCCGCGCGCCTCATGGCTCTGCCCTGAGCTGCCGCGGGAGGAGCGGAACGATGAGAAGGAGGAAGAAGAGGAGGAGGATGAGAAAGAGGCCGGGAGCGCCGGCGCGGCTTGGCGCGGACCCTTCACCGCCAGCGCCACGACAGCGCTCGGCGCGCGGCCCGCTGGGTGCGCGCCAGGGGCGCGACGGGGCCGCGCGGGGGCTGCTGGGGGCTGTAGTCCCGGCCCAGGGCCGCAACGGACTGCCAAAAAAATTAAAATTATGTGCTAAGAGGAGCTTTTCAGTCCTTTTCCCCCCTCCACCGTTTATTTAGAAGCATCAGGCATGCCACTGCAGCATGCAGAAACTTAGAATGGAAGCTTGAAGATTATGACATAATTATTGAATGATTTAAATTGTGTTTTCAAAGATATTTTCACCTTCATTCTTTAACCCCTTGCAATGCTTTAGCTCATATAGGTTTTGTCTGTTTATATGAAAGATGTGACTCACTCTATACCAGTGAATTGAATTTGTTTGCCAGGATGATACCAGAAGCATTTATCAGTACTCCAATGTAAAACAAACACCACTGAGTCTGTTCAGAGTTTGCTATTTCAGGCGTGGTGTCCACTGGATTAAAGAAGCTGAGCTGTCTTTCTGACTACAACAGGCTGCCTTTTCAATTATTTGCTCTGGTGTTTGTGTTCTGGTAGGAACTAGGACCCTCAGTATTGGGCCAGCACTTGCTTGCATTGTACGAGGTACATAAATACAGACCACAGCTCCTTCTTCGGTGAGTTTGCAGTACACCAGGAGTCTTCACCTAGGCAGGGAGAGTCATAGAAGGAAGAATAAAGTAGTTCTGGTCAATAAGAAGGCCCATGGCATCCTGCTGGTGTCCTGCTGATGTCCTGTGTAATTGCTGTAAGACACCCCAAGTCTCCTTCTGCAATGAATAAACCCACAAATAATTGCAGCATTTCTTGCCATTTGCAGGAGTACATTTGACCTTAGTCTTGTGTCTGCCCAACTTCAGGACAGACACTGATAAGCTGCTGATTCATTTACTTCTCTGTCACCTCTGGATGCCTATGTCTCACACAACATTACAAAGACCAACGTTAGTTAATGCAGAAAATTACTATTTATTTAAGTTTTGATAATTTAAGCAGTTTATCCAAAATTTCAAGTCTAGTATCATTTGCATATTTAAAACAGAAGAGAAGGCCAAGAGAAGAAATGAACTGCAGAGCTGTCCCTTGTAGTGCTCACTGTGTAGCTAATCTCTGTGGGATTCTGTCTGGAACTCAGCAATTCTTACAGGAATTTGCTAGCTGCCATTATTGATAACCTGAGACTAGATTTACAGCAGTTCAAGGAAATGCATCAGTTGTTTCAAGGAAGGGAAAAGTGCTATCACCAGATTGAAGCTCAAAGATTTAGTCCTTTGAGGTAAAACCATCTGAAGTTCACAGACATTTCTTACCCTGCCGGGGCAAAGAGGTCTCTTAAAGGATTACATGATTAGAGAAGCAAAATTCTGATGCTTCAAAATGTACAGAAAATGAACAGATTCTGAGGAAACCTTCTTCCTGAGTGCTTCAGATTTTAAATAGGGCTCTGTTAGGAGCAATGTCCTCATCATCACAATTTATGAAGAAGGACTAGTGTGACAGTCTACACAATAAGTGTTCAAAGAGTTAAAATTGAAGTTTTAGGAGGCAGTAGGAAATGTCTTTTGCCTGACTCTCTCTCTTTTTTAGGTGTAATTTTATTTACATTTTTGTCTTCATACACCATCCAAGAAAATGATTGCATTTGGTGACATTGCTATATGAAAACATTTGTCTTTATAGGATTTGCATATTATATGACAGCTTTTTCTTTCTCACATGACTCATCTTCCATTTTTTCAGTAAACATGGATTTATACATAACTAGGTAAAACGTATCTCTCTTGACAAGGATTGTAGTTATAATTCATATTAAGGAGCTCATTTTTCATTTCTACTTACATTTTCTGTAAAATAAAATCCCAATTAACCACATATAAGCTGTTCACGACTCTTAGTGTATAGACATATGATCTCCTTATGATGTGAAATAACATCTTGAGTCTATATGCAACTTATAAATATCACATCTAATTCTACAGTTTCTTACAGCAAAGCATGAAAATGATGCTGACATGATTAATGTTTCAAGTCCATTTCAGTCATACTGAATTATGTTTTTTTTCATACACTGGAAGTACCTCATAGGAGAGTTAATTCTGTAGATCTCCTGACATTACAACAAGGAAATCACGATTCCATCTCACAGCAGAGGCTGGACACAGAGGTCAACTGGGTGTCATTAATATTAACTATGTTTATGTTCTATTTCCATGGAATTGCTTGTGTTCCAATGATTTCACCAAAAAAGACTGTGAAATAAATCCAATTTCTCTGTTGCTGTGATTAACTGTACTGCTGTTGGCTTTCTGGCCCATTCCCTGGCAGCTCCCTGCATGGAGACCGTGCCCGGAGCTCCTCAGCCTTGCAAACCAGCTGTGCATGGGTAGCTAGCAGGTGTGGCTGCAGCTGTTCCATAGCATCTGCAGTTCTTCCTGCCAGGAAGCCTGAATGAGGAGTCAGCAAGTGGTTTTAAATGACTGACTCATCAATGTTTGGTTTATCAGTGACGACACCCGGGAAGAAAAAAGCACATTAAAAAAAATAAAAAAACTAAAGCCTTCAAGCTTACCTGACTTGTCAATGCTTTTACAATCTTTTAATAGCAGCCTGCTACAGATGTGCCTTTGTCAGAGAGCCTGATGAGGTAATGTCAGTCTCCTTTCCCCAAAGTATTAGTGAACAATTTACTGTTTAAAGAAAACAAAAATGATGTCTTTTATAAGAAGAGCATTCCATGTCTTACCAACTGTCCTATCACTGCTACAATTTTTACTGACTCTTTGCTGACTTAAATTAAATTAGATTCATACATTTATATAGCAAACAACCCACAGATTTTATTTTTATTGCTGGAATACTCCATGAGTCCACTGCAAAAGCAGTAAAAAGGAATTAAAAAAAAAAAACAGGGAATCTGATTCAGACATCCTGTAAAATCAAGCTTCCAATACACAAATGAAAACCCATGACTCATACTAACATGATACAATAATGACATGATTTTAATAAAATTATTGAATAAGTAACAAAAATGTCAGTGTTTTTACATGTTTAAAAAACAGGTTTTTACAGTTTTCATTATTGTTGCTACTTTCAACAATTATAGATTGTGAAAACAGCCTGGCAAGTCACAGGCATCATTAAAAGCAGTTATCACATGATATAATGTTTAGTATCAAATATTTCAATCAATGTTTTGTTAGGCATGAAGTTTGAATTTTTAAATCTTAATCCATTGTGCATCAATTAAATAACAGCTGACATTTTAAAGTAAAACTAAAACATTGGCAGAGAAGCAGCACAAGACAACAGGATATTTTAAAAAGGAGTAACATCAACATCTTTCATCAGTATCCTTGTCAATTAATTTCTTGGTTTTTCTAAGACTGTTTAGCAAATAAGAACTCTCAAAATGCTTCTGTTCCAACAAACCCAGTCAAATAATTTAGGACTTTGCTCCCGTGTTGTTAAGCTGACAAAACTGATAGTGGGCTTAGTATGTCATCAGCCTTGTTCTTCCTGCTTGTATTCTCCAAATAATGCCATCAAGAAAAGCCAAATACTGTGTAAAACCACACCTATATGATTTTAAATGGCTGAAGGAGGCTACTGCTCATTGCCACCCAGATTGTCAAGGAAAGAATTAACCATTTTAGTCACCAGAGGAATAGTATGTGCAGTCGTCATTCAAATTCTTTACTGATGAGACCATATGTAATCACCGCAAGTACCAACAAACTTGTTGGTGTCACCCACAATGATGATTCAAAACTTATTAAATAAAGGGAACCATGGCTGTTTTTGCTCTTAAAGCACTTCATAGCTGGCGCCTTCCTTCTGGAATAAGGTTTGGACTCATTAAATCTCATTTTGTATTCTAACTTATTTTTTTAATGATGTTGTTTTAATAAGACAGTTATCAAGTATCTACCAAAATAGTCTTTTATTATTTTTAGAAGATAACCAAGAAGACATCTACCTGGACAAGATTCTGAGAGCTCCTGTAATCTTTTATAAAACCATGTTGCTGGGAATCAGAGGAGCTTTCTTGAATATTTGTAATCATATTTATCCCTACCTTGTCATCCCAAGCCTTTCTACACAAAGGATTCAAAGTATCATTAACACTTTGTATCTATAAAGACTTCCTGTCTCATACACATTGCATATGTATGATTACAGGTTGAAAAATCACATAAACCGATTATAAGATTTTACAACTCAGTAAATAGGCTTGGAGCAACATTTCCACTTTGTATTGGTATAAAGTTGTGGCAGAACACATTGCACACTATTTTCTAGTTCCTGATTTTTCAGTATCATCTCCATTTTGCAGTCACAGTAGAGGTCCCTCAGGGAGCTTGGTTTGTCAGACACACATCAGCAGTGAAGAACCACCTGAGGGAGAGAGAAACAATATCCACAGTTGCATCAGCAGAAAGTGTCTAGTGAGAAAGTATGGTCTTATTCACCTTTACAACACTTTTTAAATTTGTTAAGAGTGAAGGCATCTTTCTTCTCACTTTGATATCAGTTATTACAGATATTACAGAAGTATCGAGCTTTATATTAGCTGGTTTCAAATATAATTTAATAAAAATAATTATTTACCTCATTGCAAAATACTGTGATTTTCCTTGTTCTGTCCTTCAGTTGTTTTTTAGTATTGTAAACTGCTCTGGCTCCTGTTTGATTCTGCAGGGAATGCACCCAGAAATATCTGCTGTATTGTAATAAATTTATTGTCAATGTTGTTAAATTACATCAAAATAGAGAAGAGAGGTTATGGACACAACTGCTGTCTCCCTCCTAAATTTCATTATGTAGGGCTAGAATAAAAATTTACTGAAGTCATGGAGAATTTTTGTATTGACTTTACATCAGACTATAAATTTTTATTAAAAAACCACCTGTGCTGATTCTTTGTCTCCCAAGTAGTGTATGCTGTGTAATCTATGAATAATTCCAGTCATGATTTCTTTCTCCAGTATTAAGGTACCATTTCTGATGTCAGCTTTGGCTGAGTAATAATGCAGCTGAGTGAGTGATAAGAATTCAGAGCCATGGCAGCAGCCTGAGCATTAATAACTGTAATGTCTAAAGAGGAGGACTAATACATTTAAAATAAAAAGTGTAAGTCAAAATAATTTTTCATTTCAGTAGAAAAAATATATGGGATGAATGGAGCACACAGTCCCAATCCTCTGTGAGATGCAATTAAATAGTAATTTGATGATTTGTGTTATGTTTATTTTGACCTTTCAAATATGTGGTAAAGGCTTTCACCAGTTAAAGCAGAGAATTCAATAAAAACAGAGGCTTTGAGCACAATGAGTTTCAGTGAAGGGAGCACTATTTTGCAGACTTGCAGAGCATTTTCCTACAGGGTATTTTTTAAGGCAAATGGAGCAGACATCATGCTTGTTTCTTTGTGCAGCAAAGCAAAACTGAGAATGTGAACCAAGACTCCTGGATATTGGAACTAGCTTTGTTCTACCTTTGTGCTTGGCCACTAAAGAATTACTTAACAAGAAAAAAATAAACAATCATGTACTTACTTCCTTAGAGAACTGTCTTTAGTTTTCTCACTAGTCAACAAATCATGCACAAACCAATTTATTTGATGACTAATTAGAGAAGATAATGCCTGAACATAAATCTGCAAAAGCTCTTGCAAGCCACCTGTTTTCCAGAAAGACCATTACAAGCAAATTGTCCATTCAAAGCACCTTTATAAAGATAATTTTCTTAGACTGTTGCACAGACTGCAGCAGCTGGGTTAATTACCTGTGCTGGGCAGAGCACAGTGCTAATGGGACAATGAGACTTCCTGTCCTGTGGTGGATAATTCTGAGTTTTCTTGTGTGTTTCTGCATAGCACTACACTGGGTCACATGATATGTCATTTCTGTATTTACTTTGCTTGCTTGATGCAGTGAAGGAGACTTTAAGAAAGTGTAGCATTCTCCACAAAGATGCTTCAATGCACTTCTAAGAAAAATCTATTTTTACCTACTGGAAATCTGAGCACAATATCTAAATTTAATGAAACTAGTAACAAAATTGCATCATTTTTTATGGCATGGGATCAAAGACTGAAGTAATTATAGTGTAGAAAGAATGACTATGTTTCAGAATTAAAAGTCATAGGTCATCTTCATGGTTTTCTGCAAATGTAGCTAAAATCAAACTTAGGTTATATTTTATACCACACCATGAAGAAAGATTCCATCTCCTGCAGACCATTTACCAACAGAAGTAATATTAACTTGACAATAACTTGAAAAGTCATCATCACTCATGTGGTCAAAAAGGACATGATTTATGAGTTTGAATTAAATTATATTCTACACATCTATATCACCACAATCAAACCATCTACATTGACACAAACTACAGCAAAACCAGACAGCTTGGACAATAACTACTATTCTCAGTCTCTTTAGGGACCATGCAAGGCAAAAGGTCTGCAGATAGGGTTAAAGGCTTCTACCCCATTTAACCCCAGTTCAAGTGCAAGAAACCTGCATCTTATTGTGGATGGCTTGAAGTCCACCAGCCCATGTCCAGTGGTGGGTTGGTCCTTGGTTCAGGGCCCACCAGCTGGTTCTTTGTTGTGGATTGTCTGCTGGACTGCTCTTCTGTCTTTTACTCTCTGTGCTGGCCTTGGCCTGCTGGAACTCCATTCCTGCTGTTTGACTTTTGACAAATAAAGCAGGTCTCTTAAATACTTTTTCCTCCCCTTTTATGCTTTGTTAAGGAGGCCTTATTCAGTTTGTCTCTCCTAGTCAACAGCATTTGATATCCCTGCTGCTCAGATAATCCTTGGATAATCTGTAGTTCTTCATAGCCGAGTAAATACGGGTTGGTATTTTTGAATCCTTTTACTTAGAATCTAACTATTTAAATGAACCCTCATCCAAATATCTTCTCTGAAATCCTTAATCAGGGGAAAGAGTCAGAACTGGTGGTTTCGATAGAATATCTTTTCCTTGAAGGGTTCAGGAAGGATGGAGAGTTCACTAGACGCAACAAACTCTACTCAGAGTGACATGTCTGAGTTGAATCCAAATGCTAATTACTTGTACTTCTGTTGGAAATTCATGGAGTTAAAATACAAATGTTAGTTTACTAGAGCAATGTTGAATGTCCATATACTCCACTGGTGTAAAAGAAAATGTAGACAGCATATCTGAATTTCATATTCATGAATCTCTGCTTTTAAAGATAATTTTTCTTTAAACAAGATTACTAGGATAACCTCATTTACCGAAATAAAGTTGTTATTCAATGTGACTGTCTTTTAAGTTTTGTATTTCATATATGTGTGAAAGCTATGCTTTAGGAATTACTAAATGAAGTATACTAGTACCCCAGTTAGAATTCCTATTTCCTGATAGGATACATGGTCATGGATCTGGATTCCAAAACTCCTCTGATGGCTTCCTGCTCAGTGGTGTCAGCAGTACAAACTTTAGACCACATTCCTCCTTCATGGGCCAGTACAGATCACAGACCACAGCAAAAGTATGGATGATTTTGGCCATATCATTGTGCTTTACAAGGTGCAGATATGTTTTCTATATCTTGACAAATCATGACCAACTATAATGTGACTGATTGTAAATTAATCACAGAGTATCCTGAGTTTAGAGGCTCCCACAAGGACAGCCCCAAGAATTACACCATATGCCTGAGAAACTTGTCCAAATGCATTGTCCAAATTGCTTCAGGCTTCTTCCAGAGACTACAGTTCTTAGGAAATTAGTAACAGAAAGAAGCCTGGAAAAAAACAGCAAAACCAGACAGCAAAAAAGGCAGGTCTGAGGCACCTGGTTCTTGTGCCTGGCATTTGGCTGGCACATACAGCTCAGCCAGATGTCAGACTGGAGGACTGGAGCCACTGCTGGTGTGCAGTTGGCTTGATGTTAGTGTAGCACATCCAGTGTGTGCCATGTGTGTGCAAGTCAATGTGTATGTGCACATGGCTCTGAATGCACCTCACTGGGATATGACTCATGCTCTTCATTAATCATAGGAAACACAAAATATCCTGGGCTAAGTCTCACCAGAGAAGATCTTGGTGACTTGCCAGCAGAACAGGTCTGGCTCTAATTCTAGGTTTATGCCTCCTAACATGGTGGTACATGAGAGGTGAGACACAGTGTGTGCTCACATGCTGGTGCTGGAAAAGGGACAATATTTCCTCATTTCTCTTGCAGCACAAAATGCAAATGACAGCTCAGAAAATGTTCCTAGAAAGTGATGTGCAGGATGGAAAGGGAGGATGACTGGATTCAAAACTTTGAAAATAGATCTGGGATGGAGCCAAAACCATCTTTTTTCCTCTTTTTCCCAGTCACTGAAATGTTAATTTCTTACCAAGGATGTTAAGAGGTTTATTTAATAATTTTTACTAATGTGCTCTAATGCCTTGAAATGTGGCTTAGGAAGGAAAAGTATTATTCATAGTCAGTGGAAGAATGATGTCCACTATTTGTGTTGTAGTAGAAATGAATGGCCTAATCTATCCTGCAGATTACATAGGGAGACATGATTCCTTCCTCAGAGTCAGTGGGAGAGGAATGATCCTGTTTTGCATTACAATAGAGTCAGATGATATGGTTCATCTTGCATGTTTTATAGAAAGGCACAACAGCTCTCCTAGATGCCTTATAACTCTTATGACTCCTGTAGTATGTTATCCTACTGTGAGCATTAAATTTATGCCCCATTTTAGCAACAAGAAAGCCATTTGAAGGAAAAATATATTGATGTGCAAACTGAATAGTAATACATGACTACAACATAGTATATAAAATATAAATGTTATGTATGTCTTTATAATAAAGTAGAAAATTGTTTTTGCTAGAAGTAATGTACATTTGATAAAAGAAGCTATATGCTTTGCTTTGATGTTTTTGCACTGGAATTTCCAGTTTTATGAAAAAAACGCAGAATGTGCAGACAAGTTTGCAAAATCGTGTTCACACACATCACCAAACAGCTGTATACAAAGAGCTTTCATGTGAGGCTCTTCAAGGTCATGTTTTATTATGGAATGGAGACATATTCTTCGTGTACACTTATTGGTAATGAGATACTATTCTTAGGAATTGCATAATTTATGGAGCAAAAGCTCCTTCTAGGAATTAAAAAGAAATACTTTGTATCAATCACTCTTTAACAGATTCATAAGAACTTTTGAAAGTTTAGATGAAGACAGTTTAAAAAAAAGCAGATTTTTTCTATTGTATACTATGAATTGATTTTTATATAGCTTTCTCTTGACTTGCCCTGCGTCCCCCACCCAGCAATTGTCACAAAGAGGAAATTCATCTCTCCTTTATGGCACTGCCAGCAGGGAGGAAAGCAGCCAGCAACATTCAGAAGGATCCCTGCACCCTGGTGTGCTCACAGGCACAGGGGTTTCTGCAGGAGAATTGAAGACAGAAGAGCTGAACATTTATCTGCTGTTTCAGGTTGAGCATTTTCAGCATCAGCTGCTCAGGTGCCCATGGTGAGAGTGCTGGGATGAGCACACATGTTGTCTCCCCTTGGCCAAGTCAGGCAGCAGCCTTGGTGCTGATCCCAAGGAACAGAGAGAGAAGGAAGGGGCAAGAGTGAGACCTTGGGGGCTGCCTGACGTGTAGGCTACTCCAAGCTTTCCTGTGAGCAATGAAGGCAATGAAATCTTTCTCTTCTGAGTGTTTTGTTTCGTTTTGTTCGGGTTTGTTTGTTTGTTTGGTTTTATTTGTTTGTTTTGGGGGGGTTGTTTGTTTGTTAGTTTTGGAGGTTTTTTTGTGTAGCCTAAAAAGCTTAAGAACTTGCAAAACACCTTTTCCTCCACTGATATGTTATTGGGTTTTTTCACCAGTCAGGTGTCTGCAGGACACGTAAGTGGGAATTGAATACCAATAATACCAGAAGCCTTTTTAAATTTGACAGCAATTAGCTAGGGCTTGTATTCAAATGGATTCAGGGACATAAAGCTGTCACTGGGAGACTCCTGGGATAAGACTCCTCTCCTGGAGAAGTGATGGGGAAGAAAGGACAGAGACCTCCTTAGACTGGAAGAAAATATGTGGAGGGGTAGAAATTACTTGAAGTCTTGTGCATGGT
The DNA here is from genome assembly GCA_013398995.1 of Alaudala cheleensis. Lineage (NCBI taxonomy): Eukaryota > Metazoa > Chordata > Aves > Passeriformes > Alaudidae > Alaudala > Alaudala cheleensis. Next base: position 930,114 of record VWYE01028572.1, read on the forward strand.
CAGTACAAATACAAAAGCAAGGAAGTCATGCTGTGTAGGAGAGGCGCTGAGGGAGATGAGATATTCAATAGTCCCTACCCAGCAGAATTCTCAAAAGATGGTGAATCCTGCTGGACACTCACATGTAAGGGAGTAGGCAGCTGAAAATGAGAGTATGTTCCTTTTGGGGTGACTTTTGCTAAGAGGTTAATGAGATGAGTTGTTACATCTTAACTTTGATGTTCTTTGGTGAGCTCTTTTGTACAAAACTGGTTTTCACACATCTCTTGTATAAACTTTTATAGTAATCAATTCTAGCCAAGGCTTTTAAAATAGTCCAACTCACTGCCTTCAATCATTTAAGACCTTTTTTTTTCCCTAAGACTCTGGAGAATATTACCTTGAAGTCAAACAAAACTGTTTGCACATACTATGAATGATCAGCAAAATAATTAAACTTCTTTCTCGGAGACCATAATGCACCGACAGTTAAGATTTTATTTAATGGAATACTAACAAGGATTTTAAATGACATTTAATGGATTTGAAAAGATTGTTTTCTTTCCACAGCTGAATTATTAGTAGGTCTGTACTGAGTTGCAAGGTATCATAATTATTTTTACATCAGTAATGCCTTTCTAACCTCAATTAGCAGGAGATCAGAAGCCACGCTCTGAATCTTTCACTAAAATGCAGTTGTCAGCTATGAAAATGACTTTATAAATATGTCCTAAAAATGGAAATGGTTTATGCAAATTAACCTGAACCGCAGTGTGCAAGATTGGAAGCATAAGAAATAACTCAGTGGTGTTGGGAAGCATTGAAAAGCATGACTTGGAGAATCAGCTGAATTCCAGCAGAGGCAGGAAAGGAGACCTTGCTAACATTTTCAGGAGTGCCAAGGATGGAGAAGGACATCTCTTCTGCTCACCCTCTTCCCTTGTAAAGTATTTTTTTCATTCTTAGAGTGTTTTCTCTCATGTAAAAAGAATCACAATTTTAAATATATCCTCACCAACAGGAAAAACCCTATTACAAACAGAAATAAGTTTAAAATCAAGACATTAATGTTTCATGTTCCTTAGTGGTAGCTGGCTCTTATGAAGATCTGGAAAGAAATACAAAAATCTTTGAAACCTTTTACTTTGAATTATATGAAAGCTGATAGACTGGCAAAAAGAAATGTAAATCTTTTTCCTTCCTTCAAAAGTCCTGAATATTTGCTAATATTTTCTATTTTATCTATTATATTAAAGACTTATCATGAGCGTCTGCTCTGAATTTGCTTTAGTTGTTGATTAGTAATCTCTCACGTACTGTCAAGTGAGATGTTATTACTCAGTATCTTTCAGTAGGTTTAACTCAGTAAAATCTGCAATTGCTGTTCCTTGGACAGTTTTTATTTAGCCTGTGTTTATACCACTTGCAAGGAATTTCTGAGTCAAAAGATATTAAGAAGTATTATAGACCTTAAAGAGCATAGAATTTTGATCCTGAAATGAAAACAAATAGCCGAAAGAGGATCCAAAAGAGGACCAGAAAGGTGTCTGATGTGAAGTGGATTTAGGTGTTAGGTTTTAGCTTGTACATAGGTAATAGTGTGGATGAAAAGATACATCTTCCTCAATTCTAACAGACACATTTCTCTTCTGTGAGGAATAGCAACTCTGTCCTATATGCTTTCTTGAAAGATTTACCCATTCTTTTAAACTATTGATTCAGAAAAGCAGAGAACTTTGTTAAATGAAGCTATAGTTTCTGTCAAGATACATGAAAATAGCAAACCATAGCTTATTTTAGAAGCTGACAATTACAGTAGCCTGATTAGGCCAATGCCACTTAATAATTATTATTTCATAAAATATGTTTATCTTCTAACTTTTGTTAGCATTTTAAAGAAGTTGTCAGTTCACTGTTAAAATATGTCATGTTGATGCTTTCCTTATCTTCAATGTGAAAAGCTCCCAGATAAGCTGAGATTTTGCATCAAGTACTACAAATTATTTGCAATGTTAAATTTCCCAAAGTATCAAATTTTGGAAGAGACCCCTGGAGGTCAACTGCTCAAAGAGACTTACAGCCAGAAGGCTGCTGGGACAATGCCCAGAAGGGTTTTGAATACCTCCAAGGATGCGGATAAGGTACAGATTATATCTTGTGTCTCTTAATGACTCTTACAAGCACTCTGAAAGCAGGCTTAGCATTTTCGAGAAAGCCTCAAGGACACTTTTGATTACTTCAGAACTGTGAGACACACAGTGATTACACTGCTGTGCAGAGGGGTTACCTGAGGGTCTGGCTTGAGGTTCCTGGAATCTCAAGTGAACACAGTGGAATGGTTTGGTTATATCTTAAGTTTAATATTTGCCTCCTACTGTGTTTCATATGTTTTGTTGGGAGAAATCTGCTGATGAATTTCATAAGCAGTTATATTTTTATTTGAGTTTTCAATTGTATTTCCAGTCCAGACTTTTTATCAAACACGCAGTAATTTGCTGACAGAATTCACTGCTTCATTTCAAATGCTCTACTTATCACCTGGTTTCTGCTGGATGCTTTATCTATTTTTTTTAGAAAACACTTAATCTGAGATACCAAACAGCTTTCTTAATACTGAGTATGTGTTAGTCAATATGGCAACAAATATAAAGCTTGCACACATCTATTACACCAGACAAATGTGGCAATCAAAAACTTATTTAGCAGCAATTTCTGATAGCATCAAGAAATAACACTGATTGTAGGGCAGAGGATTTCTTCAATGTGAAGACATAAATAGCCCTTAATATACAATTCTATTGTGTATAGTTTATTTTCGGCTTTTCTTAAACTATGTCAGTTGGGTTTGTTGTTTAATAATGGCACATTGAGAGGGGAAATCAGGTTGTTAGGCTGTTTGTTTCTTAGCACAGAACTAGAGCACCTTTTCTTTCATTTGACAGGTTTGGACCTTTTATACTCTGTGTATAGTATCCTAGCAGGGACATGTCAGTTACATCTCCCATAAACAATTGTTTAATTGTCATCTGCTAACTCACAAAGATCCATGGACCACAAAGTGTTAGAAGTAAAGAACTTGCTGAAAGCTTACAATCACATTTTTTCCCAAGCCTCCCATGAAAAAAAGAACTGGCAGAACTGGTGCAGTACCCAGTCCAAAGGTTAGGGGATGAGGTGGAGCATCCTGTGGTTGTGTCAGCGCTGATCATCTCATTTAACTCATGAAGGGCTGTGTTCTCAGTTAGTTATGAGCATGCTGGTCTTAGAGTTTGCACAAGTGTAATTTCTTGAGCTATCACACACAATTAGAAAGTGATAGCTAAGTGCTTCAGACTGACTCACACAAAGCAGGAGATGGCAAGCCTGGACCCAGCAGCAGCAGTGAGAGTGAAACAATGACTGCACTGGAACCACAGATGAGGCTCTGGGAGCAGTTTCTGTGTTCAGGAAAAAAGGGTTGTTTGTATTCCCATAGCTGTGACTAATACATTCAAGCAGTCTGCAAACCAACATAGCATGGCTGTACATCCAACAAGTGAAAAGTGTTCCTGGGGCTGTTGTTCAGGTCACTCACAAAAAACGAATGGATATAATTTAGTTTGACAAATACATTTAAAATGAGGGGAAAGCCCCAATCTGGTACTTGCGTGAGTAATAACTGAATTTTATTAATAATATCCTGAAGTAGTTTTATGAATTATTAGGAGAGAATTAACAAAAACCATGAAAAATTTCTTTTTGGTCCGTATTCTATAAGGAAAAGGCAAAATAATTGTTTATGAAAATGAGCACCTCAAAGGTGATATATTTACCTATGGACAGTTGAAAAGACGTGGAACTACAAGGGTACTACATAGTCCTAATAAACTACCAACAGGAGTAATTATAAACCTAGATTGTGGTACCCTAGTCAGGGTAGTGAAAAAGCTAATCTTGTCAACTATGTTGAATAAAGACTTTTTTTTTTTTTTACTGCTACTAGGTTGAAAAGGAAATACACTGTTTCCTCTGTTAATATTTAATAGCTCACTATTTTTCATGTCAGAAGTATGCATAGATGTGTTGCCAGAGTCCACTAAATATCGGGGTTTATGTTCATTTACATTGTGTGGCTTTTCAGTATCAGTGTTTGTCCAGTAAATTCAGGAATCATAGCTGATTTATTATTTGTATCTGCTCTGGGCCCAGGCTACAAATCTCTCCTCTGTGGTTTACAGAACTATTGTAGTATGCTTCTTGGTGTCAGGCGTCCACATGCAAGGGCATGGAATTAATCTATACTAAGACAATCTCAGAACATATAAGGAATGTAAAAGGACATATGTGTTTCATATAGGAGTATCTAAGCAAGAGTTTATTAATTATTTTGTCAGAAAGGCCACTGTTTTCCTCAACTTTAAATGTAAATTACACCTTTTTTCTCTAGAGCTCACTACTTTTGAGGCCTTTTTCAAATATTTTGTAGAGTGTTAAATGTCTACTCAGAGTGACCATCAAGTTTACTGCGCACAGGATTATCATTATCACACATCAAAGTGAGTGTCTGAGTCTACAGATGCTTGGAAGACTGGAGCTGCTGTGGGGTGAATTGGTTCATATTCAGTCCTTACAAAGGGCAGGTTGCAGCTGTGTCTGTGTCTTGCAGTCCTAATAATTTCCTTCACATTGTGTGAGTAATGCAAGAAACTCTGGTATTTCTTCATTGTGGTGAAAACCAAAAAAACTGAAAGTTTGATTAGGGATATTAAAAAAAAAAAAGAAAGAAAAAAAAGTGTGTCCCTGAAAGAGGGATTTGCTGTGATTTAGCTTTCAAATCCCAAACTGCAACTTCAAGAACCTCTCCACAGCTTCTGTCTCATAATGCACACACTTAAACTCCTGAGCACCCCGGTCCTCTAGACTCTTAAGTCCTTCTACTCAGAAGCATTTCTGCTTGGACAAGGCTGACCTCCTCAGGATTTTTCAATTCAGAGATCTGATACATAAGACTTTTGCTGACTAGCAGCCAATACCCTGATGTGGCTACTTCTTTTGATTGCTATATGCAATATTTAATCTCATATTATCACTCATGGGTTTTATAGTGAATCTAAATTCTTTTTCCTCGCCTTTGTGTGTTTTTATCCTTGGAATGATTTCTGGAGATGTTTACCAGTAAGTGTGATTTCTAACTAAAATATAATTGCTTCTTCAGTTGTTTGAAAATATTACCTAATATATGAGCTCACAAAAAGGTTCCTTCCTCCCACTTTTTTCTTAGCAATTCTTAATGATGCTGACAAAGTTTTTGCTCATGGACTGTAGGTATCATTTTTGGTATTCTGACTTTTAATAAGCTGAATAAAACTTAGGGAGCAATCATTATGAAGACAGCAGATTTCAGTTATGAAAAAGTGAGTTGCTGGAAGGGTGAAATCTTAGTCACACTGAAGAAATCCTCTAGATGTAGAAGTCTCCTTGTACATAGTCTTCATTCCAGTTTGGGGTATATACCAGCAACTCACTGTGAAAAAAAATTATCACTCACTGTGAGCTGTCTTAAATGTCTCAGGCCTTGAAAGCTCATTAAAAAAGAAATAGATGTTTTGAAGAGTATACATAACAATACCCCAAAGTTTGAATGAAAAGAAAATATCCTAATTAGGATCAAGAACACTGTATCTTCTTGCAAAGTCAGAAATATACTCCACAAAAACAATACATATTTCTGTCAGACACTGAAAGGGAATAACATTTACTAATTTGGTTGAATCCACCACTTTTTTCCACTTCCTTCTTACCAAATAATATTTCGAATTTGACAGCTCAATATATTATGATCTTGAACACCTTCCTGTTGGAAATATAATAAAAAAAGACCTGTGGGCATATAATAAATTTTAAGTGAAATCTGACTCAGAGGGGTTTTTAAAATGTTTGTACCTTTGGGTAAGGGAAAAATGTTTGCATCTTTGGGTAAGGGAAGTTCTAAAGGTATGACACTTGTGAAGAAAAATATGAAAACAGCTATTAAAAATAATTCTTCATGTAACTATGTTAAAAAATATCTGCTGTTTAAGCTACCATATGCGTAGCCTTTACTTTCAAAAGAGATGTCAAATTTTCAGAAAGAGAGAGGCATTGGAAAACCTTATAGAAATAGTGTTTTTGTTTTCTGTCAGATGATTGACTCTAAATGGATAGTACTATTATAGAAACTCCTTCTCTAGATTTAAAATGTTGTAGAAATACCAGATGGTGACAGGAGCTGATTTTTATTTTTAAAGAAAAAAATTTGCTGTTATTTAATTCAAATGAGAAACCATTAAAATATAGTCCAGCTTTTGGGAGTTTGGGATTTTGTCTATGTATATGTTTTGTGAATCCATAAAATAGCCTGTGCTTTTCCTTTGAGTATTATGGTGCATGTTTGTGATTACTGAGCTTATTTACTTTCTCATCAATGTGCTTATGGTTTCCAAGGTGGGGCTATTAGCAAGTAATTAGGAGCCAACAGCAGGTAAATTAAATACATGTAAAGAGCACATGGTTCTGCACTTACTTGGAACAGTTGCTCTAGAGAGGAAAAATACAAGGCTTGACAAACTCGCAAGAGGTAACACTGTGTAAGTCTAGAAGTGCTAAGCTTACTCTGTCACCAAACTTCTGTTTGGGTTCCTCACCAGCTCTGTGATTTGGTCCCTTCCAGCCTTACCCATTCAGTGATCATAGGCACGTGATCACCTGGTGACTGCTGTGATTGCACTTCTTCTGCCACAGAAGTGTGTGAGAAGCGGTTGGTCTCCTGACCATCTCCACCTATCTGAAACTGAGACATATGGTTGTGGGTGGGAGTTTCCAGGGCTGAAGGTGAAACCTTAACCCTCTTTTATTTTGGTTTTCTTTCTGTTTCTCTTCCCTCCTGGATGTACTACTTCCCTCTCTATTAGCAGAAAACAGTATGGGATATAGGACAAATGAGTTGCTGCCAAATTTCATAACTTGCGGTCTGGACTAGATTCAGCTGACTACTAGCTGATGTCAATTCTGACTCTAGAGTCTGTTGTAAACAAAAATTGCACAAAATCTGCACTCACACTTTCAGTGTTCATGAAGTTCTGTTTTAGCCTGAACTGAAGAGTGGTTTACAGCTTTATAACCTGATTAATGTCTGCAGTATGTCCAAGCAGTGTGTTGGTGGAATGTTATTGACAGTATCTGTCAATGCAGTAAGTTAAGGCACATAATGTACAGATCACTTGTTCAGGCCCATTTAAAATGTCAGAGGGAAAAAATAGAATAAAATTCAGAAACAGAGAGTACCCATCTTTTAACAAACAAACTGAATTATCAGTGATTAGGGAAGAAATACCCTCAAACTAAGTATTTTTTTCTGGACTGCTTAAGCATAATTAACACATTCTTTAATAAAACTGAAAGATTTTTATTTTGTATGCGTTCATATCTGAAGATTCCAGTAAAAACAGTAAAGGTGAATACTGAATATAGGGTGAGAGTTCATCTGAAAGCTTGCTAATGAGGCTTAATTCAGGACATTCTGTTTGCTACCCTTTCATAAAGTCTTTCTCTCTTCTTTTTAGGTGATAATCTTCCTTTTTTAACCTCAACTAGATATTAATAAAACATAAAATGTGGCTTAGAAATGTACATCCCATGATAATTCAGGCATGCAAAGGTGTGCCTGCAGTGAGACATGCATGCCCTCAGCAAGCAAAGAAGATATTTGATTTCATTTGCTCTAATCAACAATGGCTGTGAATCCACTGTGGTTTGGGGCCTAATTAGGTGATTGTTAATTGCTTAATGTGTTAAGGAAAAGTTTGTGATACATAAGAGAATCTTCTGTTGCTGATTTCAAAACCCATGAGTAATCCTCAAGATTAGCAGTGGGACCATGGATGACTCAGCTCTATGTCATGTCTTTAAACACATTAGCAAAGCAAGAAGCTGATTAATTATTCTGGGGAGAACTCAAGAGGAAAGTGATTTCCTCTGTTGTTAGTCAAGACAGAGCAATAAGTGTGGCCTTACTTTGATTTTTTTTTCCAGGTATATTGCAGGTTTTCACTGTCCTCTATTGTCTCATCCTTCGACATCTGCTTTGTGCTTACCCTGACAGCCATCAGCTGGAAAACATGTAGACTCTGGCTCTTGTTAAACCTGAGATTAATTATAAAGGACTGGATACTTTGTAAGCCAGAAGGAACTAAATCAAAGGTAAATTAGGGCTATGGGAAATCCAGGAAGTGTGGCAGAAACTTGTATTGACCAGGAAACTGGATAGAGGAAGGGATAAATTAGAGGAGCAAAGCCACTGGTGCAAGTAGAAAATGGTTCTTAAGCCACCCCTGGATACAGACTGGTATAGGGTAAGTATTTCCATAGTGACATTTTAAGGAAGCAAAACAGACTATGTCTGAAGGAGGGAAATTTTCTTCTTTTTATTCCTTTTCTCATTTTGGAGGCAGATGTACATAAGGGTTTCCAGAACTGAGAGGCAGGAAAAAAATGAGTTGGGATCAAAAAATTGTTGCCTTATGTAATGCTTGACCTTTTTATCTTGTTCCTAAGTAAGCTGTAATTATAGACTGTAATCAGACTTATAGAAGAAACAACTCTTTGAAACACAAAATATCTGAATTCTGGTTTACGGAAATGTCAAAAATTATGTATTTGATGACCTTAATGTTTTTATTGCAATGTTTTTATTATTTTACTAGAAATAAATACTTTTAGCAAAGTGTATCAGCTTTCATGGGTGCATTTTTCATTTAAAAATTCTTAGACTTGGAAATAAATAGATTGCTTTTTTTAAGATCTCTAAGTGTGTTGGAGTATTTTCTACATGTGAAAGACCATGTGTGCTCTTTTGCTACAGAGCTCATAACGAAATACCACTACATTATTTTCAAATCCAGGGGACCACAGAGACTAATGTTCTAATTAGACTACTTGAAACCAGCATGTACTTAGATCAGCTCATTTATGTACTGTGCTGAAAATTAATTGTTGTAGGTTTTGTGCCAGTATTGGACAGTATGACCTTGCAGATCTGGTAAATGGAATATTTTTATTTTTCTGAAGAATGGTATGTAAATCCTACTGAACTCATATGAAGGAAGCAATGTTTTGCATCTCCATAGTAACTTTCAGTAGTACTTAGCTCAACTGTTTGGGTAAACAATTTTGCTGTTTTTTCCACTGTAATTTCTTCTCAGCACACATCAATGGAAAGCTATAATTTAAGAATTCCTACTTCAAAATATACTAATTTTCATAATATTTGGTGTTCTGTCAAATTTGAAAAGTCTCATCATGGAGAGTTTTACACAGCTGCAATGCACAGTTCAGTCCAGTCATTATCAGAAACTACAAATCCAAATTCAAGACTTCCCACAGGCTCCTGTGAGAGCAGAACTTCATCATCTTGTATTTACCTACTTCTCACTAACACTCTTGTAGACAACCCTCTACTTCAGCAAACTTCCTGCTTGTTTATCAATATGGACTGTGATACAACATGGTTTTTGCAGTGCTTCCCCCTTCTTTGCTGAAGCACGGGTTGCTGTAAGTCATCATCTGGGTTTTCTAGCTTTCTAAGGGTGCCTTGCTTGAAATCTATATGAAGAAATAATTTTTCATTGTGCTCACCACTCTGTAACAAATGCAACCTCGACTAAAAGTGTTAGGTTGATTGTGCTCTCAGCAACTGTTTCATCTGAACTACACTTTCCCAGGGATCACTCTCAGGTTCATTCTATCACCTGTGAGACAAAGAAGAGAGAAGTTCAAGAAATTAGGCAATTCATATGTCAAAACATATTTTGGCAAGGCAATTGTAATTGATTATTTGCAGAGTTCATGATCCCACTGCGGCCAGCAGTGGAAAAAAGCTACTGAGATTAATAGTTTCCTCCAAACTGAGATAAACACTTCAAATGTCTCTGGGAAACAGTCCCTTGTGGCTGTCAGTTTCAATAAGCTTTCAAAAAATGGCCCAAGTCTATTTCATCAGAAAGGCCACAATTTTACTGCCAATTGAGAGAAATCCAATAACATCAGGATAAAGTACCCTTGAGAGTCATTGGTGGTTGACAAAGCTGTTAGTGTCTATTTAGAGTAGAAACACCTGGGCTAGTTTGGTTTTTAAATGCAAAGCACTGAAAGCATGGCTAACAGATTAAGGTGCTCTGCATCTTGGAAAGGCTGGCCCATTAGGAGTGTGCAGAATCGTTAGTGGCTTACTTTGGGTCAGTAAACAACACTTTCTGGTAAAATTACTTTTTTCAGTCAAAATTATCTAGACACTTGTTCTATTGGTTGCAAAGTAGGGGACGTGAAGAGAAGATCTTGGTATTCACAAAACTTGATTCTCCAAAGAAGTTTAAAAATACTCCAGATCTAATAGATCAATCAAACAACAAAAAGGAGATGGGCAACAGGACTGATCAGTGCAGTTGTCCAGCAAAATAAATACCCTATAAAGAAAATTCATACTGCATATGAAAAGCAAGGCTCTGTTTCCTCACCAAATTCTGAAACCTTAAGTGTTCACTGCCCATGAAAATCATTCCAGTATTTCTAATTCTAGAACTGCTTTATATAGATACTAATGGTGTAAGCAAGGCTAGCAGGGGCCACTTAAGGAGCAGACTATGTTCCTTAGCTGCTCTAAACAAAAAATACCAATTCCCATTGTTGAGTGGCTAAGAGCAGCATGAGCTGTGGACCTGGTGCAAATGCAGTGGGTTCTTGTGGGGAAGTTTGACTCCATCAAAAACTAGAAGGATATTGAGTGTCACTCTGCTAATGGCTAAAAAGATGTCTAACTTTTCTTGCTTTACTGGCTCAACTCTTTCTTGAATTTAAGTGTCTGTTTTCTTCCTAACTGCACTGCAGAACAACAAAATAGTTGCGATGCCAAATTGAAAGACTAACTGAAGAAGTTGAATACTGGAGCACCATTGTAATTTGTAAACTCAGCGCAGCATGTTAAATATACAGTTTGTATTGTAGTCCAAAATCCCATTTACTCTACTTCACATCCTGGAGAAGTTTCTTAGTTGTTATGGAATGATGAACACTGACACATTTCACTAGATCAGGCTGCTCAGAGCCCCATCAAAACTGTCCTTGAACAGTTCCAGGAATGCAGCACCCAAAACTTCCTTGGACGATCTGTTCAAGGGTCTTACCACCCTCACAGTGAAGAATTACTTCCTAATATCTTTTCTAAATCTGCCTTCTCTCAGTTTAAAGTCATTCATGCTTGTGAATTACCACTACATGCTCTTGTAGTAAGTTCCTGATCAGTTAATAATAAAGTCGTGACCCTTCATCCCTTAATTTATGTGCTACAGGTGACAATTTTGGGGCAGAAGGTGTTTTTGTTTTGGTTGCTTGGTTGGCTGGTTAATTTGTTTTGGGTGTTTTTTATCCTTTCTGACATGTACCAGCTGAAGCATCTTAGAAATTATAAGCCATTCAGAGTCTTAGGAGAAACAATTCAAAAGAAAATTAGTATTTTAATCTTATGCTCCTTACAAAATAGTGAATTTGTTTAAGATTCCTCACAGAGATTTAAGCAAATAATTATCTGAAATGCTCCACAAATAAGAACAAATATAACAGGATTTCAGTTGCGTGTAAGCAAATTATTTCTGTGTATAATAACTGCCTAAACAAATAGGCACTTGAGCATGCAAGTGATAATTATGTATGGTTATGTCTTGTTATCTACCAAATCATGTATCTTGCATGAGTAAGTGCTTTTTGTGTAGGAACATATTTGTGTAACCTCTGTAAAAGGCCTTTCCTCAGTCTACCCTCAACTCATGGGAGAAGGTTGAGTCACCTCATGTTATTGGGTGTTTGGAATTCTCTGCAGCTTTTGCCCATCTGATTCACTTGACCTATTTTTGATAACAAAGTTCCCATTTTTCAATGCTTTCAGTATTTCCAGCCTTTCTGAAGAGGTTTTTTTCAGGGGTTTTAGGAAGTAGAGAAAAGGCAAAAGGAAGAATCAGAGGTGCAGGTTCTACAGAGCACTGAGGAGTCCCTGTAAGGACCTTCTGTCTCCACTCAGGACAGCATTACTCTCCAGATCTGCATCTACATTGAAGTCCTGCTTTAATAAATGGTTTTCTCCAACCATTGGTTGTGAGCAATGAGAGCTTCAATGTATATTTTTCTTGAAGAGCTCTTGCTGTAGCTTTCCATTACACACTGCCGAGATACTCTGGAATAATACTAGTCCATGGAATGTATCCCTTGCACATAATAAAGGTTCTTAGTCATGAAACAGATTCAAAGCTGAGCTGTACTGAACTTCTCTCATTTGAAGAAAAAGCTTTGATAATGTTAATTTTAGTGCTTCTCAACACACAGTTTCAATTTAAATCAAGTCAAGTAATAAGCCCTCAAATAAGTCAAAACACATACAGAGCAGAAGAAAAGTGGAGGGGTGGGCAGGTATGGTGCCCACCTGTTCCATAAAGGAACAGATGATTCTCCTGTTGCATAAAGGCACATCTAATGGTGAACAGTAGGTGTTAACTACCTTGTTTTCAAAGTTTTTCTTTCATAATAGGTCAAATCTACTACAGTCGAAGAGTAGAATTAACTGAGCTATGTTGTCATACATCAGCTCTGAGGAGAAGGACCTGGGAGTCCTGGTGATCAAGAAGCTGTCCATGATCCAGCAGCACCCTTGTAGCCAAAGAGACCAGTGGTATCCTAATGTTCGCTAAGAAAAGCATTGACAACAGATCAAGGAAAGTGATCCTGCCCCTTTACTCTGCCCTAGTGTGACCACACCTGGAATGCTGTGTCCACTTCTGGGCTTCTCAGTAGAAAGGGGACACTGAGCTCCTGGGATGGGTTGAGCAGCAAGCAACAAAGATGATTAAGGGACAGGAGCCTTTCTCTTTTGAGGAATGGCTGAGGGAACTGAGTCTGTTCAGCCTTGACAAGAGACAGCTGAGAGGGACTTCATCCATGTCTATCAGTATTGGAAGGGAGGGTGTCAAGAGGATGAATTCCAGGCTCTTCTCAGTGGTGCCAAGCAACAGGACAAGAAGCAATGGGCAGAAACTGATGCACGGAAGTTCCTCCTGAATATGAGAAATAATTTCTTTACTGTGAAGGTGACTGTGCACTGGAACAGATTGTCCAGAGAGGGTGTGGAGTCTCCCTCACCAGAGATATTCAAGAACCATCTATACACAATCCTGAGTCATGTGCTCTAGGATGACCCTGCCTAGAGCAGAGAGATTGAGCCATAAGCCCGCTGTTGTCACTTCCAGCCTTACCCATTCCATGACCCTGTGGTTCTGTGATGAGTAATGAACTCTTCTGTCCTTAAAGGAATGTCTGCTGTAGTTTAAAAACTGTATCTCACATTAAATTATATTACAGATTATTAATTTTAGACTCAAAGAAGCCAGGTAGGTCCCGAAACTGTTCAGTAGTCTCTGTTGATACTTCCCTATATCAACAGAGGGACCTATCTCCCTCTATTGCCTCTCTTTCATATCTTAGTGATATTTGCACCTTTCTTCATATATTAAATCCTGTTCTTGCAAGCTTTCTAAGAAAGCTCTGGGTCCAACTTGCCTTCTGGTGGTGTATTGCTCTGTTCTCACATCACTTCCTGTGATTCATCATAACTTCTAGGAAGAGAGCATTACAAAGCATGAGCATTTATCCAAAAGCTGTACTTGAGTTTTAATGCTTCCACATCTGTCTTCAGTTGCAATGTTTCTGTAGAAGTTGAGCTGAATGAAATGAGTAAGCGCAAAAGGGATTTTTCTGTCTTGCAGAGAAATTCTCTTTAATTTGAATGTTGACTGTGGCCTGGTGCCAGTACGTTGAGATCTTTTGCACTGCAATGAAGTATAAAGGAAGACCTCAGCTGTATGAAATTGCTCTGGTCTCTTCCGCTGCATCATTCTAGGAAAACTGAATTTGAAGGGAAACACCTAAAGACACATGGAGGCTGTCCTCTGTCATGTATTAGAGCTTTTCAAGATGTGCTTCTCCAGGAAGGGGTCAGCTGTTCTCACTACAGGAACCATTTCTTTCCAGGAGACATGTGCAGAGAAACCTAATTCAGGCCTATGAATCTGGTTCCATTTCAATGTTTCATCTTGCCAGGTGCTGCACAGTACAGCCAACAGAGTGAACTGCCTCAGAATAAAGAAACTCTTAAAATGCTTATTATTTTACAGCTATCCAGAGAAACCTCCTGGTGATATTCATGTTGGATGTGTTTACCAGGAGCAGTTGATCTTTACGTTCTCAGAAATATTTTCAAGTGTATTTCTCTTAAAGAACTACTACATCAAATGATTATGTAATGCATACAAAGGTAATTGACAGCTATATTTTAATTAGGAATCTCTTAACTTTATGTTTCAAAATCAGTGCAGTAATCATTACATTGCAGTTTTCCCCCCTTTATACAGCCTCTAAGAAGCTTGATCATAAAATGACTACTAGAAACTGCCAACAACTTGGCCTTTGTAGGAGATTCAGGCTTGTTCTGTACCTGAAGGGTGTTGGTGACTTGAATCAGTCCTGGGTAAGTAAACCAATTTCTGAGGTATTTTGGAGGTTCTAGGAAAGTTAGTTTTGGGGCTTGACTCTGAGGAGTATCTGATGTCACTTGGGACGAGGGAGAGGAAGAACACTCTGAAAGGAGCTCCTGTTGGCTCTGAAGCAGGATAACTTACAGATACCCTTCTGTCTTTGACAGGACAGGTTCTTCTGTTGCCTAATTTATTTAATGATTCTAAAATGCTGGGATCTCTGAAATGCAATTTTTGTCCATTCACAATGGTAAGAAATCATTGTAAACTTGATAGAAGTTTTTTTACATGAATACTTGAAGTAAGTATAAGTCTTCTTTGACTTTGCAATACTATTTCTGATAGTTTATTTACAACAAATCTCAGAGAAGTGAATAATTATATTCCTGCACTGGTCTTGTACTATTTACCTTAAGAACCATGAGTTTGTAATTTTGAACCATAAAGCCTTCACTTTATCCATCCAGATTAAGTGTAGCTCTAGGGAATATAAAAATATTGGCTTTTCTATGGTGCCAAGATATAAAAGTATCCAACTGGCAAGCTGAAATAGCATGGATTTAATGGAGAGAAACATCTGAATTGAACTTGTTCATATTTTAGACATTGCATTTGACTTGTTACTGTGCCTTATTTTAAACATGCTTCCTAAGTGATGTTTGTATTCCCCTCTTGGGTTTATTCAGCCTCAAGTGAAGTTAACAGTACATAAAGTTCTAAGGATCATTTTTAACCTTTACATTAATGTTTCATTGCTGCCTGATGAAGCCTCCATCCAATGGAAAATATTTGCTTTTAACAATTCAAGATCAAATCCTAAATCATAATAGCAGGCCTGGAATGAGTGCACAGCTGGAATGTGAACATTACAGAAATATATACGCTGAAACTTCTGGAGGTAGCAGAGGGAGCCAGAGGCTGCTGCTGGCTTCTCAGCAGCCCACTTTGTGTCCAGGCATGCCAGAAACCTGGGGACTGCTCTCTGAATTTTCTGCTTGAAAATGCAGGAGAACTTGAGACTAGAATTCCTCTCTCTCTCCCAAACACTTTGCTTTAATGCACCACTCCAATACCACTTCAGTACCGGAGACTGGCACTTCATATTTTGCATCCGAGTAAAATGAATTGTTCCTGTGTTTGATTTCATTTCCTTGACTCCTAACCTCCAAGCAGAACAAGAAAAAGTTAATAGTGCTGACTAAGTAGGCGGAAAAGGGGAATTTATGTCAGTGGAGAAAGTCTTGAAATGAGCCAATCTTCTGACACCAAACAAGAATACTCTTTTCAAAAATGTTCAGTTCAGTAGTTGAAAAAGCATTTTTATATACTGCATCAGAATAAGTTTGTACAGTAGTCCAATATATCTTGAATATTAGATTTTTAATTTCCTCCAATGTTCATTGAGTTGAGTGTCCCAAACAAACCTGTAACAACTTCCCTATTGGAAAATAATTTCCTTCTGCCGTGTTACATTCTTTGTTTCATTTTGGAAAAGAAACATCTAGCTGGAGAGTGGGTGGAGGCAGACTGCAATGCATCTTCTAATATTTTGGCCAGTGATACATCTGCTGTGCATATAATTTGAGCACAGTGGAATTTAGAATTATGTCTATACTGGAACTGAATTATTTGTTTTCCTTGACACCAATGCACTATGTGATAAAATATAGAGTATAATTGTGCTGGCTTTCTGGATTTTATCTTCTTTGTCTTCCAGTGCTTAGTTTCATTTGAAACACAATTCTACTACTGATAACCTTGACTGCAAGAAAAGCCTCCCACATAGGCCTTCATTAAGTGTGGACATCAGCTTTTATTTAAAGTTCAACTCAGGAGAAAAATCTACTTTTTAGTGGAAACTGGAGTCTGATTTTTCCTTGCTGTTAGTAGCACCATGAACTGTGTTAGTTGGGTCTTTATATAGCAAAATTTTGAGTTTTCCAGTAGCTGGCAGATGATGCTTTCATCACCCCTTCAATGCTGGAATGAAATGCATCTAATTAATCTGAAATGTAAAATCAAGATCAATGACACAGACTGACTTGGTTCAGTGTACAGCTGATTTTAATTTTATGCCTTTTCTCT
Source organism: Alaudala cheleensis (assembly GCA_013398995.1). Taxonomy (NCBI): domain Eukaryota; kingdom Metazoa; phylum Chordata; class Aves; order Passeriformes; family Alaudidae; genus Alaudala; species Alaudala cheleensis. The sequence goes on from VWYE01028572.1 coordinate 946,766, forward strand.
CTGAAAATGGTTAAATAGAGAATCTCACTAAGAAAGCACTGGGGGTGTGGAAAAATTCTAGATTTGTCATTCTTGAAGCTGTAAACTGAGATGTCATCAGGTCCACAGAGGCAGCAGCCCGTGATAACTCGTGATGTGAGAAGGCCATACTTCTCACTTTTATCTTCTTTCTTTTATTGATAAAATGTCTATATATGTTTTCTCCATCTGTTTAGGCTGCCTGAAAACAGTCCTCCTCCTTGGATCCTGGCCTATCTTGTGAAATATTGCCTTGTGGTGGTATTGCAAATATGAGTGTTATCACAGCGAACAGTTATCCAAGATCCAATGGTTTAGCAGGTACCATTGCCTTAAATCTTATTGCATTCACTACCACTGCCATAATCCCTTCCCCATTATGCAGTTTTCCCTTTCACATTTAAAATGGAATAATCATATTATGAGTATTGTTTCCAAATTTAATTGGTTTAATCTAGTTAGCTTCTCATTAGCTCTGGATGAAGACCTTGCTGCAGTACTGACTCTGCTAGGCTTCATTTAATTACATTGAATGCAATCTCTTTGTTTACCCAGAGGCTAAATAAACCTGTAGCCAAAGACTCAAAATTAGTACAGAGGGCTGCTTTCAGGCAGGTCTAGAAGGACTAAAAGTATGCATTGCATCTACTGTTGAGCTCCCTATCTCTCCATAGTATTGTATGATCCCCTAAACTGGAAGCAGGAAGCCAACCCAATTTAATATGAAAAAACATCTCTTTCCCTCTGGACAGCTAATAATTTGCTTTTGTGCTTGTTTTGGGTTTCCTACTTACCTTTATGACTGGTCTTTCTACATTCAAATGCTTATTTTAGCTGAAGACTTGAGTTTTGTTTGGAACATCTGGCAAGAAGATGTGGTACTGAGCACCTCTACAGAACATGGGGCTATTCAGTTAAATCTCATTTCCACATTTATGTGCTGTAATTTTTATTTTTCTGACAATACTTACCGGAAGAGTCCAATTTATAAGTTTTCTTTCCATTTTCTGTAAGCATAGGTTGAATTCTGCCATTCCAATGAGTTGCTATGTTTACCACCGTTATTGTGGTTTCATTTCCCACACACAGACACACACACACACACACAAAATAAAAAGGTAGTTTTCATGCCCTTGGTGATATCCTGCTGTTTTCTAGGATATTTTCTCAGAAGCTCAGAGATGCCTCTTTCTGCAAAAGTTAGTATTGGTTGTTGCCCACAGGTAGGGTGAAAAGGGCAGAGAGCAACTGGTTTGAGCTGAAGACCTAGGGAAAACAGTGTGAGGAGCAAAACTGCAGAATCTGATGTTTCTCTTTCCCATTTTCTCTTTTTTAAAGCATCACCAGGTCCTATTTGCCTATTTTTCCTGCACAGGTACACACGAACATACACTACAATAAAAGAGTCCTCAATGGCAAAGGACTCAGTGTGTTCAAGTTTCACTGCTGGGCATGTTGCTGCAGGACATCACTGTGAATGAAGCTCCTCAGGAACAAAGCAATTATGAAGAGTGAACAAAATTAACATTTCCCCAAAACCATGGGACCTCTGCAAGCAGAAAAGATGTGAAGAATGACTGAGGATGTGACTGGAGGTAAAGAGAGAATACAGATCTGCTGTTCCTACTGGGCTCAGAGAAGGGTTGACCTCCCTCTGCTTTAAGGAGTACTTGGCTTCCTATTACATCTCACATGTCACTGTCCTATTTTTGCAGGTGGTTTTCATACAGTTGTAAAAGCCAACACAGGATTAGGTGAGAATCTGGTTAAAACCCCACTTCATACAGAAGATTTACATATTCCTCTGGATATTTCTGTAGTGGTTCTGGGATCTTTTGTCTAAGCTTCAATTAGTATAGCCTTGTAATAATACATTTCACCCAGAAATATCAAGGGTTTAATAAAATTAGTGCTATGGTTGTGTTGTGATGTACTCTAGGGATTTGTAATTAAAGCTGATTAAGAATGTTCCAAATAAATTATTTTCTATTGGATTATGCATATTCTGCAGCATTATGATGTTTCCTTTTACTTTGTCCCAGGAGTCCAGGGAGGCTTCAGGAAGAAGGCATAGAGCCAGCCTTCACAACCAACACACAGCCCTTCCCCAAAGCAAAAAAGTCTCAAGTGGCAGCCCAAGAGGATTTGAACAAGGCTGCCAAGGCTCCAAGTGTTCTTGGCTGTATGGAATGAAACTGAAGGCAGTTTCCAGGAAAGAGAGGTCACTGTCATTTTGAATGGCTGAAAATAATACTTTCAAGCCTCATTCTGTAATTAAAGTTTGCAACAGTCCTTCTGATGAAATATTTTATTCTTTTTCTGGAATCTCAGACTTGTTTATTCCAGCCAACCCTCCTCTTTTCTTAATACACTGAGGAATGGAGGCATTATCAGTGTCTTTAAAAGCTTTTCTAAAATCTCCTGGGAAACATAAGAGATAGCCAGCAATGAAGACCAGCAGCTATTATCACTGCTTTCTGTTATGATAGGTTTACAACCCCTGACACTGTCACTTTTAAAAGGCTACCTATCTTTTGCTATGTGCTTAGAAAACTTCTTTTAATAAATGGATGAGATTAATCAGTAATGAACTGGATTGACTTGCACTAACAACCACTTTTCTACTGGGTTTTCCAGAAGGAATGGGGACTTTTAATTTGCTAATAGGTGACTTAGACAAGAGTATGAGTGTAGGGAATCTTACCATGCTCCTTCTTCAAAGGGACACCAGGTAATCCTTGCTTTATTCAGGTTCAATGGGGTCACTCCTGACCTTACCTCAGCTCTCAGAGTATGCTGTGCCACTGCTGTTGCTGAATACTCATTATGGCAAATAACCTCACAAACTTCTGCTAGAAGCAAGGAACATTCATGCATTTGAAAGTCACTGTAATTGGATGTACTTTAATTATGCTCTATATTTGCATTTTTCAACATCAGCATCTCACTAATATCTCAGATTGTAAATGTTAATCATCATATTTTAAGACCTACAGCAAGCCAATGTTACAGCTGACTATATTCAGGTGTCTGGGAGCAGATCCAATAATTATAAAGAATCAGAGCAGCAAGCTCTACTTATAGACATCAATTCAAAATAAATATAGAATATGAAAGAATTATGACTTTGAGAATTGCTGCTTTTAAAAGTAGCTAGGAAAGCATAACCTCAATGGTAAGGTAATTCATGAATACATTGCATGTTATATGGCTAAGCTGAAATCAAAACTTGGAATCTTTTTTGCCTAAAAGAAATCTTTAAAACAAGAAACATATTTTCTTTACTTCATTTCTAACTTAGGATCCAAGGTGTTTGTGACTGAATCCTCTTTTTCACTGTCTTTAAAGAAAATATTTTTATGCCATCCTGAGAAAAAATCCACTCTTTTATCTGAGAGAAGATTAAAAAAAAAATTGAAAAGGCTTTAAAAGTGTGAGAAGTATTACATAGGTGTACAGAGGCAATAGTCAAAATCGTCCCAGTATAACAGCAAGCATGCTTAAAAATATGCTGAATTTTAAGTGGTAACTTAATTGAATCAGGATGAAAACTGGTGTGTGGCGTGACTTTGGAATGAACAAAGGAATTCCTAACCTCCTCATACTATTTGTACAATAAGACACTCACAGTCCAATTCTCAAAAAAATCAGACAGGGAAAAAGAAACACTGCCAGAACTTTCTGCTTTGAGAGTTACATGGCACAAAATGTTAGAAATCCTTCCCCAGTAAGGATTTGGAATACACATTTGTTTTAGCTTTTCACAAAACTCTGGTAACTGCTCAAGTAGCTGGAGTGGAAGCAAAGCATGGTGAGTAAAACAAATTGTAAGGGTGAAGCCTCCCTAATGATGTAAATCATTTAAAAGGTGGTGGAGTATATCATTATGTATTTAGGAAATAGGCTTTCTTATTAAAAATAATGACTGCAGCATTGCTACAGTAATATATTAGCATTAGACTGATGATTAAATATAAAATTAAAAAAAATTTGGCTGTTAAAGAGCAAGATACATTAGGGGACCAAGCAGGAGATTGCTAGAATGACATTCACAACCATCTTAAATGGCAGTTTATGCAAAGACAAACCTATACAGTGTAACAAGGTAAATTGTGGTTTATTCACTGGCAAGCTTCAGCAGGGATTTTTTTTTAATAAAAGTTTATTCAGCTTAGATGTTTGGAAGACATCTCTTTTTCAGGCTGTTGGGTCTTTGACATTTTCAGCATGCAGAACTGCATAGAAGTCATGGGTTTGTTCTTACAGCTTAAAAGACCTCCTTGGCTATTTTGTTTTTAACATTTCTAACAGCTGTTGAAACCATTCAAGGGTTTTCTCTGCTTCTTAACACTGAGGTCAGAATTTCCACCCTGCCTTGTCTTAGGGTTTTGTTTTTTTTTTTTTTTTAATTATGTCTGGTAATCAGAGTATTTTGATACCTTCCAGGGAGAAAATTTGGATGCTTATGAGAAGTCAGATGGAGCTGAGGATGTCCTCTCAGCAAATAATGTAAGTGTGCATGGCTGTAGAGAAGGGGAAGGCACATGGGTTTGAATCAAACACTATTGTTCTAAACACAGAGCAGCCACCAAGTTTCTTGGCCTCTGAAACTGGGAGTGACTTTCATCTTGCTTAACTTCAGATATAATACTTCCCATCTAAGCAAATCATGCTAATTTCAGTTTATAGTCAAAAAAGGCAATTAGGCAAACTCTTTTAGCACCTACTATGAGATGGGAAAAGTTCAGCCTGACACTCTAGTGAGGAGATTGGACTCTCCACTTCCTGATGTGTTTTGGGCTCAGGTCAATGTAGTCCAATGAATTACTGCCTCGTTTTTTCCACCAAGTACTGTTAGGCCCACCCTCATGGCCAAGTTAAAGCTCTAATTAATGAGACATTGAAATGGCTGACTGTCCTGCCTTAGGCTGGTGTCTTCTGTCATTCTGTAAGATTATGCCTGAAAAGCCTGATGTATAAAGGACAACATATTAGCAAAATAGCCCACCCTGCTGTGAGAGGTGTGACAAGGGAGAGGGATCTTTAGATCTCCCTGGTGTATGCTGTGAGACTGATGAGCTGCACACAAATAGCACTCTGCCAGCTTTTTGAGGCATACCCACAGATCATGGCCTGAGCACATCAACAGGATGTCAGCAGATTCATTGAACCAAGAATGAAGGCTCTGACAACAGTCAAAGGTATACTACAAGTGTATTTCTGTGCTCTTGACTGGAATATTTAAGCTCTGAAATACTCCCTTTCACTTTCCCTAAGACATCTTGGGCAGCTTTATCATGTGTCAATTATTATTTAATTTGGTTTTATTTTACTTTTCATTCTATGAATGCCTTAGTTTATTACACAGCCTTGTGTAATATCCTTGGTGTATTGTTATGACTACTTTGCCACCACCTGTATCTGATAAGAACTGCTATTCCACTTACTTTCCATTAGGAGGACAGTATTTTCTTGTTATACAAGTGTTGGGCATTTGATGAGGCAGTTAAGAAAACTTGGAACAGTACATAATGAGAGGCATGATGGTCTTTAAGTTGTCTGCCACTCTTGGTATGTCAGTTTAAAGCTTTTTTATATTATAAGGTCACAGCAGAGCACACTACCCTTCTGTGTAACATCAGTCATAGGACTAACCAGCATTAAATCTTTGCAATAATGGCACATCTGCTGGAAAAATGTCTGACAGGTTTGTTCTTGTTTCAGATTGAGTGGTGTTCCCAGCAATTTATGACAATTTTTTGGGATTTAAGCCCAGATGGAAATTAAGCCTCATGCAGCCACTCCCCTCTCCCCACTCCCTCTGGTGATAAAGGCAAAATGCAGAGGTTGTGGGTTAGAATAACAATTTACTGGAAATAACAATGAGANACAGTTCAATAATTACAGTAACAATTGTAAGTTATTATAATAATGATAATGAAAAAGGAAAAAAAACAAGTGATGCACAAAACAATCACTCACCACCCACTGACAGATGCCAGACATCCCTTCCCAAATCCATATTAGCCACCCTTCCAGGCAACTTCCCCCAGTTCATATACTAGGCATGACTTTCAGTGCTGTGGAACCTTTGGTCAGCTGAGGTCACCTGTCCCAGGTATGGTCCCTCCTAGTTTCTTTTGCACCATTTCTCACTGGCTGAGTATGAGACACAAAAAGTCCTCGACTTAAAATAAGCATGACAGCAAAAAACCCAAATATTAATGTGTTAGCAGCAACATTCTCATTCTAAATCCAAAACAGCACTGGAACAGCTACTGAGAAATACTTCTACCCTAGCTGAAACCAGGACACTATTACAGAGTTTTAAATTCCCTTCTCTATCAAAATAAATGCATGAATAGTTAGTTGAGAAGGAAAAAGATTGTCCTTCTAAGAAAAGACTGAAAAGGCAAACACATTATGCAGGCTAATTTAAGTCCTGTAGGATGTGAAGACACATTGGTATGAATGCATAAAATATATATGGAAGGTAGAACTATTTTAGTTTTTTAGGGGCTAAATTTTGTTACGGAAGTGAAAAACCCTGTAAGGATTAAAGAAAAATGGGAAGACAATGCCACTGTTGTTACCTTGTATCAAAGAACTTAAAGGATATATAGATGACAGCTCTTTTTTAAAAAGGCTTCAGAACACCAAAAAGAGACTATTCCATTTAGGAATAGGCTGTGGGAAGTACATGCCATACTTTATCACATTAGTAGCCTAATTCACTTATATTTAGAGAGTGCATATTAAGTCTTACTAATAACAGTAAGATTAAGGTGTGCTGCAGTCAAAAGCAGGACATATTTGCAGAATTTCTATTTTAAGTACCAGTTCTTGCTGTGCAGAAAAAAAAATCTGTTCAGGAAAACTGTTGGCAGACTTATTACGAAGGCTTGAATTAAAAAATAAAGCAAATAGAGAAGCAAGTACTTTGTGTCCTCAGATTACCAGCCCTTCACTCTATGCCTCCTGGAGAGAACCACACACTGAGTTCTGTAAGCTCTACTTTGAAGGCAGAAGTCAGAGATGAAGGTTTTTCAGTTTAATCAAAGAGCTGGAAGTCATGAAGGGCCTTGGAAGTCTGGGACCAGGTTTTTTGACCACACTGATAAATGGCTTTTGGTTCCTAATGTGTCATATTCACAATTGAATGTAGTTTGATTTCTCCTTGCAAATTCCCAGCGCACAATTTTTGTATGTATTTGTCACTGTCATAGCTTGGGCTCATTATATTGCATCCTCTATCTTGGAAGCCTAATTCTTCCCTTCATGGACACTTCTGGTAACGGGGGTTTCCTTGGGAAGAATCAATGGTTTTCTCTTCCATTTACTTCCATCACTGTTAGCTCTGATATTGGTCTGCTTGTTATACCTCTGTTTCTCTGGAGAAAAAATGTCTTATGTATCTTATCTTGAATAGTGCACTTTCCTCAAATAAACCCACATTCATTCCCAATCTTTGCCATTTTCCACTTGCCCAGACATTGAGGATATTTTTCCCTTGCATTTTTCTTCTTCTTGCTTTCATCTTCTTCCAGAAATTTTTAAATCGCTTATCATTAGTATTCTCTTGATTGCCTGAGATATGGTTTTTGTCTTGAGTGGCACAAAAATAGTCTCACCTTCTACAACTGATACTGCATAAGAAGGCTAAATGGGGATTTTCCCAGTTGTAAAAGGCTGGTGTTTTCCTGACTGCTTCTACACCTGATCTTTCTTGATTATGAGGAAAAAATATAAAATAGTGTCCTTCTAGGTAATTCCTTTTACTTTAATTATTAAGCCTTATGTTAAAAATGATGCAATTTATCTGTCAGGCAGTTTTCTTTATGCTGGAGCCCATGAGATGAGAATCAGTGACGTTACATTTCACATTGCATTACTCAAACAAGTGAAGTGTCTCTTGTGAACAGCTCAACCTTCACAATTTTGCAGCAGCACTTTTAATGCCCAACTGGATTTTCTATTTCAGCTTTTCCAGGAAGGCTTTCCATTCTGAAGTTGTACTCCTAGCTTTATTTTCTCTGACATCTGATTTTCTGCTGAGCTCCCCTTTGTGCTCTGGCAGTGACTGCAGCTCTCCAGCTGTCTGCTTCTCTTTTCCTCAGTGTCCCATGGAGAGCTTCAGGTACAGTAGTTAAGTGTTGCAGGTCAGTAACTTCTTACTACAAGAATCCTGAATGTCAGACTGTTCCTCAAAGAACAAATAGAAGCTGGTCCCTAGTGCTTCAGGAGAGTTAATTTTGTCTTTTCCAGTCCCTTTCCTGTTTGTCTCCATTTGGGCTGAGAGGCTTCTGTTCAGAACAACCTGAGCCAGTCTCTTAGGTGAGACTTGGAGGATCCGTGTTTACCTTTTAATTAGAGAAGTGTTCTTCATTAACACAGTCCTCTGCTTGATTTTTGGTGTTTGGGTTTTTGGTTCTTTTCTCCCCAACAAGTGTCATAGAATCAGAGCTTATGTGTTCTTGCTGTCTTTTCAGAGCTCAATTTCAAATATCCATCTTAGTCCACAATTCTACAGTTCCTTGCATGACAGCTTTCAGAAGGGGTTCTGCATGAGGATACATACATGAAGATGTACATGTATTTTATACATCCATTATGTTGCCTTCCAATGGCAAATTACTGATATAGTGAGGATGTTAGGTGTTACTCATACCTATAATACTTATTATAAGAGATTTACATATATTACAATTAATATAATAGGTAACACCTAGAACAGTTTTGTACCTGATATCTGTTGCTGAACACTTTCTGCATGGCTGCTGAAGAAAAAGACGAAAGATCAGTAGTAAGACACCTGGGGTGATGCAAGCCAGGTTTATTGACAGCATAGTAGCTCTTATGAGATGCCACTGATACAAGGCATTCTGGGCCAGAGGTGATAGTCTTTACCATGTGCTGAACACAGTGGGGTCATGGTTTTACAGCTCACAGGTGTTACCTTAATGTAAGGAATGAATCAACAAGTTCATTTTTTCTATGATGTTATCATTCTTCAGCCTCTCATTACAGAAGGTTCATAGTGCTGTTTGTGTAGGTTGTCATCACTAATCTTTGCCTCTGTGTGATGATTCATTGTCTAGCACTTTGTTTTGTCTTTTGTCAGTACATAAATTGTAGGAATGGATGAAAAATTCTGTGATTTAAAAAAAAAAGGCTAATTGTACAACAGTTCCCAAGAAGCTGGTGAAAAGCACGCATAAAGTGTCATAGAATTCTCAGATTATCTTCTGAAAACTTATTTAATCTTTAAGGAAGCCCTTTATGCCACATATATAGAGCAGTCTGGTTTCTTATCATGGAACTATGTTAATTTCTCCTTGAGTCCTTCAATTTTTCTTGTTGTGGTCTGGACCAGATTAGACAGAACAGAAAAATATTTGATGATAGTCTTGCTCTAAGATCAGTCTGCTTCTGAAGTATTCATAGGAACAACATGATGTAAGCATAAATGTGCATGAACATTCAGATTTTTAAAATAAAACTTATCCTAGAAATCTGACGAACTTCAGATTTTCATTTGATAAGTCATAAACAGACAGTAGAGGATCTTTCATATTCCACTTAGGCAATAGCTGTACTCCAGTTTATTAGAATTAATAGTTATGTCAGAGGAAAAACCGTGCCATGCACACAGATATAAGAGATGGATGAGGTTCAAGAGCCTCAAAAATTATTAAATTGCCTGTATCTACCATTCAAACATTTGTTACTCATTGAGAAAAATCTAGATCTATCCATCAATGGGAAAAGGACTAAAAATTATTAAGTAAAATATCTGTAGCTAGCAATCACATAAGCTCCACTCTTGATAAATATGCTTTTCTTGGCTATTAGTTAAAATGAAAGAAGCAAGGCTATTTTTCAGACAAAGACACACCATGTATTAAAATGTCACGTAGAAGCTGTATCTGCATACACAATTTCGGGCTTGTTTTCAGCTGGTTTTGGTATTCCATGTTATCTGTGGGTGGCTGAATACAGCCAAACTTAAAATTAGTTTTATGATTTTTGTGGCCATCAGGCAGTCTGCGAAGCAACTGGTGAGGCTGCAGACTCTGCCTTGAGTTCTCTGTGGGGAATTCCTGCTGTCAAGAATTCTGCTTCTCTTCTCAGCTTCATTTTTCATGTCTCCTCAGTTTCCTTTGAGGTTCTCAGAATGGCAGAATGAAACAGACCCAAAAATGTTTCAGAACAATTAAGCTGTAAGTGGATAAAGAGACACCAAAGAAGCCCATCAGTCCTTTATCCTAGTGAGATAACACCAAGTAGTATTCATTATGCTGCAAGGGCAGTATGGTTCATTGGTCATTCATAAATACAAGAGATTTCAGACCAAAATCAATTACCACAAAAAATTTTGTTAATAATCAAAGGTTTTAAGTGTTTTGTCAAGCTCTTGTTTTCTGTGTTTTGTGTTGTTCAGAGGTTAAAATTGTTTACAGTACCTTACAGAGTATCTCTATCTTGTTATTATGTTGTTTTCATGTCATTTTTTCATGCACCACTAAGCTAAATCAGTGTCCCTAGAAAAGCTTCCTCTTCTCAAAACCAGGGTGTGAAGGAGAGATACATTGTCTCCCCAACCCATTTCTTAAAATCTCTTCTGTTAGTTATGCAAAGATGAGTACTCAGAATATTTAAACAGTAGCAACTGTTATCTGTCTTTCCATGGAAAGACTTTATTCCTTAATAAATCAACTTTTTTTTTTGTTGTGAAAACAACAACCAAGAAGAAGAAGTATGACAGGACAATTCTAGGACCAGTTGAAATCCTTTAAAAATAAAAGAAATACAGTAATCAAGTTTTTCTTCCTTGTTTTTTATGCAGTTTTATGAATATCATCAAGCTTATATATCCATTGCAGATATTCTGAAGAGATCACAGCTATTTCCACTAATGCAGTAGATTTTGAGGACACAAAAACATCAGGTGTTCTGGAAATACTGAAGTTCTATTAACTGCAAAGAATGTCATTAGGTTTGAATCTGTGATTCTTGGCAAGCTGTGCCTCCTTATTCACTCAATGACAGAAATATCCAAACAATTAAGATAATAAAATAATGGGGGAGTGGTGGGAGGAAGGGGAAAATAAGAATAGAAAAGAGAACAGGCAAGGATAATAACTCAAAATACATATCTATGTCAAAAAATTACTCAGTGCTCTGTCACTATAATATAATCAAGGAAATTTTCCTGCTTTTAGGAAAGGCTGTCTTTTCACAGATGCAATAATAAAGACATTTTATTTTCACTCAAAGAGGAAAAATATTTACAAATATCTTTTTTGCTTTTCTGAGTTATTTAAATATTTTTTAATAGAAGACCTTCAGAAACTATACAGTGGTTCATTATTTGCAAGATTAGTTTACCAAATGTTCCAAGACTATGAAAAGTAGTAGAACCTGGTTAATAAGGAAACCATATTACCAAAGTAGGAAGTTACCCACAGGGCTGTGGAAAGCAGTCATTAGGAAAGGGAACTTCTGTCATAAATAGCATAGTTATGTCAGTTAGCATATTTTGAGGTTGTCCAAAGGATCTCCAAGGGGCAGTGAAGGCGAAGCAACAGCCAGCTGCTATGGGAACCCTTTATCCAATCATGGGTCAAAGGTCAAAGCTCACTCAGAGCCCTGTCTCGCTCCTAGAGCTCTGAATTCAGAATTATGTTTGGAAAAAATTAGCTTCCAGCATACCAGAAGCTTAATGAATCCTGGCTATGGTTTGTTCCTTGATGAAAGATCTGATGTAAGTATTGGTCAGAAGCCCTTGGCTCTGCCCTGTGCTCCCGTGCATCTTTCTGTGGAGCACAGGCTGCTGCAGTCACAGGAGACTGGCCAGCAAAATAACACTCTAAATACCTAAAAGGTGGTGAATTTCCAGATATTCACACAATATCCTTTTGTCTGCTCCTTTTTATAAATTTTGTAGGCACCTAATTATCATTGAGACTTCCACCTCTTCTGATCAAAATTGGGAAGCAAGCTCAACACAATATTTGTCTAATTTTTAAAAAGATACTACAGAATATTAAGATTCTCACTTGTAACTCCCTACAGTAGAATAAAACAGAAGTATATATGGTCGGTAGTATCTTTTCAGCTTTGCATACCTGACCAAGGCAGATAACCTTATCAGCATGTCCACTGTGTATTTAATGGTCATGTGTCACTGGTGCCTGAAGGCAGTCTCACTTCACTGTAACAGATGATAAAACTTCAATTTTCACTGGACCTGCCCAAACATATTTCTCCTTTTCAAGAGTAAATAGTTAATTTCTTCCAAAACACTGAGTGCAAATATGATTATAGAAGTGCTGATACCGTCCTGAGAGATACAAAGAGTAACAGCCTCCTCTGACAGGAGGAGTTCTTTGCTGAGTGCCTAGATAAATGCCAGGTTTTGGAAAGATCAATAGCTGCATATTAATCAATATCGGTTCAAGCTCACCATGAGCTTGAATTTAGTACTCCCTTAAAACTCATTTGGCAAAAACCCTTGAATTAAGAACCTCACTTCTATTTCTTTCTGTATCACAGGTTGCTCTTGGAGATGATATCTGTGATGCTCAGCTATGAGGTGAAATTAAACACCATTTGCACACATACATTGCCCTACCTACTGGGGACAGCAGGCTTGCAGCTCCAGGCCTGTTGTCAGCAGAGTGAAGTGGCCAGTCCTGCAGAGATCAGTGGGACCAGCTGCCCCTCCAGCAGAGGCAGATGAATTGGGGTTGGGAGCTCTGCTGTTTGATTAAGCCTGTGGCTGTAGCACAAGGACAGGAAGGGAACACTCATCCTTTCATAAAGGGGCTGGAAACAGCAAAGACTTCAGGTATAAGTAACAGCAAAAGAAAGTAGTAAAACTGCTGGGTTTTCTTTAATGCACAGTTGCAGAAGAAGGACAAGAGATAATGCAGTAAAAGGTAGAAGTAAAGCTTTGGCCAAAAAAAAGCCATTGCCATTATGAAGACCAAGCTCTTTAAACACACTTGTATGCCTGCAAAGTCAGCTGTCCACTGATGCATATTGTCCTTCTTACCACCTGTTTTTGCTCTTTTCCCCTTAATGCTATTGTTTATACATTTCTTAGTCTCTTTTAGTCTAAAAAGAAAAAAAAAAGTCAGAGCATGTCAATGTAGCAAGAAAGGGTCTGTGTTATCACCAGCATAGATATGAAAGGTTCTGTGAGAGTCTCAGGCCCCCTCAGACAACATGGTTTTACCCCTCTTTATTTAGATCAGTACAGACTCTTCACAGCTGTTAGTCTGTTGCAGCAATTCTGTTAATTTCAGCGGGGGTAGTTCTTAGCTGTGCTGAACAAATACTTATTTTGCTTAGCATTCTTCTTCTTTTGGGTGTTTCACTATGTACAATCCCTCTTACAGAAAACGGCGCTAGTAATATTGTAACACAATTAAATTTGTCATATGCCATCTCTGATTACCAGAGCTTAGCAATCAGTCTGAAGGGTTTAGTTTGGGGACTTTTAGGAGATAGACAGCATAAGGTCAGATACCAGAAGGAATGAAACTGCAGGTTTAAAAGATGTTGTGAAGAAACCATTCCTGGAAATGTTTTTGTTGAAAATAGTCTCATACAAAAGTTAAGATCTAGGGACCTGATCTAGCCTGAAATGAACCTGAGATCCTGAAAGGACTTTGTGAAGATATTATACACAGTTGTAATTATTCACAGTTCTGAACATTTGATGGCAGGAATACCCTCTGAAAACCTTTAAAATATTTAATATAAAATTTGTTATACATTGCCTGTGTAAGAAATTCCTTTTAATGAAAAGCATTGACTTTTATACCACACAAACCCAAACCCTCTTCACATCAAGTTTGGAGACAAGTTCTTTCAGAAACTACAATTGGAGCATGTCTATCCAAATCAGCAGTGCTTGGTGTGCTCCTTTGAGGCTCCATTTCAAATTACATTTTTGCACCAGAGTGTGTGCTATGGGCAGAAGAGAATCAACATCCTGCTTGGGATTTTTTCTGTATATATCTGGCTTATTCCACAAAACTTATTCTAGAACTCAAAAACCTTTTTAAGGTAAATTAAAAGCTATCATTAAGACCTGTTATTAAAACCTATATCAAAAGCCAAATTATATCTGGACCTATAGATGTGCTCAAAGCCCAGACTACATCCCAGTCAGCCTCAAAAGATACATGGTCAGCAGGTCAAAGGAGATGATTCTGCTCCTCCAGTCTGCCCTGGTGAGATCCCACCTGCAGTGCTGCACCCAGCTCCAGGGTCCCAGCTCAGGAAGGACAAGGACCTGTTGGAGCAAGTCCAAAGGAGGGTCACAAAGGTGATCAGAAGGATGGATCATCTCTTCTATGAGGAAAGGCTGACAGAATTGGGGTTGTTCAGTCTGGAGAAGGGAAGGCTGCAGGATGACCTCATTGCAGACTTTTGGTACTTTAAGGGGGCTTTTAAGGAAGTGAGGACAAACATTTTAGCAGAGCCTGTTGTGAAAGGACAAGGAGTAATGATTTTAAGCTAAAAAGAGGTAAAGTTAGACTAGATATAAAGAAGTATTTTTTCACAATGGGGATAGTGAAACACTGGAATTAGTTTCCCAGAGAGATGGTGGGTTCCTTGTCCTTGAAAACATTCAAAGTCATGTTGGATGAGGCTCAGATCAAACAGATGTAGTTGAAGGTGTCCCAGCACCTTGCAAGGGTGTTGGACTAGACACTATTTAAAGCTGCCTTTAAACCTAAACTTTTTCATGGTTCTATGAAATGTCAGTGAACCACATCTATTTCTACAACAAAAATTTAATTACAGATTTGTCATCTTCTGCAAGAACTCTCACAGCTGTAATTCATTTCACTTTCGAAGGAGCTGAGTGCAGTTCCCATTTTCAGCATCAAAAGCCTTACTGCTTTCATGATTCCAGCCTACCACTTGCAACCAGCTATCACCATGGTGCAGTGATTGTGCAGCCAACCTGCTCCTATGGAGCAGCAGAGAGTAACACAGTAATTATCCTGAATGACAAAATAACTACCTCCCTATCTCTGTACTTAATGACATGGCATTAACTATGGTTTCTTGTCACCCCTAAAAAGACAAATATTAGAAGTGCCTGTGTTTAATAGATAATATTGGCTCTTCCTATAGCTTCATTAGTTCTGACAAATTGTCAATGTGGCATAACAGTGTAGAGGTACCTTATCTGCTTCTAAATTAGGCATCTTAAATATTACAAGGAACATTAAGTTCAGTGCAGTATTTGAGTAACATACATAGCTAAGGTGACTTTAATGTTTGTAGCAGTCAAACTGACAGCTCATTTAGGGGATTCCATACAGTTCAGTGCAACAGGCAGGCAAAGTTTTACTGCAGACAGAA
The DNA here is from genome assembly GCA_013398995.1 of Alaudala cheleensis. Classification (NCBI taxonomy): domain Eukaryota; kingdom Metazoa; phylum Chordata; class Aves; order Passeriformes; family Alaudidae; genus Alaudala; species Alaudala cheleensis. The sequence goes on from VWYE01028572.1 coordinate 962,171, forward strand.
AATGAATATTCAACAAGAATCAGACACATATGAAAGATGTAAAAACATGCCTTTTTAGCAGACACTGTATAAACAACTGAAAAACTCCTTAGGGAAACTGCTTAAAAAACTCCAATATGATGTCCAACAATTAAAAAGTGCCCAAGATGGCAGATGTCACATCTTCAGCATAAATCCAGTGGTGGTGCTGCTCTGCCTGATACAGACTTTGCCAAATGTGAACCTGGGTTCAAGGACATAGGATGGTTGCAAAAGGGCATGCTGAACCCACAGGGAACTACAGTCCAAGGGGTGGCCAGATCTTTCCCCACATGTCACCCTATATGAATTTGGAATAAAAATGAAGACTTTTAATTTAGTTTTTCATTTGTGGAAAACAATTCCTTTGTATTCTATAGCTTTCTATTCTATAGCTATTCCATTTCTCCTAATTTTTCAATTATCTCTAGCTTCTAAATTTAAAGCTAAAGTAAATGAACAATAAACATTAGTTTCTCCTTGAATTTTGCCTTTCTCACATCACCCTCATGGAGCCACAGCATATTATAGTTTGCATGAAGAAAAGAAATATCTTCCCATTTCACATCTCCTTGTCATGACCAGGTCACCAGGTCACCTGTGGTTTTATTTCTCTGGTAATGTAGTTGGATCCTGTAAAACAGCTTTGGTAAAGAGCAATAATTTATTCATATTTTCACATTTTGAGAAGTTTGCTGTCCTTTACTCTCTCTGCTAATCCAATCCCTTTCATTCAGTCAGTCCTTACAATATCATCTGCAAATATGTTTGCATGCTGCCTTTATTTCATTCTCATTTATCACCAAATACCCACCTCAGCATTCAGTTAAGCCAACACGAATCATGTTGTGTCCTCTGGCACATGATATTGGGTTTCCTGTAGCAAAGTTTCCTGTTTTTTGGAAGAATACAGAAGATTCTGTGGTGTATCTGTATTGACACCAGGTGAATGAGGACTCAGTCCAGAAAAGCGCAACAGTCACTTAACCTGAACAATACCTCTGCCTTCCCTCTATATTTAAAATACCTTTTTTTAGTTATTCTGATATTTTTTGACACCAATCACAGAAAAAAGATAATTTCAAGCAAAGGAAAAGAATAAAATAAATCCTCCAAGGTGCCTGATATGAATGATGTTAAGTTTCAAAACAGCAGCACAAAAATTTGAAAAAGTACATTGCAAAGGAGACAGCTTGAGATATTTCTTGCCATCACAGTGCTGTACTATTTTAATAGTCTAATAAAAAGAGATCTCTCAGCAGCTTAGCTGCAGTCCCAAGAGAGAGCTGTTATGATATGTAGCTGCCTTGTAAACCTCATGTTAGGTGAGCCAGGAAATGTCCTGGCCCTTAAATAGTGATATGACAAGATAGACGGAATTAAACAGATACAAGGCAGCCAGGCTGAGTTTTCTGGATTTTCACCTTGGAGCAAGAATGGAAACCTTAAACAGAACAGCAAAAATGCTGGCTGAAGTTTAAGTGTTTCATCTCAAAAACAACATAAAACAGACTTTAATTTTTTTTTTAAATTTCAGTAACAAAATTTCCAGATTGTACATATTTATCTAGTAATTACAAAATATTTAACAGCTTCTCTGTTAACAGAGAAGCTGGGGAAACAGTGAACATCACAAAAATACAATGTGTGTACTATAAATCAGGCTTATTCAAAGTGCTTGTTTTTCACACACATGGAGGTTTTCATTAGCTGCCTAAATCTATAGATACAAGATGGAAAGATCCAGATTCAAAGAGGCAAAAACTGTTCAAAAGACTGCTGAAAAATGCAGGATTCAGTCCTGGAATCAGATATTTCTCATCTGAATGAGGCTCTTCAGCTCTTTCATAGCCTGTCTCAAACAAAATCACTATACTGTGAATTTCTAAGAGACTGTAGTCTTAGCACATGAATCCTAATGAAACTCTCTTATTAGCACAGCCAAATCAATGGGTTGAGATAACTTGAATTTAAATTTTAAAAAGAATCCTTTCAAATTATTCAGCTTAAGTGAAAGTGTGCATTGATATTTATTATTATTATTATAAATTCTAATAATTTCTATTATTATAATATTATTATTGATATTTAGACTAGTACATTATTTTTAATCAGGATCATATTTACTAATGGTGACAATAGCTTTTGGGGTTACTTTCATTATATGCAAGCTCATAACTTATCTCTAGAGACAAGATTCTCAGGTTTCTGTGTATTACACAGATGTGAGTATGAAAAACTGTGCTGAAATTCTTTTGGATTTCTAGTGCTGTAAATTAGACAATTCAGGAAGGAAAAAAATGAAAGCCTTAAGCCTCTAAACATTTGCACAGTATATGGTTTGGCCATTGACCAAAGCAGCAGAGGTTAAAGGAGGAGCTGCAAGAACACTGGTGGGTGTGTTAAGGACTGCAATTTTGTTGTGGTCTGCCTGCTTTTACACTCTCTCTCTGGTCATCATTAGCAATATAACCTTCTAGACTGAGTATTAGTGACTCAGCTGACAGAGTCTGGCTGGAGCACATACAAAAACCAAGGCCTTCAAACCTATAAACATGCATACTAGAAACACACATCAAAAAGAAAATAGAAGCCTAAATGTCTTGTAGCATGTATACAAACCAGCATCTTGGCAATCTGACACAAGCACAGAATATATACACTCATTTCAGCTACTGCATGACTGGTTTTAACAGTGAATGCTTGAGAAAATTGCAACCCAATATCCATATGTTTAACAGAAGTTTAAATACCATAATAAATACCATAATAAGTGTGTATTATTCATCTAGATCTAGTGATTTAGAACTTCTTATAAAAGCAAATATACACAAAAATACTTACATGAGCTACTGAAATCTCATAAGAACAGAGAAAGTTGTAGCTATATTAAGTCTATATTCATCAAGTGGAAGAACAAAACTGACAGCCCTAGAGAATTTGCAATGAATCACTCTTTCAGAATTAAATATGAAAATTAAAGCAATTAAACTATAACCACTATAGCAGTATGCTTTGCCTGGAATGGAGGAAAAACGACTCAAACAACACTCTATTTGCAAAGCTGTCAGTGGTGAATGGAGGAAGTGTTGTCTTGCTGCTTCTGGTGAATAATGCTTAACACCGACCTGATTCAACTCCAAAGTTAAGCACCCTGACAGTGAGGGGAAGATGCAGCAGAAGTGGTGAACTACCTGATGAAGGAATCGACAATTGATACTATTGATAACTCATCTAAAACTGCTGAGCTAACACAGCTGGCCCAGAGAGACATTACTGACAATCAATGATTTTATACTATAAAAGTCCCTTCCCACTTTTTAATCCCACATTTTAATGGTGCAGTCTTCTAAAACACCCCTTCTGGGAGTGTGTGTGAAGATTCTTCCCTTGAATGGGGATGCTCCTCAAGGTTACTCCTCCAGGCTGAGTGAAAGAGATTTTCCTGTGGTTGTGGGTATGGGTGAGTAGCATCAATCTCTACTTAATAATTGGTTTTCTAGCTTTAATGTAATTGCATCAATGTAACTTCCAAAACAGTGCACTATGCTACTAGTTATAGCCACTTATGCTGTGCAGCAAATAATGCTGGTTATGACCTTTTAGTCTAGTCATTACCATAATAAATCATTTATTTTTAGATAAATATATCTGGTTTGTCGTCCTTAATCCTGAAGGACAAAGTTGTATGAAGGGCAGATTACACCTATACAATCCTATATACTCCTTTAGACATAAAACATTGAAAAGATTAAGTCTGATACTGAATTCAGCCACAATTAGTCTCCTGTCAGAGAAGGAGTGTAGAATGCAGCTTGGAGGGCTTCTCTAATAAACATTGTCTGAAGCTCCGATTTCTGCCCTGACAGACACCCAGACACATTTCAAGGCTAAAAGCTTCTACCTTGTAGGAATAAAAACTGACTTGCTGAGAGTGCAAAAAATTTTATTTCACAGTTTCTCAGTTTTTTTGTCACATAGACTGTAGCCTAAAGCTGGCTGTCTATAACATCCCCTTCCATGTGACCAGGTAGGGGCCTTTTATTTGTCCATCCCCATTAAATCTAGTTCTACAGAAGGCTAAATAACATTAAGTGAATACTGAGACATTTCTTAAAGCTAGATATAAAGAGGTATAATTTCCTTTTGTTCTTCCTTTCCTCCTCATCCATCTTCATAGCATATCAGATTACTCCTTTTTGCCACAGATGTTTGTCAAAGTAATTCAGTCAGCCTTTTCTTTGCTTTCCAGTCTGCCTTTGGCACTCCCCTCTAACAGACTCCAGACTCTGGAGGCTTCTCTTTTCCCTTAGAGTCTCTGTATCCAAAGCCATAAAGTGCAGTAGCAGAAAGGAGGGCTCAGTTTCATAACTGCTGTGCTCAAATTGCTTGGGGAAATGAAGAGTCTGATCTGCTGTGGGAGAAGTTGAAAGTGAGAAAAGGTGTGCACCACCTCAATCATTGTTCAAAGCAAATATCATCAGCTTAAAAGGGAAAACAAAAATTGAAATAACAGAAATGTATGGTGATATTCACTTTGACATTTCTCTTTTATTAAAGCCTCAATTGCTACTTAGTTGCCCTGACCAAAACTTAGAATGAAACACAAGTTTTATTTAAATAAAAGTTATTAAAATCTCAGTCACCTAGAAATTAATTTAAAATTGTATTAGTACTAATAGATATTCGTTCACATAAATGGAAAATGAACCCTGTGACTTTCTGGTTTTCTATTTGGTTTTTTTTTCTTTCTGCTTTATACTTTTGTAGAGGGCAAATAGAAGATAACAATATGGAATAATGACTATGAAATTCTTTACACTTTCATAGCTTGGTCCATTTCTCTTTGCTTGAAAAGAATGTACTGTGCTCTGTTCTGGCCCAAGAAAATAAAATTGCCAATTATTATTTCTTTCATCCTAGAAACTATTTACCCAACTAATAGAGCAATATGTAGCAAAATAAAGCCTACATAACAACCAAACAACTTCTACATTTACAAACAGAAAATTACCAAGCAAATTTTAAATTGAAGAGATAAGGTAAAAGGTGATGTCAATATAATCACAAGTTTTTAAAGGGTTTTCCTAAAACTCAGGAATTTTCTTGCCTACTCTTGTTCTGCATACTTCCCTGCCAATATAAATAGCAAAAGTAGACATAAAGGTCAGTCAATATGCTGGGAGCATCAGTGATCTTTCCTTCTACAGTTTGCAGTTGCTTGACAAATTGCAAGTGCTGAAAGAAAGAACATGAGCCATTATAAATACCACAGTGCATTCCAGGACATAATTTCATAAACGTTTTGAGCCAGATTAATAGAAAGATTGCAAAAAACAGCTTATATTTCCAATTGGAACATTGTGATTTAACCAGCCTTTGGATTAAAATAACACAAAAGTGGTTTTGATTAAAACACATTATATAGAGATTTTTCTCCATATGACCTATGTGGCATATGGAAGCCACATCTGTGAGTCTAGAGACCTACCCATCCTCCACTGAATTCAGTGGAATAACTATTCCCATCTAAATCAGTGGATTTTGTCTCTATATTTATTCCTTGCAGACCTTGTTTCATTATTATTTCAATATTTATATTTTCTATGCTTCTTTTTCCATTCCACTTTCTGCTTTTGAAATTGTATGTGCCATCACTTCCCTAGCTCTACTAGAACCCCCTCTCCTGACACATCCTATTATCATCTTCACTTTTTTCATACATCATATTTATGAATGTTGACTACCTTTTGATAAACTCATGTAATTTGATCTTTCTGTGTTTGCTGTTCTCAGCTAATAAGCTTCTCCCACTTAGAGCAAAAAATTTTACTCTTAAATTCATGACATTGAATTGTCCCATTTATAATTTCTACTATTTTTGCTCTCTGAGTCATCTAGTTCCTGCAAAAATATACTCTGATGTTCATCTGTATTCCCAGTATCTTGCACCTTCTGTCATCAGCCAGTTTTGTTCCCTCATTTCTGATGGGGCCAGGGTCATTAATGAAAACAATAAATGCACTGGGTCACTGTAGGATTCTGTCTCACAAGAATGCTCTGGGCAAGGTCTTTTTTTTACCAGACTCAAATTTATCTCCTGCTATGCTTTCAGCCTTAATTCCTTGAGGAATGCCAACAGCTGCTTCCTCCAGTTCACCAGTTGCACTTGTTTTTTGTGAGGCCAGAAGATGTCAGAGTCTTGGCTGGGGTGCTCTTCCAGAACTAGGTATCACAGAGACAACACAGCGACTCTGATTTGGCTTCCACATGTTTCACATTTTTAGTTCAAGTGAAAGAAAGAGTGTTTGTTCCTAACACATCTTTTTATTTGCCATCTCTTACTTTTGATATTATATGATACAAGGGTTTTTTTTCTTTCTGACAGTCACCAGCACTGGCTTCACACAAAGATTGACCTTTACTTCATTACAGACAATAAGCAAGCTCTGAATGTGTATTTTTTAAGTTCATAGATACCCACAGGGCCTTCATACAAAAATAGACCCTGGCTCTGGAAATTACACGGGAAGAAATGAAAAATGTAACTCAAAGTGTTTTGATTTCCCTAGCTAATCACCAGGGGGAGGAAGCTCTCTCATATCTTCTGGATAGAAAATCAAAGACAATTCTTTACTTTGTATGTGAGAAGGTCATAAAAGCTGATTAACCCAGTCTGAAAGCTCTAAAATAGTCAGGAAAAAATTCAGACTGGGTAGTAGACTTCACAAAGCACTTCACAATGGAAAATATAATCATATTTTCATAAATACCAGTTTTGGCAAAACTAATTTCTGCTTGACAAAAAAAAGAGAAAAGTCCAGAACTCTGGAAATGTTCTGGGATTTATCACTCTGGAATGACACACCTCGATCTTTCTACTTGAAAACTGCTTTTAAAATTATTTTTAAAAACATGTCTATTGTAAAATACTGACTTTTTATTTTGACAGTTTTTACCAGCTTATCTCAATTTAGGAAAAGCTGGTTTACAACCAAGACCAATTTCCAGTGTCACTGATAGGTCTTGTTTTTGTATCCATACATCCCGAATCTCTCTTTCTTGTGTGCGGGAGGAACTAATTTTTTTTGTCTCATACCATCAAATGCCCTTTGGTCATCATTCCCCCAAAAAGCCATTTTCTGAAGCACTTCTGAGGTCTAGACATCAAGGCTGCCTTGGGCAGTTGCATGAGGCTGAGGCTGGAGGTAGCTCTGGCTGCTACTCAATCTCCTGCTGTTACTGTATCCATAAGCATTCCTAACAAGCTTCCACAAGAAGTATTTGTTGGAGCCTGCAGTAAGGACAGAAAGATCTGAATTTATGACAAAACTGAGGACATTTTAGCACACACTTGCTCTTGTAATGCAGTTATGTAAAGACAGGGCCTGAAATGTGGATAAAAACCAGCAACATATAAAAGCATAACTTCATCTGCTCCTCTGTGTGAAGCTTCAGAGTTCTTGGTGGAAAGCTGAAGTCACTGCCTGATGCCACTCTGACGAGTGAAAATTGTGTGCAGTCACACTTGGGGGGATTAAATTAAAAAATTGACACGCCACAACCTTCTACATAGTTAGTAGAAAATAGGCTGTTAGCAGAAAGGACATGCTGGAGATTATAAAGTCAGTCAAAAGTAAAAGTGGCTTAAAATGCAACTGAAATTTTAGGGGCATCTGATTATCAGCATTCATAAAAAGCAAAAGCTCCTTTCTGAGACTGGTGCTTCCATAGGGAGACAATTTACTATAATGTCATGCTGAATTTAATGCTGATCTGCTTTACTGCAGTGCTAGGAACATATATCCTTTTGCTCACTCTGAATTAAAAGAGAAATTTTGTCTCAGTAATGTTTAAGAGGTCCAAATTATTTAACACACACTGTTTTCTGTTTTCTGTCATCAGAAAGGGAAATTAGGGACTTGCAGTATTGTTTGGTTTAATTTTTTTTGAGGTCAAAACCTATATCTAAAGATATACATTAATTAAAGCACAGTTTTGGAAGTGTGAACTCCTTGCTGGATTTCTATAGCCTGCAGCATGTAGAAAATCAGATTAGATAATCGAAAAGTGCCTTTTGAGCTGAGGAAGTCTTAAAACTGCCAGCATTGCTGTACAGTGCCACCTAATGACACAGAGAGGTTCTCATGAGATCCGTTCTCAAGGCTGTCACAGTAGTGGGAAGGTCTGCAAGACACCACAATCAATACTTTATGGATTCTACAGATAACTTTAAAATGTGTATGACCACTAAAATGTATAAAAACATGGGGGGTTTTAGTCAATACCATTCAGGAATACAAGAAAAACATATGTGCAAAAGGAAAGCTTAGGTATCTACTAAGTGCACTCCAATATCAGCGCTTTATGACCTGTTGCACACTTGCAAAACTATATAAGATCTTTGGCAGCAAGGAAAATAGAAAATCGCCTTTAAGACACAGAGCAAGTTTTAGCTTACAGAAACAAAGGCTTAGAATAGAATATCAGCAAGGATATCTACAGGGGATAAAAGGCAGATGTTTTGTAACATTTCTCTGGGATACTGAAATTAGCTGTATTCAGAGACAGATGCACTCCATTAAAAATGTGTCAGCCCTGTGGAATTCCCTTATTAACTTTGCTGGGAAATGTGTCACAGTCTAAGAGACTACCTCCAGGCTGTAGCAGATAACCAGGATATTTTTCAGATATTTTCAGATACTTTTTGTGTGGCACATAATCAGTTATCAGTACTACCATCACCACAGGAAACTGGTTGACTTGAAAACTTTTTGGGGATAATTTAGTTCCCTTCCTTGTTTCCTCTAGTTTCTGTAATTTTGTTGACCACAAGAAAATACTTTCATCTCCAAATTGGTCTTCCTCCAAGGTGTAGGCTGTACTGAAATTCGTGCTGAACTGTGAATGCATCCTTTAGAAAAATGTCTTGGAGTGGTTTCAAGGTTTTTGCAGCATTCAGTTGTTTAAACCTGTTTCTTCTCACAAAGTCCATGTCCAAGGAGACTGGTCTTGCATTGGCTGGCTCCTGTCACTACATTATTCTTTTGCGGTTTTCATTTTCTGATCCATGTGTGCTCCTTGCTATGGCCTCCTTGCATGGCCAGGGTTGTGCACTGGTGTTCTTGCTGGACTCAGGGAGGTTTATCCTCCCGTACATGACAACCATGTTGGAGACCCCTGAACTGGTTTCCAAAAACCAGATGTATCTGCATGATGCAGCAGCAGCACCCATCAGCAGCAGCTGCCCTGAGGTCAGAATTGCTCTGTTACTGTGCAGCTCTGTACTGGGGCCACTTCCAGAGCAGCTCAGCCAGCAGTAGTTGGTCTAGTTCCAGCGTGACCTGCGGGCCCTGAGTTTGAATCCATACAGTGATACCCGTGTTAGCAGTTTGTTGTAATTAGATACCACCTTGAAAACGTTTGAGTGTAAATTATTGTCTGCCAGCTAGTCATCTGATTAAATGGAACTGTTGAACTTTCAAGTTACAAGTACTTAGTGGATAACAAAGTGGTAAATCAAGAGGTTAAATGTGTTTGTCAGAAACAAACACAGTCAAAACAATGTCTTTCTTTACAGAGCAAGTAACTCAGCTGGAATTGTGTCAGTAGCAGACTTTCATGCATTTGGACCTAAAAGGAGCTGCTGGCAATGCAGCAAAGGGATCTGAATTGAACAATCATAAAAACAGATGCACAGAGAGCAGTTTGTTGTGGAGTTTGATGTTGAACTGGAAGACTGCCTCAAGTGAGGCTCCATAAAGGTTCCAACTGGATTCACAACTGGTTGATATTTTCATCAGCAGCTTGGATAATGGATTGATAAGCATGCTTCATAAAGATTTCATCTGGCACTAATTTCTAAGGAGGGCTTGGAGAACAGGCTCAAAATTCACACAACATGTCTCAAAAAGCAGTTAAGTGAAATTCAGTGAGGATATATGTGAAGTACTGTGCTGAGAAAAATAATACTAATGAAAATCAGCAACTGTTAGAATTAGTTACATGGATCTGTATTGGTCCTCTGAAGTCAGAAAAAATTTGCCCAAGTAGCTATACAGGTTGACTATGTGCTGGCCATGTTGAAACAGGCTGATGCTTGAATTATTTGACACACATGTACACAACTTTTTTTGTTGTTGTTGTTTAGAAAGAAAAAACAATGAAATGATCATTTTATTGTTGAAGAATGAGGCCATAGGTATCATTTTTTGACAGTTCAGCCAGTTCAGTATTTTGTTACTTCAGTTTTGAAAGAATCTGTGTGAGACTCATACCAGCCAACTATCTCATTTGTTGATCTTTTCTTTTTTTTTTTCTTTTTTTTGTTATAATTAGAATAGAGCTAAATAATTAAGGCTGGAAAAGATTTCCTAGACCTTTGAGTTCAGCCTTTGATCAAGCATCACCATGCCAACTAAACCATAGCACAAAGTGATTTCTCGAACTCTTCTAGGGATGGTGACCTCATCGCTTCCCTGGAGAGCCCATTTCAAGCCTTTCCACTAAGAAATTCCTCCTGATGTCAAACCTGAACCTTCCCTTCTGGCCATATCCTCTTGTCCTACCAAGACCTGCCTGGGAAAAGAGACTGACCCCTATGCTGCTCCTGCCTCCCTTCAGGTGAATGTAAAGAGTGATAAGGTCTTCCCTGAGCCTCCAGACCAAACAACTCCAGCTCCCTCGATGTCCCCATTTGGCTCATTCTCTAGACCCTTGACCAGCTATGTTGTCATTCTCTGCACCTCAATGTCCTTCTTGAAGTGAGGGTTCAAAACTGGACACAGCACTCGAGGTGCAGCCTCACCGTAGTCAACTGCAGAGGATGATCAATTCCCCAGTCCTGCTGGCCACACTATTTTTGATCCAGGCCCAGGTGGTGTTCTTGGCCACCTAGGCACACTGCTGACTTGTGTTCAGCCACTGTCAGCCAGTATCTCCAGGTCCTTTTCTGCTGGGCCTCTTTCCAGACACTCTGTTCCCAGCCTGCAGTGCTCCATGGGGTTGTTGTGACCCAAGAACACCTTGCCTTGTTGAACCTCAGGCCACTGATCCAGATCCTTCTGCAGATTCTTCTAACCCTCCAGCAGATCAACACTCCCACATGGCTGAGTGTCATCTGCAAACTGACTGAGGGAGCTCTGAATCCCCTTGTCCATATCATCAGTGAAGATGTTCAATAGGACTGGCCTCAGTACTGAGCCTTGGGGAACCCCACTAGTGATCCAACACCAAATGGATGTAACTCCATTCACCACCACCCTCTGGGCCTGGACATCCAGACAGTTTTTAACTCAGAGTGCACCTGTCCAAGCCATGGGCTGCCAGCTTATCAAGGGGAATGCTGTGTGAGACTGTATAGAAGACTTTAGTGAATTACAGGTTGATTACACCCACAGGCAATTCTTATTCTCTTTATCACACTGGTAATTGCTGCAAAGCAACTAAAAAGGAAGAAAAATAATTTTTAAAAGTTTTAATTATTCACAATCTCCTTTCCTGTGATTTTTTTCTATTGCTGTTCTTTGACATCCAGGTCTCATGGCAAGTGATTATGTAAATGCCAACATTCATTACTCAACACAATTGATCATTAATAGGTTCTTAGCTTCTTAATTTTCTCAGTTGTTTCTTGCAGTGATTAGTGAGCCAAACTTGTTACTTCTGATATATCAACAGAAGTGTTGCCCAAGTGATCAGCATTTCCACAGGCAGAGCAGCTACTGGGAGCACTAGGATTACAGAAGCTCAGCTAGGTACAAGTAGAATTGAAGGTTTCAGAGCCTGCAGTGATTTCCCCTTCTGGGGAGCACAATGTGGGTACTTCTGGCTAAACTAGAAAACACATGAGAATTTGGTTTATCTGACCTAATTTGGAGATGCACTCTAGGGTGAGAGCACTGCACACTTTACCAACTCTTGTTGGTTTAAAGGGATTCCAAAATGGCTAGTTCAGATGTAGATACTCCAACTGGACAGAGATGAATCCTACCCAGGCAGACCTGGGTTATCTGTGAAAGAATCAGAACTCAACTGGAATTTTCAGGTTCAAACATTAAAATATTTAGTCATAAATGGGGAAAATTTTAAATGTTTTAGAATCATTAAATATGGTTCCTACACATCAACTTACATCACTATAAAGATATTATTACAGCCACTGCAGCATTTTGGTGGAATTGTTAGGAAATGCTAGTCTTTATTGTGATTATATGCAATATATAACTATAGTGCAACTTCAAAATTTTAACACTTGCTACAGTTAGTCACAGGGCTACTTGAAATAGTAATGCCCTGAGATAGTAATTAAGTTTAGCATAACAAATCATTGTACATGAAAGGTCCATTTATTTTCAAGCACTCCTTTTTCAACAGTGAGTTCTCTTTTCCAGGTCTTCATTAAGATAATAGTCACTATATTGGGAATGGTTCACAATAATTCCAGAATTTCAAAATCATTTGGTTAAACATGTTAATGACCTGTTAGAATGAAATTGAATGAAAGGGATAAGTAGCTGGAAATAGAAAGATTTAGATATAGAAGCCAACATAGTGGAAAGAACAATATTTCTGTGCTCAGGTAATTACTGCATTGCTAATATAAGTAGTCCTTTCCTAAATATGTATCAAATGCAAATAGTTGGCTCCCTGTTGTACTTGATGAGCTTTTGATGCCTTGATGAAAAGTGTATGGCCTTTCTAATGTTTACTCTTGCCAAAAAATCTCGAGACACCACCTTAACTTACAAACAGTGAAACTTCAAAAAGCCCTTTCTATGACTAAAGCTTAAGACTTACAGGATGCAGTAGCTCCCAAAGCTCCAGTGTTCTCTGTATGGAAAGTGATATGAAGGAAATATTTCATTTGATTTAGGAAAAACTTTTAAACCACAGTAATTTTTAATGACTGGGATACAGTGTTAAGGAGACACACCATATTTTATACTAATCAGTTCTCAATTCATTTGATAAACTGTTACATATTATCTTGATTTTAATCTTGATGCAGCCAAATTATTCTGCTGGTATAAGCCAAATAATAGTTCCGTTCGTGAACTAAAATCTGGTGAAGTGTTTTCCATTCTTTTGTCTTACCTTCCCCTCCTTCTGTCATTGCTTTTGAATAGAAAATGCCTATACAAGCTTTTTATATATTAATTTTTCTTTGAACAGCAGCCACTCATCATGAAGATTGACACTGTTCCAGGAAACTGTGGTTATTAATTTGTAAATTATTTGTAAGACAAGTGGAAAGGCCAGATAAACTTAATTTCCTTTGGCATATTGTGTTTTTTTCCACTGGCATATAAATGCTTCTAATCATCAGTTAAAATTGTTCATGCTTTTCATTCCTCTGCAATTACCATTTTCAAAATTAGATGTTAATAAATAAGATGCAGTAAAAGGTTACTGCAACTTTTTTGGTGCATCAGAGGATGCAAACTCAAGGAGAAGGAAGTCTAGTGGGGCTGTGTCATTTTGTGTGATAGAAGTGGCAAGTGTAACTTCTTTTAGCAACTTTTCTGGTAGAAGATCATCATGAAAGGAATAAAAGTCTCGTCCTTCATGTAAACAAGATATTGTTTGAATCTACCATCCAACATCATTACTATAAATACAGTATAATAGATTGGCATCTAATTTAATCAACTAATACAACTCAACTGTGTTCATTTTGGAAATTGCATTGCTGCAGCACAGCTTACTAATTCAAGTTTAATTACTTTAATTAATAGAATTTGGAAACATTCAAAGTGAGCACTGAATCCTTTGAGATTTTTGTCAGTTTACTTCATGAATCTTAGTTATTCAAAACTCATTGAGACCAAAATTTAGTTATTTGTAATTACCTTTTCCAAGTTCTGGGAGCTATGGAAATGCCCACTGTAATTACAATCAGCTCAAGAGTGTGGAATAGAAGGGTATGGCAAAGCTACCTTTGCCCTGGAAATGGGACTGATCTCAGCAGACAGATTCTGTATTCTTGCTTGTAACCATTTGAAGCAGGACCAGCTATGCTCCCACTCCATTCTGGGTTTTGATCAACATCATTACCAGCACCATGAAATAAATCTCCTGAAAATAATTGCAAAGAGAAATTTTTAATGGGACAGCAGGAGGTCTAAAATAATATCAGTAAGATCACCACTGTTCCATACTTATAAATCGGGCTTCACAAAACAGAAATTATTAAAATTATCTTTCTTGGAATCCTATCATTTGTGTTTCCTTTGGGTAAAGATGGATGCAATATCAAGGATCAAATGTTTCTGCCATATTTTTGGCCCTCCACAGAAGATATAAAAAGTTAATTGTGTGTTCAGACATATAGGAAATGAATTAGCTAAAAAAAAATTGTGTTCATCTTCATATACAATAAATGGTTCTGGACATTGCACTCCTCACAAAGTTCAAAATGAGTGAAAAAACAACAGTAGAATTTCTCCAACTTCAAAGTGGACAATGAGTGTAGACATCATTAAATAAGTTTGCACTGTTTGAGACTGTGAGGAAGGCATCAGAAAGGTTACTTCTGTTGTTTTTCTGACACAGACAGGGAAGATCATACACAAAGTAAATTTCTTGGAGTTTTTCCTTCAGCATAGAGAAAATAATGCAGTCTGACAAACCAATTATTTTTGGACTGTGAGTTGTCAGTCTTTTTTAGTCCAATATTGTAAGCCTGTTTCATATTCTACTTCCTTTCTAATTTCAGATTAGTGAACAGGTTGTTGATTTGCATGTACAAAGCTTGTTCTCCACATAGCCATGTGCTTAGAGTACACACAGGTAAAATGGAACCTTACACAGCAACACATGGTCACAACTGACTTTGCAGAACTTTACCTCTACCCCGAAAGTCACTTGCATTATATAGTTTAAATTACAGCAGTTAAGACAATTTCCTAGCTTTCCTGTCACAGACCTGGAGAAGCTGGCATCTATCTTAGGATGTGAAGTGGCTGACATGTTTACTGTGATGTTATGATTATCCTGCATGTTTAAACACGGTTTGTCTGCTCACCCTCAGGAGGTTGTGATTATCAGAATGGAGAAAAGCCTGCAGTAATGCATCTCACCAGCAACAACCTTCTGTGCATAAATAATGCACAGAAGAAACAGGCAGAAGCCTCACTGAAAAAGACCCCACCCAGACATCAGATCACAAAATAAAAACAATCTGGAAAAGGCACCGGTTTAAAAAGATACCGGTAGCAGCTTCTATAACCTGCCTAGATTTAAAACTTGTTCCCAAAAATCAAAATGGAGCCAATCTTAGGTATAAGAGCAATTGAAGTCTGCATTATTCCTGTCTGCATGTAACTTGTTGCCCATGCAGAAAGAGCTATTAGGTTGTTTTCCCAGTTTTGGACAGGCCTTTTGTCTGACTGAGCTCAGACAGTTTTAGAGAGAACGGAATTGTGGGACCAGACATCTGAATAATGCCCAGAAAAAGCTCCAGTGTCTGTAAAACACCAGCAAATAGAGAAATCAAAAAAATCAAGTGAGGGTTTTCCAGCAGAGTGATGGAATAGTTACACATGTATGTAGTTGTAACTGCAGGTGTTTCCATGGCATTTCTTCCATTCCTATCTGCTCCTTCCCAGTTCCAGGATTTTTAAGATTCTCACAGAAACATATAGTTAATATTTCTGTCTGAGAACCACATTCTTTTTTTCTCTATATAGACAGAAAAATAAGAAAGATTTAGCTACATTTCCATATAATGCACCAAACAAAAATTATTATTAATTTAGTCCCGTTCTTCTGTCTGGTCAGTATAAATTCCAGGCAAGATCTTATGCAAATATTTAAGGCATAAAAGATCTGGAACTAATAGACACTTGAAAGCATAGCAGAGACTTGGATTCATCTTTCTATCCTTTTTTGTTCCAAAATCAAGCAAAAATTTGATATTTCCAAGTGAAATGAAAAATAATTCCTTCAATATCACATCTCTTCTTTTAAAGGGTCAATAATTTCTGAGTTATGCAAAATAACAAAACATGCATTTATTAGCTCTGCACTGTTATCATATAACACAGGAAGGAGCTAAACTTCATGAGTTCAAAGGCATTACATTTGGAAACAAGAACATAAACAATTTAGGATGTATATCCTGAGCCAGAACGCAGCTGAAGACCTCTGGCACTCAGATCACTACTCTAAGAGCAGCTCCCAGCCCCTTCTGCAGAGGAATCACAAAGACAGGCCCAAGCATGATCCAGAGTTAATAAGGACAATCACCAGCTGGGATTCAAACAGATGGAGTCAGGCCAAGCTGGAGTGGATTGGTTGTAATAGCGAATATAGAGTAGCCACCACATGCCAGCTGCCTGCCAAGGTCTGGTATGATAAAGGAACCCACTTCTATTGCCTAAGGCTCATATTATTATTGCCTATGGCAATAGTAATGGTTATCACTCCTTCTCTTCACTGACAGATAAAGACAGCCCTGTGTGACTGGTCTGCTAATTGGAATAATAATTATCCAAAGGTAGGCAGATTAAATTTAGTTATGTTCTTTTTTTCTTCCTTGTTTTATTCCCCCCTTTTTTTTTCTTTTTCCTTGTTTTTTTTTTTTGATGAGTTGAAGGGGAGATTTAAAGGTAAAAATAATGAAGACTGCTCATAAAATTTTGTTGAAGAACCCTCCCATAAGTTTTTGGTAAAACTTGAACACAGAGCAATTAGAGCATCCAGAGGAGGGCAAAGGAGAGAGTAAAGGGTCTGAAGGAGAAGTTGTATGAGGAGCGACTGAGTCACTTGGTCTTTTTAGACTGGAGAAGATTGAAGGGAGACCTCATTCCAGTCCTACAGCTTCCTCATGAAGAGAAGAGGAGAGGCAGACACTGATCTCTTTACTCTGATGACCA
The DNA here is from genome assembly GCA_013398995.1 of Alaudala cheleensis. NCBI lineage: Eukaryota > Metazoa > Chordata > Aves > Passeriformes > Alaudidae > Alaudala > Alaudala cheleensis. Next base: position 979,066 of record VWYE01028572.1, read on the forward strand.
GTGACAGGACCAGAGAGGTGTTTTGTCAGGGTTATTTTAGGTTGGATATTAGGAAAAGGTTTTTCACCCAGAGGGTGGTTGGGCACTGGAACAGACTGCCCAGGGAAGTGTTCACAGCACCAAGCCTGGCAGAGTTCAAGAAGCATTTGGACAGCATTGTCAGGCACTTGGTGTGATTATTATGGTAGTCCTGTGTTGTAATTCCCCCAAGAAACTGCTTCCCCTTACCCNTGATCTAGTCCCTGCAGAGAGACCTCCTTTCTTTCTCGCTGGCGCCGGGGAAGCCGCCCGCACGAGCCGTGCCGCCGAGTCCGGTGACGGGACCCATCTGGATTGTGGGGTATCGCCCTGCGAGCCGGTGCTGCCGATCCGAGCAGGATCGAGGCAAAGCGCCAGGGCGAGATATCCTACAAAGAAGCCTCTTCTGGTAATCCCAGTCCTATCTCTGAGATATCTCCCCCCTGGGCCCCGTGGGGAATCTGAGCTGGCCTTGAGTCTTTGGGGGGCTGCAGGGGGGTAATAATCTCAGTCCTGTGCAGAGCCATGAGATGTGCTCAATGATCCTTGTGGGTTCCTTACAAATTGTCTTATTCTGTGATCCTGTGATTCTGTAACTAAGTTCAGAATCTCTGGCAAAAGAAGGTGGAAGTGGTTTGGGGAGGAGATTATTTACTCAGTGTCTAAGATATGACATGCCAGATGGGACTAGGTCTCCAAGACAGGAATAGAAAGCAAGACATCATTGCAGGAAGTCAAAGAGGTAGCACTTTATTAGAGCAATCAGTTTGACATTTTTCAAATGAGAAATAGTCAGTTTATTCCGAAACCAACAAAGAATTGCAAGATACTGCTGTTTAGGAAAAAAAGTGCTGGCCTCAAGCTTTGAGTAGGAAAAACCTTGTTTGGGTAAGGACAGCGCTTCTGAAAATCTCTAAATGCTCTTCCTAGAAAAATAAACAAAAAATTATATGAAAGAGACTTTCCAAACAGATATTGAAACAGATACTAGAAAACCTGGCAGGTCTTAATTATAATGTTTATAGGAGAAGCTGAGGCCAAAAAAAGGTGTACAAGCAGTTTCCTGTAGTCATAGAAGGTGCCAGAGCCTCTGGGTGTTTTTTTTTTCTTTTGGCATGAACTTCTACTCAAACTGCATTTTGATATAGAGTTTAAGGACTGCCTTACATTGCTGATGGCAGGAGTCAAGGGAAGCACCTAACCCTTCTAAACTAAATATAAAAGAAATATTTGCACAAGCCCTTCTTGAGGATATGCAATTGATCTCCAGACAGGTTTATTTAAAATACAGGCAGCTTTTACTGGAAAGGTATCATTCTCATTTGCTAAAGCAGCAGTTCAGATGAAGAACCTGAAGAAGCTATTAGCTGCCATGGAAGAACTGCAAATAAGACCAAGGTCAGGAGCTGTATTAATGAAAAACAAAGGGCTTCTTCTAAGTTTAGGAACATAGAAAGCAACAGTCCTTTCAAACCTACTTGCAATGTTACAGTTTGTGTACAAAATAACAGGCACTGCCCTGAAAGCACAAGTGACCACCACACCACTCTGGTTTTGAGGAATGTTGCAAAACTGTGGCACAGAAAAATAATGCTAACAGGAAATTGTTTTATTTCTCTACCTGTGTGTATCAACCCATGTGTTTGAATGCACTGGTACAGTATGTGTGTGGCTATTTATGGAACCTGATTTTAGTACTCATTTTGGTGATATTTGAGTTTCCTGAAATGAAAGTAATCACACAGTAAATGAGGCTGGACATATTGTTGCAAATAGATTTCAGAGGACACAACTCTATGCTCCTTCCTACTCAGCTGTTACAACTCATCACCAAAAGAAATTATTATGCTGTAGCTTGACCACCTCTTTCTTTTTATGCCCTAGTGGCAAACTGGATTATTATCAAATTAAGCCATTTCAATCAAAGTAATCAGTTGCTATTTCTTGATCTTTAAGATGCAATATTTTAGTAAAAAATATCTTGTTTTAATTTATATTTTTTTGCATGCTTTATGACTTCATCAGTCACTCTTGATTATAAAAATGTAGGGTTTTTTTGAAGCAGTTGCAATTAGCAAGAAAGACCTTGAGAAGCATTAATTAGAATATCGCCATACTTACCAAGTAATACTAAAACAGAAGCGAAAAGGCTGAAAAGGACAATAACATTATCTCAAAAATGTCTTGAATCTGAGGAAATATTATCAGAAAAGAAACTGACTGTATTTGTATTATTGAAAACACAGGGTCCTGAAAATAACATTCGACAAACTTCTCATGCCCCAGTGCTTCCTATGCATATAAATCCGTTTTTATGAGTCAATAATTAATGGTTAGATAGTAAAGGTTTTAAGAATGCAAAAATCCAAGAAGAATAATTGCATTTTTTATTCATAGTGAAATAGCAGTGTGAATCATGGAAGTAATCTCTAGATGTCTGTAAGCCAACCTCCCACTTAAAGAGAAACTATTGAAAACTTGATAAAGACAGCTGTGGGTTTCTGTACTTATTGTTAATAATAATAATTTGTTCTGTCCTGTCAATTTTTTCAGTACCATAACAGAAAATATCACAGCAAAGATCAGATGAGTTAAAGCTCTACAAGACACAATAGACATGAACTGCATGGAAATGGATTTGTTCATTTGGTCAAGTGCCTTAAACACATGTACAGCTCTTACCAAAGAAGCAAATCTGTTCCTATTTCAATGCAAAAGATCCAAATATAGCATTTGATTTGTAATGAACAATAATTAATTATCTTCCATCTTTCACTGATGTAGACCAAGATTAACTGTGTTATAAAATCAGTATCATTAGATGTAGAATTGCTTAGAGTACATCTAATTGTATTCTTTTTTGAAAAGCACATATTTTGTGGTAGAAGCTGTTCTGGATAAAATTCTGAGGTCTGTGATGGAAAGTACCAGCATTTGTTGGATCAGCATTATCCAGTCTCTCATATTCTTATGGCTTAGTGAAGCTAGAATTACTGGCTTCACTATTCAAATTGGTTTAGACTTGTTTTTATGGAACCATGTCTGATTTTTCTTTCTTGAAATATCTTTCTGGTTCTGCTATGAACCCACTCTAAATCAGATAGATCATATACCTGTGTCTTGCTCTGTGTATCTACGCATCTTATGTCAAAGAAGGAGCTTCTGCCTTGTTAGTTTCTGTTGGAAAATTCACATGCAAAGGCACATTTCTTCCAACATAGAACATCAGAGCATCCGAGCTGCATTCCTGTGTCTTAGTCTCTATTTAAAACAAAACTTTGATTCATCATTAATTTAAATAGATGGTGTGGAGTCACATTAAAGTGATTAAATCATATTGAATTTTACTTCCGCCATATGATATTATTAGGGAACTTCAACTTCCCTAAACTCAGTGATTTCATGCTTGTGCACTCTGAAAAACAACCCCCTGAACAAATCACTAAGGTTTTTTTTTTATTTATATCCAGTGCAGATATATATAGTCATTATATTATTTTTTAAAAAAGAATTGCTAAAATGCAAAGAACTAAAATGAAGGCTGGCATAACACTGAAATAAAAAAGCCTCCTAGCTACACTGTAAAGAGAACTGTCAGCTTCACAAAGCATATGAAATCAAGCCTATAAGATGGAAGTAAATGTCTTTAAGTAACTGAATCAGGAAAAATATGGTCCCTTACTTTACCATAAAGAAAAGAGGTAATTCTCACATTAAGTTGGTGTTAACCCACTCCCACCATAGTTTGTATTTCTGCTGACTTTTAGTAGACATTAACTGCCAACTGTTGCTTAAGTTCTGTAACATTCTAAAAGCTCTGTCATCTTCACACTAATTTTATCCCCTCTCCAAACTAATAAGATTTCCAGGAAACTCTAGACTCAAGAGTGATACTTAAAGCAGAAGAGTCAAGAGTGAAGTATTAACTATTAGTCATGAATATTTAATGTAAGTGCTTTTTAAACAATTTTTAGTGAGTGAATTCATTAAAGTGTAGGCACGGATTGACATTTTACTGATCGAAGGCCACATTTTACTACTGCTTTTTAAAATTTATTTCCTGATAATAAAAGGATGGTCAAACAGCATAAATATTTCTGGTATTCTATAGCTTCCTAGGGTCAGCAGAAGGAAGCTCAGAACAGTACATGTGCAGCTGCTTACCAAATTTTTTTCTTTTTTACCACTGTAAAGAAAAGCCACCATCAAGTTAGCAATGCTATTTACAGAGGTACCTTTCAGGTTAAGCTTCTGAAGACTGGGTATGCCTGAATATGAATGTCCTGGAAGAACTAATGAATAACTATGCAAATAGTGGATAATCTTGAATTAAAGCTGCATAAAAAATAAATGTAAAATTTCATTCAGTGTTCTAATGGTGTGGTAACAAAGAAACTTGATTATGTGGACTGTAAAGTACTTTCAAAAATTCCTTAAATTTAAATATTTTCTTGCATCTTTTTTAGTTAGAAGGTGTATAAATGTTTCGTCGTTTTCATGTTTTGAAATTCTTCCTTTTTTTTTCAATAGTCCAAAGTGAAAACACAACCAAAAAATGGAGATGATAGAAAGATTTTTTACCTCAATTTTCCTAAAAATGTTTTTTTATTCAAGGAAATGTTGTTCAGCTGAAAGTGGGGTTTTGTGTTGCTGGTTTGGGTTTGGGGTTTTTTTGGTTTTGTTTTTTTTCCATGGGAGAGGGAAATATTTTCAGTCAGGAAACATGAAAAGATCTGATTAAATGAAATAATACTTCTTGCAAGTCCGTGAAATTTCCTTTGTAAATAAAAGATATGATAGGTCCATTTGCTGTGCAAATACTTCATTAGCTTTGAGTTAATGAGCTCCCTCTGAGATATTTAGCAGGCATAGCTCTGCTTTGTGGGAGACCTGGTAAATTTGAGTTTACCCTTTATACCCAGTGCTACCAGCCAGGATGGAAGGTGTAGGTCAGAGGAGGCACTGAACAGTAGGATTGTGTTTTATGTCTGCATAGTTGTGCTGCTTTGGTGTGCCAGTTACCCTCACACCAGTGGATTCTAACAATTTTGCATCAGAGGATTGCAGTTATTCCTCCAAATTTCCTCATTAATCTGTATGAACCCTCTTCAGCCCTTTTGACTGAAGTCACTGTAATGCAAAGATGATCCCACAATTTGCCATTTACTTCCACTATGATCTACCAGCAAGCCATGAACCAGAATATGCAAATCTCTGCCTACACAGGGTTTAGGCAACAGGGCTAAGTCTCAGTCTCAGTTTGTCAAATTGATTGAACACTAAAAAAAAAAGAAAATCCACACCTATTTATTGAAACCAAAATGCAAATTTACTTTCCCACTTAGAACTCTTTGTTCTTGTTTTCAAAAAGTGGATATCTATTTGCATAAATGTTTCCTAAATGAGTCATGAATATTCATGTGTGCATATGCATCTATCTTGAAAGTTCTTGGGAGGCTGAGGGAGGAGGAAAAATTATTCAGCCTGAGACAAAATAAAATCATGTTGGTCTGGTCATGAGTCAGAAACTCACCAGACACAAACATCCAAAACGATGGTGGGAGCTTGTTTGGTAAGCTGAGGTTTCTTTGATCTTATTCATCACCTTCAGAAAAGTGAAGTTTATCTGTAATCCTAAACAGGTTAACAGCAAATTTCAAGCAGTAAGCTCCCACTTCCTACAATTTTCTTGCTCCTTTCTTTATTAGTTGTATGGAAAAGTACTGAACACCCATAGCAGGCTTAAAGCTGGCCTTTCTCACACAGCTTCCAGCCCAACTTCTGCAGGAACCAAAGGAATATCCCTGGGGATCCTCACCAGTGTCAGGCCCATTCACATGCTCAGCCTGGACAGTCACAGGGTGTGAGCAACCCTTACTCTGGAAAGCATGTGACCATACACCTCTGTGGGATCAAGTCCATCTGAAACACACAATTTGTTAGATTTTACTGCATATCTGAGCAAATAATAGAATACTTACAACAGCCTGAGTCAGAAGGGACCTTAAAGACCACCCAGTTCCAACCCCCCACGAAGGGCAGGGACACCTTCCTCCAGATCAAATTGCTCAGAGTCCCATCCAACCTTACTTTGAGCAATTCCAGGCATGGGGCATCCACAACTGCTCTGAGGAATGTTTCAGTGCCTTACCACCCTCACAGTAAAGAATTTATTCCTAATATCTAATCTAAACCTACACTCTATCAGTTTGAACAAACTCTCCCTTGTCCTGTCACTAAATGCTCTTGAAATCTGTAAAGTAGTTGAGTTTCAGTCCTTTCATCTAATTTGAGTTTCTTTGCCAGTTTATTTTCCTCTGGCTTTGTGAGAATGTTAGAAAACATTAAAAAAGTTATAAATAAAAACGGTCTGATTTACCAACAGCTTACATATTCCAAACTTTTCTTAGTAAACATATTAGAATTGGAAATAAGCAGCTTCTGAAACAGTCTATTTTCTTTCCTTGCTGTGAATTTTTAAAAAAATTACATAAATAATAAATTTGTGATTTATCTTTTTTCTTAAAATGAAACCATGTGCCGATTCCCTAACATCTCACAAGGAAAATTTAAAACCTATTTCTATATAAAACATTTCTCTAGGGAAAAATTTGTACACTGAAGCTTATTAATCATGGATATCATGGAGGGGAAAAGAAAAAAGGGATACAAGAATTATACTTGTCTTAGCTGTGCTTGGATTTCAAATGTTCACAAATTGAGCCTCAAACTGAAAAGAAGAAGGAACTTGATGATAAAATTTTCGTTTTACTTCTTTTCACACAAACAACTCTAAAGGAAAGGCTTCTGTCAACAATGTAAGTTGATATGTTCCTAAACAGTCACTGATCATAGCAGTTAGTCTGCTATCAGTAGCCATCCTTTGCATCCAAGAGCCATCATATTTCAGAATATATAGGTGCACAGTCCCCTTCTATTACTTTTGGTATTTTTTTCTTCTTAATTTCCTCCACGATTGACTTGGATAAACACAATTTAGAACTTACTTTAATTTATCCTAAATCATTACTTCTTTCCTTTTCCAGCACAATTAAAGAGAATTTTTTCTTTCTTAGCAAATTTGTCTTTGTTGATAGCCAGAGTCCTGCTATAGTCCCATAGGTTTTAGGAGAGAAGAAAGAGATTATCAAGAAGGACTGTATGGAATGTTGGTGTATCACCTTTCAGTTTATAAATAAAATTGATTAATAACAACTTTGTTTTCTTTTTTTTTATGTAAAAGGTAGAAGAGTACATTTCTTGTTCCTCTCTATTTTGCACAGTGCACAGGAAATTTCTCTTCAAAGACTCCAGGAACATGGAAATACTTGAGGAGAAGACAAAAGAACTATGTCAGGTTTGGCTAGGTAGGAGTGTGCTCTGGAACTGCACATCTGAGATACATGTGGCTTTCATCAGCCCATAAGCTGGATAGAGCATTTACTAGGATTGAAAGAGGCACAGCAAAGCATGAGGGACTCAATATCCTCTATCCCCTGGTATTTAGAAGAACAGAGCAGCATGGGGTCCTAAAGCTAACACTAAACTCTTACACAGCTTTTTGCTTTTGCGCAGCCTCATATGCTTTGCAAATGAGTTTTGGAGAAGTTTCTCATTTTTATGTAGCATTTTGATCCCAGCTTGTGATTAGGAACTCAGAAAATGTGGCTACAGCAGAGAGAAGCTTGCTAAAATGGCCCAAATTCACTGTAGATGAGCAGAATTTGCAAACCTAACAGGCAATTCCCCATCTCTTCTGTAGAATGCTAGAGGAAAAGCCCACAGCAGGATCCTTGGAGATATCTTTACAGATTAGTTTTATAAGGCTGCTAAGTCTCACAGCTGTTTTTTGCTTTTGGGTTTTGGTTTTTTCTTCACATGCATTTTCCTTTAAGTGTACCCATCAGGGATCCACATTGGCTGAGGGCTCCCTGGGCCCATGATCTCCATGAGCCTGCCCACCACAGGTCCAGGGCTCTCCCCAGGTCACAGAACTGGGTTGCCTTGAGGATCTGAGTGCAGGGGATGCATTCAGGGCCATAACAGCACATTGCCAAAAACTTCCTTACAACAAGCTCAGTTCAGGCTCCATGGAGCAATTTCATAACTAATCTGAAAGAGGGCTGAAACATCTCAGGGCAGCAAGAGCCAGCCAGCCAGGTCCATGGCTCTCTCCTGTAGAGAAAAACCTCACTAGCCTTGAAAATACATTTTGAAACTGGGAATTAAAACTGCTAAAATACAGCTCAGGGCACTACGTTTATAGGTGTTCCACCCTGGGTCACACTGGAGTTACAAGACTGTGGTGACAGTCATGCCTCTGTATGAATAACTCAAGAAGAGCTTCCTCACAAGAGCATTTGGTTAAGTATTTGCAATATATTGTGGTCCCTACCGTAGGGGACAGTTATGGCATTGATTTTTGTGAATTATCACTGAATGTAGCAAAAACCCCAACAAATTATTTGTTTTACAGATTCCTGTTGTGCCTTGGAAAGCATGTAGGCAGTTATATACAAATTAAAGTGAGACTCTCTGAACATCAAAGAAGACAGAAATTTATAATTTCAGAAGCTTTAAAATGTAGTTATGGGTTTAAAGAGTGTAGATATGCAATGAAAGCTGTTTTGTGCAGCAGGAAGGATTAAATAGCCAAGGACCAGTCACTGCCTGAAAGGAGAGAATTCACACAAGGGCCATGGACTTCTTCATATTTCCACAACCTTCCTCCTGAATTTTTTCAGGATCCTACAAAACTTCTGGCCTTATCATTCCAAGGGGCTGGATTTGTGCCCACATACACACAGAGGAAACAACAGTCTGTTTTCTTTATATCCCACAATCCTGCCAGAGTACCTAAGGAGCCTGATAAATGAAAAACTAGTGAAAGGAAGACTGGTTCTTGCTTTGGCTGAAAGGTACCCTGCTATCTCCTTCTCTTTGATGACAGCATGTTTCCAGTAAAGATGTGCTGCCAGAATTGACTTGGGTGTGTGATTCCTGGTGTCCTTCCTCTGCTATTTCTTGCAGTGAAGGTGAACTTTTCAAAAGAATCTGAAGATGAGACCTTTACTGGAGATTTGCTTTATGGTTGGTAAAGAAAAGGTCGGAAATTGAGTAAATACCTTAACTCCAGCTAGAGCACCAAAGCAAGGAAAGAGATGCTTAGACTTTTATCTCTGCTTTTAGGATATTTTTTAATTTTCTTCAGAGATTTTTAAAGCTGAATCAGTGGTTTTGTAAGTTTTACAAGCTTGTACAACTGATAGTTCACAAGGACCATTTTGCCATCAGAAGCCAGGTCACTGAAATATCCGGGGAATACTAGAGTGGTACATTTATTATATCAAAGATTGCAGTCCCCAAAGTAAACTGGAACAATAAGCAAAGGAAGCAGTCAATTATATGTAGTTATGATGCAGCATTTAGAAAATTCTTCTCCCTTTCCAAGCAAAAAGTTAAATGTAGATATGCATTCATTACCACATATGTAAACCTCCCACTTCTTGCTTTCAGAAATATTTTGGGACTTAGTTAAATATTTTTGTCCTTGTTTTTGCAGGCTGCTCAATTATAAACCACCCCTTTAAAAATATCATTATGCAGCACTAGGAGCTGGTGATGCCCCACAGGCACATGGACTTGAGTGGAAAAGATTTTGAGTATCTACCATAGACACAACTTGTGGTCTTGGATAACAGTTTTCAAATTTTGTCTTTGAAAATGGGGAAATAATTATCTCCTCACAAGAATGCCATTTAGCAAAAAATTTTTTTTCTAATTGTTGACATGATGTTAGGCTTGCTTTCAGATGTAATTACTTGATAATGTTATTTTTGTATGAAAAGTGTCTTTAAACCATTTGCTCCAGGCAAAACACTTTAAAAGGAGGGAAATTCCTTTTGAAATTTAATTTTAAATTTTCAGCAATAGGGGGAGGGTTTTCCCTTATAAAAATCTATGGCTATCACAGATGATAGTGCTTTTCCTAAGAATGTGATTTTGATCAGGAACAAATCTTTTGTATCTATATTGGGTAAAGATTAAATGTGAAGAGGTGCAGAAACCCAAATTCCTAGTTGAACAGCAAATGCAGAAGAACATACCAAAAGAAAGAAAGAAGACTTCAAGCAAAGCTGAGAGGGACATATGTTGCAGTGATTTGAAACAAAGCTTATTGTTTCAACAGGTGTTTATAAAGGCAGAAAGAATCTCCTGACAGGACAAGCAGGAAAATATTGCTGGATGTTTTTGGCTGTAAGAGAGCAAATGGATGACAAAAGGGAGTAGCTTAGTGTGGAGCTACTCCTGGTTTGGTCAGGCTTCTTCTCAGTATAATCAGCAGCCTAATTGCATCATTCTTACTTTAAATGAGCCTTTTTAAGTCTCAACAGAAAAGTTATATCATTCCATGTTGCTCCTCCCTCCATGGATTTAGTTCTTTTTCTTTGTAGGACAGATTTTAAAGGTCCATTCAAAACTGAAGAGCTTTTCCTTTGGGCAGATTTTTAGAGCAATTTTACAGATGTTTTCATTGAAGCACATTATTCAGCACATTATAAAAATAAAAACATTGATCAGTGCCATGCTTTCGCCAATTACATATTCTTTGAATGCAATGAGAGATGGATCAAAGCTGGACTGAACCATCTCTTGTTGCCATTATTTCTTCCTCATTTGGTGAGAGTTAACTTGACAAAATCCAGAAGAGTTTATTTTCTTTGGACGGTTTCTTGATCTCTTCATACTTATACTCTAGCTTGATCTGGGGTTTTCAGGCAGTTTTGCTGTGTACTTTTCATTACAAAGTCTTGAGTGAAACTCAAGGCTTTCTCAAGATACCCACAGTTCATGATTAAGGGTGCAAGTAATTGGGCAATCTGCATTTAAATAGAACTAAATAACTTCCCAAATTTAATAAAATTTATGTATTTTTGACATCTACAAATACATATAAGCTTAATAAAGTTTTAAAAATTGCATTGGTTTAGGTTGCATACCACTGCAGAGGTTGTGGTATGTCCCAGATACTCCATACGCCCAATCTGAACATACGGAAAAGCTCTGAAATTCTTTAGTTGATATTGTACTCTGGCTGTGGAAAATGCAAAATAAGACCGCTGGGGGGGCTATTAAACCAAAGATTATATTTATTCTCTATTTCAGGACCTCTAGATACCTAGGTTTCTGGGAAACTATGTATTGTGTCACAGAATTTATCTCCCAACACTTTCATCTTGAATAGAGCCAGAGAGCAACCTGCTGGAAGCAATTTTCCTTTGGAGTGTGTTGAGATGCTGCATTCAAAACTGTCAGCTGAGAGCTCAGCTGGTGAAGACTTTTCCAGGAGTATCCCAGGAAGGAGAATTTGGAGGTACCTACTATATGGATGCAGGAGGCTGAGGCCGAAGAGATCTGCATGCTGCATGAAAAATGCCGAGAGAAAATTGCTTCAGATAAGGGGTGTGGATGTGTAACAGAAGATCTGAGTGGGATTGTTTAGACATAAAATTTGAGAACAAATTCAGAGTTCAGTAAAACATCCAAGAACCAGTGTACCATCTGCTCTCTGTAGCTACTTTCCTCCAAGAGAGAATTTGCAGGCTGGAAGGGAAGGAATTGTTTCCTTTGAGGGTTAACTCTGGACATCTGGTTGGTTATCCATCACATCTGTGTGTTCTATTTGTGTCCCACTACAGCCCCCTTCCCTAACCTGTGCTCCTCACAGGGGTTATGAATTCATTTTGCTACCTGTGAGCTTGGTCTCATCTTCAGCAATTAAGTCAAATTGACACAAGGGTATGAGTGACTGGAGAGATGCTTTCATGAATTGTGTCAAGTTAATATGATCTAGAAGCCCTCTCAAAGGCCTGCAAACTGGTGCCTTCCAGATGGTTTGAATTCCTCATATGGCCAAACAGATGGCTAAGAAGTTCTTTTAGACAGGATACCATGGAAGATATTTGGGACTCTATTTCCTACTGGTTTAATACAGTTTCAGTCAGAGGATCTAAATTCAGAAGTTTTCAATTAAAAAAGAAACTCCAGATGCAGACACAAATGTACATGGACATATTAGTTTACCAGCTTTGAAAGTCTTTACCAGAATGAATACCTTTAGAACCTTAAAGTTATTCCACATATTGGGGGCCTATTTTCATTATTTTGTTCTCAATGCATGAAAATAATTTTCAGAAAATTCATTGGTCTATCGCAGATTAAGTTCAAAAAGTATAGAAAGTGCCATTACAAATTGATAAACAGTAGAGTAAATAAATGTATTTTATATAAAACACTCCTTATGACAACATCAGGGACCCGGAATGGTTTTATTAGGTTGTTTTAATTATTTCTTATTTTTAAAATCAGAAAATTATGAAAGAAAATATCAATGCTTATTTAAACCAAAAGAATAAGACATTGGAAGGGTGTTTTTTAAACTTAAAATCTTAGACTCAGATAGTAGCTTGTTAGACAAAAATATCAAATTTCCACCAGGAGCACTGTACCCTTCATGATGCCAGGTTGCTGATTCAGGGGACCCATGAACATTGCAGATCCATTATGTTCTCTTCATAATCCAAATACAGAAAAGCATTTCCAAATGTAAACTTTTGAGAAAGATAATTGATATCAGAGATCTCACATGAACTACCCCTATATCATAAAGACGAGGTAAAAATCTGCACAGAAACTTCAAGAAAATTGTATTCCTTATATTTGTTATATGTTTGCTCACATTCAGTATTTGTCTGTGACTGAAATGTTTACATTTAAATTTCACAGGTATATTAAAGAGGGTATTAGCGTTGGTGTTTTTTGATTGCCTAGAAATATTTGCCAAAGCAAATGCAGTTACTTTGCATGTACTGTTGTGCTTGCTGCACAAAAGCAGCATCTCAGCATTGCTTCAACATTTCTTCAAAACTCTAATTAGAGTCATTTACTGCAGGCTCCTCAGCATGCTGAGCTTTTCTTGTACCAAATTAGGCACAGAGGTTTTTAGGATGTATAAATTGGAAATCAATGGAAGCTCCTGACCTAATTACTTTCTAAGATACGGACCTGAGAGTTTTCGTGGGGGTTCATGACAGGATGTTCATTCTCAGTTCTCTCTGGGTGGATGCCAGTTTTAGAGGCAACACTTCCTTCTACAAAATGTATATGTTTCAGAATGGCAATCATTTGCCCTTGTTTTGCTCTTTTCAGAGTTTCCACTATTACCTTGTTGTGATGGTTTTGCCCTGGCAGGCTATGCCAGCGCACCCATGAATGTATATTTCTCAACCATCACTGTGGGGTGTGAGTAAGAACGGAGCAAAGCAGGCCCAAACCTTGAATACAAAGAAAAATTT
>VWYE01028572.1:992977-1026706 GCA_013398995.1 Alaudala cheleensis
GGGGGGGGCAGAGCTCCTCTTACCTCCGCAGTGGGAGCCAAAAAAGAACCTCCCCCGGAAATCCCTGGAGCTTTTAACCCCTTGTATTCTCAGGGGCGTGGTCTAACCTCTCTTTAACTACTTCCTTTGGGGCACTTCCCCAAAACCACGACACTTGTCTATATCTCTCACCATTTTTCTAACATTTTTTGCTGTGTTATTTGTTTCCAGCCTCAAAACATCATGCCTCAATAGGCCAGAGATAAGCTTTGAAAAATGTGCAAAGCAAATACATTGAACTATTTTTAAAATATCATCTAGTTCTTATGCACTTTTACCTTGAAATAAGTTATTTTTTGTATGAAATATATGTTTTGGGTGGGATACCTAATTCTCCTATTTAATGCTTGCTGTTATGTCATGAAAACTCTCTCAAGACTGTTGATCTGCAGAGAAAGTTGAGCTAAGCCGGTTGGTCTTTGCTCCAAGCGTCCAGGCCAGCTGGCATTTGGGAGATGAAAGGTGAGTGGAGACCAGCACTGGCACACTACACAGGGATTGCAGGAGTACCACACATGTGACAGCATGCCATGGCCTATCCCAAACTCTTTGTCAATATGCCTTGGACCTTTACAGGAGCTCTTTCTAAAGTCCTGGAGACAAAAGACGAGTGGAATAATAATAGGGCACAGAGAAGAGATGGAGCCTGAGCATGTTGAAAAGTCTTGATGCTCATATGAGGGAAAGAATGAGGGGATGCAAGGTTAGAACAGTACAAATTGAAACCTTAACCTCCAATAAACACAAGTCATTATGAGTGCATCTCTCCCACTCTTTGTGGTACTCACTTCCCAAGAACCAAGTGTCCTTGTCCTCTTTGTCAAGCATTTCCCACAGGTTTACCTAACTGAGGTCCCTGCATTCCTTTTTCCATCCTTCATGTCCACAAATTATGAAGCAAGTAGTAACAATTAATCAATACCAAAACAGAGGAGGAAAGAGGGAAACAGATGAAAGGTCATCTCATGGCACATTTTTTTTCTTTAAAAGATTTTCTCTAAAAGTAAGAAGAGTTTTGTGAAGAGAGATTTAATTGTTCTGTAGTGAGCATTTAAAGACTTGAAGTGCTTTAACTCCAAGACTGCTTATGGATCCAATAAATCCCAATTCATCATGCTAATAAAAGGAACTATGTAAAATGACGAGGCTTTTCAATATAGCAAAACCGTTATATTATATCATATTAATAAAGTCCTCAGGTTTATTTATTCTGAACAGTTTATCCATATTTCTGTTGATTGACTCTTAAAGCTCATTTGCCTTGAAAAGCTTAAGAGTGGCTGCAAACTTACTGCCTCTGGCCATGCAGATATAAACTGGCATTTGGTCCCATGAAGATAAAACAGTCCTGCGGCCTGACAGACTGCCAGTTTGAACAGAGAGACCAGTCATGACTGTTTGGCCATGATTGATTTTCAGAAGCTGTTGGAGCATCTTATTTCACCAATTCCAAATCAAATTAACAACATAAAATTGAATAGTGCAGCAGAGATTGAAATAAATTGAAAACTATTCCCAGAGTTTTGGCTTCACATAAGATATTTATTATTTACAAAAGGTCTCAGTGTCTGCATTAAACCTCCTACAGAAGATACCAAGTGCAGTCTTCACAAAAATAATAAGTTCATTGACTATTTTTGCTTGGTGATCAATAAAAAAAATGATTTGCTGAATTCCTTTCCTTCATAGTGATTAAATACAAAAAATACAAAAATGTTTTCTTGGGAGAGCCAGGATCAAAGGCCAGTGGCACTTGTGAAAAGTTTCCTCATCTAAGTGGGCTTTCACTGTGTGTGTTTGTGTGTGTGTAACCACAATATGATACTTCCTCTGGCAACATCCTGTTAACATGACTGAGAGCTTGCTTGAAGAAAAATCAATGTATTTGTCTTGTGGTGTTTTGCCATGGACATATAATCACTAATCAAGCAGAAAGTACCTGCCTCCTTTCAGTGATACTGTTGTCTAGTCTCTGCAATAGGGGGCAAAGAAATATAAATCCTTGATAAATCATAACCATACTGAAGGAAGCAATGTGTTACTGTTTGAGTAGTTACTTCCTTTTATGTAGGCAAATGCAGTTTGAATTGACTGTTTCATCTGACTTTAAATTTACTATAATATTTCCAGTTTATATCCAAACCAGATTTTTTCATTCATTTGCATAAATAACAATTATTCTTCTTTTAATGCCATTATAAATGAGCTTTACAATATTAAATTCCAGCAGAGCCATCTGAAATTATCAAATTCAAATCTATTCAAGTCTCTTGGTAACAATAATGGGTGCAGTGTTTTGTTTGAATATGATCAGTAGCTTAATTTATATGTAAATAAATTTTACATTTTACACTGCATTGAATATAGAAAACAGAAAGGGTTCATAAAGAGCGTAAAGAGAAAGCCAAATTATTGTATTAATGTAAAATCTTGTTCTAAATAGGAATAAGGTGACTCAATTCTGCCCTATTCAGAAAGACCCATGTTCCCTTACATATGTAATATCTTCAAACATTCCAGACACTTGTAGTATTTATGAGACAATCATTTGTTAGACCATCTGACTCTCTCGAAGCAGCAGGAAAACAGAAAGAAACTACAGAAGGAGCAGTGCTCTCACTGCTGCTGCACCCTCACTGAGTGCACACTGGGCTGGTGAGGAGCTGCTCTGACTGCTGTGTTCAGTGCCAGGTGCTCAAGAGCAAGAGCAAGAAGAGAAAAGCCACACCAAAGTTTTGCGACCTCCTGGAAGAGCTGCTCACCCCAGAGTCCACCCCATTCACTGATTTGGGAGGTGATGGGGATGAGAGAACTTCAGAGTAAAAAAGGATCTGAGGTGCAGGGTGTATTCTCAAGATACAGCCCCACACAGGGTAATGAGGACAAGGGATCATTTATCTCTCCTTTATATAGTCTATTTAGTGCACTGGAGGGCAGTAAAATTGCATAGCTACATTAGAAAAAAACAAGTGGGGAAAAACATCAGAAAGCCATTCATTTCATGTGCAAATTATTCCTTTCAGGATTTTGTTAGGGTTTGGTGACAAGTTTAGTCCTTACCATGATCAGAAACCCCATAGGTTATTTGGTGTGGGTATTATGGCTCCATACTCTGGAGCCACAGGATACTGCTGAGAGGGAATGAGTTGAGGGAGCAGGGAGAAGAGCACAGAACCCTCCTGCCACTTGCCTGATGGGAAGAAAGAATGAAAACAAGGTAAGAAATATCCACCCTTTCCAGTTCTGGCAGTTGGCATAAAAATGGAGGAATGACTGAGTGATTACAAACTTATTAATTTCTCATCCTGTTCTCTCCAGCAAAGACTTTCACTAAGGAATGCTTTAAAAAACTCCTCTTTTACTCATATATCCAAGAGATTTATTATGAGTGTTTCTTTAACTGCAGAGTCTTGGATATATATTGAATAGACAAATTCTGAAGCATATATGAATTTCAGAAGACTCCAGTGGAAGAAGACATTTTCTAAACAATCAGGTGGTTAATTAATGCTTCCTAGTGTCCTTTGTACATAAAGATACAGCAGAAACTAGATGAGATTTTTTTTCTTTTTTAACAATGGGTGCATTAGGAGGTCAGCCTATAGGAGAGGCATAAAGTTCCCAAAGGCCTTGGCAGCACCATTGGAAAAGTGGGGTTGTGAGGTTGACTGCTTCCTGCAATTTTCTTCCAGTTCCTTATACCAAAATATGGTTTTAAAATATAGTTTGTTTCATTTGAGTTTTTTTGTTTGGTTGGGTTTTTTGATTTGTTTTCTTCACACACAACTTTTGTGGTTATTAGACAGCAAACACCATGAGGTTATTTAAATAAAAAGTCACTAACTGCAAGATCTTGAGCTTCTCTTGCAATAGTTCTTTTGATGCTGGACATATTTATTTAAATAACAGGAACTCAAAAAAAAATCATACACATAGCTGTAAAAATATAGTACAAATATGAAATTATATCGCTGAAGAATATCATATTGAAGATACCTACAAACAAGTTATATGAAGTGAGAGAAATCTTCTCATAGAAGTGAGAGAAAAAAGACATTTATAAAAATAGAAATTAATGTATTTACAAGAGAATGTTTGCAATAATTATCCCAGGTATTGTTCCCCACTGGCATAATTATGAAGATGTGGTAGTGTAGACTTACATGGTAATTAGCATGTCAGATCAGTCTAGAGAAAATTCACACTTATCACAGCACCTCACAAACTGCTATAAGTGCATGAGTGCTCTATACACCTACTCAGCAAAATGATTGAGGTTAATAGTGGTCTGTGGTAGTTAAAATCTGTGCACATTTATAAAAAATTTTAAGTGGGTATAAGGTATAAATTTAAGGTGAAAATGATCGAAAAAATGATATGGTGGAAAAAAAGAAAATATGACTGTAAAGGTAGATTCCTGTTAAATATCTGTGCCAGATATTTAACAAGCTGCTCCTTATTTACCTGGAGTTCATATTTACCTGAAATCCTGCTGCTTTTTTGTATGCTGAACCAACATTCTTCCATTCCATTGCAGAGGAAAGACAGAAGGCAAAAGACATTGCACTTCATTATTGTAATTGACTGTTCCTTCCCATTATAATTTTCTTTCATTTTTCTAAATAGAAACAATGGAAGAGTTACATAATGGAGAAATTCAGTGAGTATCAGATTAAAGATCAAATTAGCAATTATTTCCTGACATTTATAAAGCAGGCAACAGCTCCCAAGACATCTGAATTAGATCAATAGGGTGCTATTAAATTGAATGAACAGTTTAGTACATACTTATTAGCAAATGCTGAATGGCTAAATGAATGGGTGATTGTAGTTGTTAATGTACAGCAATTTCAGAATATAAAATATTTTTTTAATTACATCTTAATGAACCTTGGTAGAAGCAGTGACTCATTTCATAAAAAT
Organism: Alaudala cheleensis; assembly: GCA_013398995.1. Taxonomy (NCBI): domain Eukaryota; kingdom Metazoa; phylum Chordata; class Aves; order Passeriformes; family Alaudidae; genus Alaudala; species Alaudala cheleensis. Next base: position 997,940 of record VWYE01028572.1, read on the forward strand.
TATAAAAATGGTCATGGGTAGTCTGCAGTGATATTATTTTCAGCCAACTTGTCTACAGGCTTTTCTGCAGGCTTTGGTATCAGAGAATAATTTATATGCTAATTTACAATTTTATTTGCTCCTTTGCCACCTCATAATATCAAGGTAGTCTTCACTAATTCATAAAGAATTAAATTAATCTTATCCTTAAAAATTAGTAATGTCTCAAATCCATCACGAAGAAGAGCCTGGGCAACTCCTCACCAAGAAAATTAGGGAGGCTGTGTAACAGATTAATAGTTGTGTAAAGAGAAATAGCAAAACCAATCATTACCAATAATTTGATTTGGCATTTTGAACTTTTATACTTAAGAATTTCCCACGTAAGATGGCTTGATGTGCAATATTTAGTTGATCAGACATATGCTAAATACATGAAATATGATTCGTTTTAAAAATGAAAGTTAATTTTAAAAAGAATTTACTGTAGATCAATATGTGCAGCACATGTCTGCACACTAGAGAATTTAATACCATTTGTGCTTTTAGAGTTAACCTAATGTTTGTTTACCAAGGGCAGATCAATACTCAGAGCACTAACATTTACAAGCTTTTATTCTTTCAGCCCAGGGAGGGACGAATGGTTTAGCACAATAATATTTTTCTTTTAAAATGCTGAATTTTAGTGCCTCACATGCAGCCTTACTTTTTTTTTTACTGTATTTTAATGTGTATGTGTATATATATAGGGTCCAATTGTTAATCCAGCACTGCTGAGTCAATCTGCCATTGCAGATAAAAGAATAGCATTGGCACATCCTATTATACTCAGTCACTCAGTGGGACTTCTTTGTGCTCAACACCTTTGTAAAAATGCCTCTTAGGCACCAAAAATAGGAGGCACCAGGCAGTTTTAAAATGCAAACCTATGTCCTGTGGTATTATCAGGCCTCTGAAGGAAATATGCTTATTTTCCACTCTGATTCTTTGCTACCTCTTAGAGAAATGGGATTGCCAGCTTTAAAACCTGGCAGCTTCTGATTATTTGGGGCAAGGAGACAGCTCTGTGCCCTGTGCCAAGCTGGGGATGTCTCTGCAGGGGCGAGTAATGTTCCTGTCACTGATGCAGCAGGACTACAGGAGCTCAGCCTGCCATGATTCAGCAACAAACTGTCCTTGTAGAAATGTCACTGAGAAAACTATGCTGGGAAGGGAACCTGAGCAACTTTATCCACCCACATGTTCATGCCACCGCCTGTGGTGTGTGCTTTTGTCACCCTACAGGAAGAGGCTGCCCAGATACTTCCCCTCACCCCAGTCAATGTAAAACATACACAGGTCACTCCAGACAACCATTTCCATTTTCCCACATATCTGTTCTGCAGACTTCGTAAAACTATCCAGGAACATCTTGGAATCAGCTGGGATGAATGGTTTCTGAAGACACTGCAAATAAGTGGATTGATAAATCTCTTTAAACATTTGTGCTGCATATGATTACATGTTATTAAGAGAAATATTTTTTCTTTACTCAAAATAAGTAATTGTAGCTGGAATCTGTTATTAGTCTCATCTGCAAGCTAAAGAGTTGTTATTTGCATGGTTTTTTAACTTTGGTAAAAAATTCAAACAGGAATTAAGTGTTATATGTAACAAAACTGTCCAAGTAAAAGTATCAGACAGGACTGGAGGCTCCTGAGCTCTGAAGAGGTAAGAGACTGTGATAGAGGATGGCAATCAAAATATGGTTCAGGAAGAGCCTCACTTGACACCTGAGTGGGTTTTCAGCCTTTGAGGTTGCTGGCCAGTGACAGGGAGTGAATAATTCCCTTTTATCTTCAGTGCTCTGTGGCAGGTTTAGGCAAATTTCTGTGGATTTACAAGTTTCCTTTTGATCATATATAATTTCCAAAAATGGTGTTGAATTTAATTTAATTGTTATTAAATTATATTTAGTATTATTGTAAACGTTTCTTATGACTTCTTTCTGACCAACTTGACTCCACGTGTACCAAATTTATTGACAGAATATTCACTGACTTGGAGTAGCAAAAATGAACACAGTTCTTTGTTTATATGTGCAGGATGAAGGCAAAAACTGTGGAAATACTTGCCCTATTAAAGTGACTTCTGCTGGTGTCTCATCATGTGTGACATGCATGACATTACTAAACAGCTCCCACATGCAATATTCAGTTTTAATGGCCATTCAGTGAAAGTCACATATGGATCATGTAAGGATAATTAACAAAGGCAGCAAGAATAGATCTTTTATTCTTACCACTCTAATATCAATGACTTCACAATTTTTTTACTACCTGTGCTGTGAAGTCTGACGCTTTTGGAGAACATGGCTCATGACATTTAAAATCAAGTACCAGCTCACAAATTCAAGATAGGTACCATGTTAATTACCAGTGTATTACACAAACACTAGTGTTGCTTTCTGGATGATGATATTTTTATCAGATTTCTGTATATGGCATGTCAATTAATATTTCTTCAGAGGACTTGTGATATACATAATCTGACTTTTTTACGATTAAAGGACAGTTATGCTCAGGGCATGGTTCATTTTCTTTAGATGTGCAAAATTAAATCTTTCAAAGTAATTTTTTCCACTTACATGCAATTTAAGTCATTAACCAACATATTGCAATGAAGACTGGAGAAGAGGTCACAATACTTAGAAAGCTATTTGGACAATACAGCTTCAAAAGGCACATCAGTTGAAGTCAAGGATTTTTTTACAAGTTCATAAGTAATAAAAGTTGGAATTCTGCTAGGGAGTCTTACATCTCGTAGGAAAAAAAATAGCAGTAAAAATATGAATTCTAAATAAAATTAAGTGAATATTTGGTAACTAAAATATGTACTTGCTCTCCTTTCTTCATTTAATCATATAATTTCAAACTTATCCTTAGGGTAATTCATGCATTCAAGGAAGTTAGATAAAATTCTGAAAAACTCAGAAATCTTCTATAAGGCTATACTACAACATGAAGCTTGGAATATCTTGGGTTTTTTCAGAAAAATTAGGTTATCATGCTCAAAAATATTATTACTCTGGGTCAAGCCTATCTGCTTGCTTCAATAACAACCATGCTAATTGCCTCCTGACAACAGTTTCAAATATGCCCAGTAGTGTTTTGACAAATCCTTTTCTTCTGTGGTACCTGGCTTCATTCTTTGAGGTGTTTCCCCTAATGCTACTCCTCTGACTTGGTGAGAATTATGTGTTTTCCATAAAGACAGCACAAGCCAGTCCTTTATATCTAAATTTAATTTACTTACTGAAAGTGTTTTATTTCACCTGAGGTATGGAAAAATCAGTAAAGTTTCATGCACCATCATACAGAAAGAAACACCTGAATATGGCAGGTAAGGCTCATCTTTTTGAAACATTTCTGTCAAAGTATTCTAAGTTATCCCAGAGACAAAGTGTCACCAGTATCCATCAATCACAAAAGATAAAAATATCTTTATACAGCCTTTGTCATGCCTCCTTCCCTCTGAATCATACAGAGAGCAATGGGAACATTGCCCAGTGCCTGGAGCAACATTTTGCTTTTATGCTCTGATATTTACCACAGCGAATCCGTCTGGCATTTTCTTTCCTTACCAAAGAAGGTGCCAAATATTTTGCTAGGAAGAGGTCTTGTGATCTTAAAACTTACAGAAAAGAGACTGACTTTTAATCTTCAGCCAGCTTGTGCTGAGTCACACCAGACTGTCCTTGCTGTAACTTCTACAAGCAACCTGGGCTTTGGTGCTTTGTGTTTTGCTCTGAGAAACCCAGTGCTGGATCATGACTCCATGCAGGGTGCAGGGGTGTCACAGCAGAGCTGTCCAGGTGCTATGGAGTGTACAGGGCACACTGGCCACCACTGTTCATGTGCTCAAGTATGCTCAGATTTTCAGGAAGGACAGTGTCACCAAAGCATGACAGCAATGACGCTTCAGGAATTATGCTGCCAGTTGGTGCTGAAGCCACACGATTCATGCATGATTGAATGACAAAGAGTCCACAGTGAAGGTAAACAAGAGGCTTAACTGCTTTTTCATCAGCTCTCTGATTGGGAAAATAACAGGAAGGGTATCTTTATAGTAGACCACAACATTACTAGAATGCCTAGATTTTCCACTATAACTTTGCTTATCCAGCACTAAAAAGCCAGTCAGAAGAGTGACTTGGATGCTGAAAATTGCCTGATGTGTTTTCCATAATTCTGTTCTACATAATGGTAACATTAATCCCTACATCTATCCTTTTCACAGATATGCCCTAGCAGACATAAGAACATTATTTTCTTTGCTGTTTTACTGAAGTTAAGAGAAAAAAGCATCACTTGCTGCTCAGCCTAATGCACATTAAATACCTATTCTGAACATAATGCCAACTATAGATCAAGTGTTTGCTGACAGCACTAATAAAGAACAAACTGTTTAAGAAAACCAAGTTAATCCATCCAATTTAATGCATGTAATGAATATTCAGATAGGACTTGGGGAGCAAACAATACATGATCCTCCATCCAAGCATGCCTAAGACAAACAGATCCTCTATCCAGGAGAAAAAATTCACCCCAACAGTGGAGGCAACAGAAATCAGCGTAAAAATCATTTGTGCAGAACTTTGAGACAAGGGTTTCTGGGAATGAGAAGAATTGTACAGTGATGGTGCCTGAAGCAACAAAAAAAGAGCACAAAGCTAGAAACACTGAAGACAACTGGATGCTGCAGGAGGCCTTGTGAATCATCAGACTCTGATGTAACAGAGAAGCCCTCTCTACCAGCAGGTGGAGATGCAACTGGAGACCATGGAAGAGCTCAGCTAGGGCTTTTGGAGTCATGGAAGAGAGGAAATGGTGTGTACACAACTCCAAAGTTTCTGACCCCAAAAAAAGTTTTCTGAACAGTAATATTAGAGCTGATCTATAGAAATGTGTAATAATTTCTAAAAGATGCTGACATAATTAATTGAAACTCAGTATACAATATATAATCTCATATTGTTGTGCTGCAGTAATGCTATTTGAACAAATTTTATTGGAGAAATATTGTATTTTTTACTTTATGAATAACATGACTTCTATGTAAATCTAACCTGATTAGACAACCCAGCCATGAAAACCTATTAAAGACTGAAAGACTGTCAGCCACCTTTAAAGAATTCAAATCTTTCTAATAAAGTTTCAGTCCTTTTACCTTCATCCATTTTAGATGATGCTTTTGGAACAAGTAATTACAGACATTCTTGGAAATGCTTACAGAATAAGATTCTCCTGAAGGTGAGTAAATGTACTGTTCAATTCAAATTAACAGAAAATAATATCTTGAGAATAAAACTCCCACCCTTAAGAAGGATAATAATTAAGTTTGTACTACCTTAATATGTTCAATAAAGGCCTGGAAATCATCACAGCAATTTTTTGTAGTTTCCAGGGATCTGAGCATTACAGTTTCCTATTCAGTGCTCAGTATTTGTATTTGGAAAACTACTGTGAAATGTCTGTATGTGCCATCTGAAGGTCATGTCCTTCCACTGCTAATAAATTGTAGTATTTTTGCCATCTTCCCATTAGGAGACTTTATTATTGCAAAGTAACTCGAATAAAGTTTCCAGGGAGGAGGGAGAAGTATTTATATAATCCCATTCCCACTACAATAAATTGGCAATTTGTTGTCATATATGACCATTAATGAAGGAAATAAACAAATAAATATATAAATACCCAAAACAAACTATCAACATTTAGCCTTGATAATTATTGCAAAATAAGGAGACTCTCAAGGAAACAAAGAAAGTAATGCATAAATTGTTTTGTGAAGACATAAAAGAGCTTATATAACTGGATGAAGCATGTGGATTCAGGGAGACATTTAAACAGGAAAACATACGGTGCAGAAAATGTTGCCATTTATTGATAAATAATAATGGGTTTGGCTTCTTGACAGGATACTGGAAAGAAATCCACCAGGAGCATTCAAAGCTGGAAGTGATTGTGTAACAGAGACATGTATAAAGAAATGTTACCCTCATCTATTTCTCAAATATGGGATAAACCTTTGGACACATTTCTGAATTATTTACAGCACTCGTATCTTAGTTCAGACACGTGATCTAGAAAAATCTAAGTTCATGAGATTTCATCTGACAAAGCTTCTTTGTTCTCCCATATTGAGGTGACACAACTGGCTCCTGCCACTGGGATAAGGATGTAGCTTGCATTTGCTGGAAGATGGAGAGATGCAGATTTAGGTGATTTCAGCACAGGCTACAAATGATCTGTGTGCCATTCTCAGGGAACGTACGTTCTGGCAAAATGGAGAAAACAGTAAAATTTATTCTATCTTTAGCTATTTTGATTGAAACTCTTCATACCAAGGGACTGCCATTTGGCATTGTCATGCAGAAAAACTGGGCCATCACTTCCTTGATGGCTTTGAGGTACTATCATGGTTTAAGCCCAATTGACAACTCAGCCCCAAGAGCTGTTTGCTCACTCCTCCCCAGGTCGTGTGGGGTACAGAATCAAAGGGTGAAAGTGAGAAAAGTTATGTTTGGGATAAAGACATTTTAATAGGTAAAGCAAAAGCTGTGCATGCAAACAGAGAAAGAGCACAAATTCTTTCACTACTTCTCATGGTCAGGCAGAGGATCAGCTTTGTCAGCAACATCTGGGCTCCAGCACAACAGTGACTTTTAGAACATAAATGCCACCACTCCAAACATTCCCCTCCTTCTCCCACAACTTCATATGTTGAGAATGATGCCATATGGTTTGGGATACCTCTTGGGTCAATTTGGGTCCATTGTCCTGGCTGTTCTCTCTCCCAGCTCACTCTGCAGTGGCAGGGTGAGAAGCAGTGTGGCAGTGTATGAAGCAGAACAGACCTTGACGCTGTGCAAGTTCTGCTCAGCCATAGCTAAAACATTGCTGGATTATCAACACTGTTTTCAGCACAAATACGAAATAGACACACACCAACTATGGTTGAGAAAATAACTGTATCCCTGCCAAAACCAGCACAGGGACAATGGCAGGACATAAGCTCTCAGCTATAGGGCTGCCTTATTTGTCGTTGGCTCCCATTTACTGCAGTTCCCACCCTCAATTTTTTAGGAGTTTGCCACTTCCCAGCAAAGTACAAAAGATGAGGAAAGAGTCCGTTTATATCACCAGCCTACAGCACAAATGATGCTGAGAATGTTTTCTCCTAAAAGAATTAATACTTATCTGTCAATTAAAGTCAACCAAAGGTGTGCAGTGTTACACACAAGGGCTGTTTCATCCCTCAGCTAAGCTGAACCCTGGCAAGACCACATCCCAGATCAGCAGCCTGCACCGTGTCTTGTGTTCTTGTGTTTTTCCTGCTTACTGAACAGAGAAATTAAGACAGAAAAGGCTTTAGTCCTGTTTCGAATTCAAAGAAAGAGAATTAGTGAAGGTTAGGAGAAGTAATTGCCTACAAAACCCAAAAGAGCATTCATCAAAATGAGGCATCATTCTTATTCTGTTCTTAAAGCTCTAATGATTAATTTATGGATATAACTCTTATTTCCCAGGACTGTCCTCTCTCTCTCCCCATCAGAATTCAGTCTCATGTCCAAAGAAATTTTTTTTCTCTGGGGAAAAAAACCCCTCTATATACAATAGCAAATACTATTGAGATGTCTTTTTAAAATAAAAAATGTATAAATGCCAATAATATACCTTGCTACTATTTGGAAATCCATAGCATCAGCATTTTGGGGAAATTTGCACTTAAACACTGCATGTGTATATTAAACCTATTACTGGCCAAATAATTAATGGATTTTTAGCTTGTGTGATGTTGCAGTTTTTGTAGACAAACTGGACTTTGAGCTGATTTGGGCACTTCAGAGAACAAAAGTTGAGTGAGGATCCCTGTTCCTGACTGAGATGGTACAGAGTAGAGACCTTGGGCCTTTTCAGGTAGGAAAATGTGGCTGGGCTGCCTGCCTACTTCCCCTGGGAGAATATTATATTTTTAATCTTTGCCACTTGACAAAATCTGTTACTTATAAATGGTAAGCCATTCACTCCTTAAAAATACTGTAGAAGCCTCACAGATGAACCTCAGAGAAGTGCTCCCAACTTTGGAAGAGGAACCATCCATAACTTTCCCTCAGTGCGTTGTTAGCAAGCCCTGATTTTGGAAGTCAAGGGCCAGCATTTCCAGTGTTCAGCATGTGCACATTACTGCTGTAAGTTTATGGCACTGATGTCAACATTCCATTTTTTTTTTTCACTGATTCTTTCCTATAAAAACCACAGGACTTTAGATTGGGATGCTGTTTTTTGGGATTTCTGCCAAAGGACATTGTGTGAATCTGGCAAGTCTTTCAGCCACCCAGACTGTAAGAGTCAGAACATTGGTAATATTTCACTTATCCTATGAAAAGTGCTGATAAATTTTCATATTGCTCTTTCAATACTTTCAAATATTCAGCGTGGGCTTGGAGAAATCTTATGAGAATCTTCCTCATAAAAGTGCTGTATAAAATGGAAAAAAATTTGATGAGCACATTAAAAAAATTTAGATGAGAAATGAATGATCTTGGACAACAACACTAAGTCAAGAAGAAGGTGGCAACTGGGGCTGAAGAAGAGGAGAGTAAAATTCTTTCAGGACAGAAAAGGGAAAAACTGAGCAAAACAAGATAGTTGACTACCCAGCAGAGTGAGAAGAGTAAAATGGAAGGGACTGAAATGAGGAATTCAGCTGAGTTCCTCTGTGTGGGTGGAAATGGACAGGCTTACTGAAAATTTAGCACAAAGCTTTCTCTTTGGGAGAAAGACTGAGAATACTCAAATATATATTTCTAATAATTAACATTCCTTTCCTCCTCTCCAGCTGAGCTGTGACTCTACCGATTCCTCCCTTAGGATATAATTCAAAATTTAGTACATTATTTGAATTCTTTTCAGTTTCTGTACTTCTACTTGTCTCACTTATAGGTTGACTATAAGAAAGCTCTGACTTTTGAGCACACTCTTTATTCTATTACCATTTGATTTGAAAAGATAAAATGGCTCATAGTCAGTGACTCCAGCTAAGCAAATACTTTAAACATTATTGTTGTTAATACAGGGTTTTCTTTAAGCAGTCTGATCTTAAGTACCAAAAAGATTTAAAGAACTATGACAACCAAAATAAAACCAGAATTCTATGAACAAAGGCAAATGAGAGTCATCAATAAATTCCTTCTCTTTTTTTTAACTGCTCCATAGGCATTGCTTGTATAGGTTGAGATATGGACAAGTAAGATGCCATGAGATCACTTTCTGCATCAACAGAGGCCCTCTGAATCAGGCTGTGTTAATGGGATATTTTCACCCTGGCCTACCAGGAAATATGTCTAAAAGTAAGATCTGGCTGATTATGGCTCTTTTCATCTAAGCACATAAAAACAGCACAGTGCAACACAGAAAGCTTATTATCAGAAGCAATGGTTTTTCTGTGTGATGTTAGTACTCATCTAAAATAGAAATAAAAGACAATATATACACAAAAAAAAAGGAAGAGAATAATTGCAAAACTGGTGAATATAAATACATTCTCAGTCACCTCAGAAATAACAATAGGTTTTCACATGTTCCCAGGTCTGAAAATTGAGTGTTATTCAAGGGGGAGCTTTACACCCAACAACATGAATGGAAAGACTGATCTGTATTTTGACCCGACCTCCATAACTTGATAAGGATGTTGTGTTATAGCAGCAGTGACAGTAGCCTGATGGCTTTCTTTAGTATTTTCCTAAAGAAATGTAGTTGATTTTTGTTGATGGCTTCGTCTCCAGAAGTTTAGGCACACCTTGAGCCAGTCAATATTTTTGCTGAAGGAAATGAAGGTTCCAGCTGCAGATAACAAAGCAGAAAAATAAAGAGCACTGATACAGTGTAAATCAGGATCTTACCACTTGTGCATCTAGTTCAATACATAAACTATACAGCTGCACCCTTTGGAAATCATCTAGTAATAAATGTTCACTGCTGAAAAAGTTTAATTTAAGAGTTTGGTTTCTACTGTTCTACCATTCCTTCTTTGTTTGTGAGATGTAAGAAAAAAATTCTGCATCATAAGAGTAATTTAACACTGGAAAAGGTTACCCAGAAATTTGTGACATTTCCCTCATTAAAAATATAAAATACTTGGATTGACAGATAAACTGATCTAAGGGCTCCAGGTGAACCTGAAAGAAAGTCCTGGAGCATCAGGCAGAGAGTATGGTAGGATGTTGCCAATGAGGCTGGTCAAGGTCATTAAGGCCTATTGGTGGCCTTGGGGTCCTGACAGATTCTGTAATGTGAGACATTCGTAATAAAAATCAACGTTTTCAACTGAGAATACCATATCACTAAAGATGCTGTTCTTAAACTGGTTATTTCTTTTGGATTTAGGCTGAAAACTAGAAAAAAAAAATATGCAGACATGTATGAACACAAAGTTTTAGTTTTTTGGTTTGAGATTGAGTGATGACTATATTCTCCAGCCAAACCTTGTGCAGTAGTGCCAGTGAACCCTTTACTAAGCAAAAAGGAAGACTACCTAGATTCTGCCTTGATTCAGCCCTCACAATTTTATTTGTTTAGTCAGAATACTTAAACATAACACTTCCACCTCTATTACTGGCAGAGAGAAAGATGCATCTCTAAAGGAGATTCCAGTCCACCTAAGCTTTGCATGTCCCAAGTTTGGAACACATCCAGGCTATGTGCTCTGTATGGATTTTTTCATGTTTTGTGTATGACCCTTAGCTGTCTTTTTTCAGGTATCAGCTTTCAAACACAGAAATTCAAGCAGTTGCTGATGTATCAATCAAGATATCTGATACATAAGTCAGGGTGGGGACCAGCTGTGTCATGTAGTCATTCTCCTGCTCTCCAGCTGATTCTTGAATTAGAGGGCCACAGGCTAAACTAGTAATGTTCTTATTATGTCACCAGGTGCAGTAAGATTACATCTAGTGAGCAATCCCTCCTTAGCTGTGCAAACCTTAAGGGAACATCTGGTTACAATTTAGATCTGCATACATCCACAGCCATTTAAAAACTTCAAAAGTGTACTAGTGACACTCAGGAATGAATATTTCCTGAGGGAAAATGTGTTTAGTATAGAACCATAGAATAGTTTGGGTTGGAAGGGCCCTTTAGAGGTCACCTAGATCAATCCCCCTGCAATGAGCAGGGCCATTTTAAACTAAGCGGCCTTGAGTCCCACCCAATCTGACTTATTTCCAGTGTCTAGCAGAGGATCAGGAAAAGGTCATAGCAGAATCAGCCCAGAATTTGGCAGAAACAATTTTCAGGTAGAATATGGTTGACCATTCTTACATTACTGCAGTCATTTTGTACATAGCACCAAAACACAAGCTGGATTGACTCAGTGTCTATTCTAGAGCCAACCTATAGTCAAGCAAAGGGCCTCAATTTAAGGCTTTTAAGCTTAAATGCAAGCTGCTTTAGAAGGCAAACCCCAACTTTTGCCCCCTGCAGAACACACAGTGTGAGTGTGACTTGAAGTAACTCATGGTGTGATTCATAAGGAGGTCTTGTGCAAGGCCTGCAGCTGGACCTTGGTGATCCTTGCAGCTCCCTTCCAACTCAGGGGATTTCATGATCCTGTGATTCTGTGGTGATAAAAGAGGATGGGGTGCCACTGTTCCTCAGTCTGATGGAATAAATCTTGGCCCATGTCAGCAGAGGTCAGATGTCTGCAACTTCTTTTCTGGTGACAACCTGGGGTCTAAGATCATTTGTATAAAGATCAGTGCAGAAGGCATCTTTTATAAATTTATCCTGGGATAGTATTCTGAAACATATTAGTCACAGTCAGTGTTCAGAAGTTTAGGAATAGAAAAGCACTTGAAAGTGTCAATAGGTTGAAATACATGCAATTCAAATTCTTTCTCAAGTCACTTAGCTTCCTTTTCCATGTTTTAAAAACTCTCAAACAACCTTTTGTATTCATGTGGGTGTGCATCTTGTGGGCTATAACTGCACTGATTTTCCTTTGGAGTAAGCTGTTGCCTAGAAGCAGTAGAGGAGGAAGATTTGGTAGTTAAGCTTGGAGCTTCTTAGCTGGAGGAGACAGCCCACACCTTATAATTCAGGACCAAGAGGATTCCAGACTTAGGTAGAAAGAGCTGAGACAAAATGTTATGCTCATTTCATTTTGTTCCAGAAAACAACACAAGCACATGTGCACATTTAGTAAGGTTCAAACTTAGAAAACACTTGAAAATTTTGAACTGTGCCACAGGGAGCACTATAAAGTAGCAAAACCCCCTTAGTTTTAAATGCAGGGAGGTATGATTTCTGCCCAGCTGCTGTTGCAGCTGGAGGTTGTCCCCACATCCAGCTCTGTTAATGTATTTCTAACTAAAGATTTATCACTGAGGTCGCAGCATGTCCCTAACCAGCTTCTGCCCAGACTCCCAAATGTCACAAAGCAAGGCCAGCTGCCCTCTACAGCTCTGCCAGATCTGCCCTGCCACAAGGAATCCTGGGGGATGCACTGTGATATTTAGTCTAAAGGTGCTTATCTGAAAGCAGGAAGTAACTAATTCCAGTTAGTATCAAATAACAAAGTGATTAATGGTTTGTATTTGCACTGTAGTCATATATCATCACATCATGAAATAAAGAAGCAATTCCAAACAAGCAAGGATTTCTGAACAGTTGTGGAGAAAAAAATAGAACCTTTGGAACAAATACTTTGAGGAAACCAAACCTGAGAAACATTTGGAGAGAGTTTCATTCAATCTAAAGCTTCTCTTTTTTCCCATTTATCCTGAAATTTAAACTAAAATTTAAAAGTTAGGATATTTATTCTGAGTTTTATCATCATCCAGTTTGGGTGACTAAAAAAAAAAATTTAGCAGGCCATCAGAGGTAAAAACCTGACCCTGAAGAGAAGCCTTTCTTTTCCCTTTCACTAGCCTGTTTCTTTTTCTATTTCAAATCTCTTCACAGACTAACCTTTACTTGAAAAATGCTGTTGTTGTGAGTCAGCACACTCTGCTGGTAGACCAAGAGAATGTGACTGACAGTGCAAAAAAAAAATTCCAAAAATAATGCAGGCATGCAATTAAAAGGTAAGCAATTGTATATTCTGAGAAATATGCTATTATATATATGCTATTCACATTTTGAAATTTACTTGCAATACTCTATCCAGAGAAAACCAAGCACTTATAGTAACTGTGGATATAATAGAACAAAGTCTCTTATTTGTATGTGTCTGTCCTAAGTCCTACCACACACCCTTTCCATTTGCTTCCTCTCCTTCCCATTTTCTCTATGCCCTTCATACACTTCAGATTTCTCTTGCTTTATTTCTGAGCTCAAAAAGTGGTGGTGCCCACTCCTGCCTGTCCCAAGTGGTGCCTCCTCAACAGGCAGTGCAAATAAGCCTGGTGACCTCATGTGGCTTTCAAAGTGCAAACAATACCTCCTTCACAAAACCTTTAAGAACAAGATTATCCTGCTGCCACAGCAGGATCAAAATATTAAAAAAAAAAAAAAAAGAAAGAAAAAAGAAAATATAGGAGTTGACAGGCACATGAATTACTAAAAGAACATCCATATTATGCAAGTGGGAATGATGACACAAATTCAAGTTAGTAGACTAGGAATGCTTTCCATCACCAAAAGAAAGTGTAAAAGAACTTTGGGCTATGAGAAGGAATTAGGAACTGATTTTAAAACTTTAATGTTGATTTTAAGTGCATGAACCAGTTTTCTAAGCAGCATCAACTTTCAATTATGTTTAGTGCACAGTCAGCCATTGTAACCATTAACATTTTCCTGCTCAATCACACTGTCTGTAACCAGCCACTAATAAGAATTAATGAGACAAATCTTCCTTGATTTAGTTTCAAGGAACCTGCAGGAGTTCTGTCTCTTGGGAGAATTTAATTTATTCACCACCTGTATCCTAAATGTGTTTTCTCAATTTTGGAAGACCTGGAAAATCTGCCAGTCTCTTTGCTCTGTTTTTCCTGTTCCTTGCATCAAACTTTGCATTCCTCAGGGCCTTTCCTGTTAAATCCTCCTTGTGTATGCAACGTATTTCTGAGAGGCAGACCCAGCCTCTTAAATCCTATGGACTCTGGAGGTCACATATGCTGTATGCGTCCTCTGGAGTGAATAATCTTGGTGTCTGCTGGAACTTGCCAAATGGGTTCAACTGCTTCCAGCAGCTGGTCCAGCCAGACAGTGTGGCGACAGGGAAGAGATGCAGAGCCAGAGGTAACTGCAGAAGTGTATCTGGAGAATGAGGTATTCCAACAGAAAAGAAAGCAAGGTTAATTCAGAAGATGATCCTACTTTTGTAATCTTTCAAACAAGCTACGGAGTCTCTTCATCAGTTTCATTCATTGTTAGTACCATTTTAGATTTTTGTTGTTGTTATTGTTTATATAGATATCTTCTTTCACCTTACATATATCAATTTAGGAGTCAAGAATAGAATGATACAACAATATTACAGCTTTCTGTGCTGGTGAGAGTGATTCCTTAAGTTTTAGCTTTTATGTTTTCAAATTCTGTGCTGTCTCAGGGTGTAGTTCTGAGCCTCATATTAAGTACTTGTGAGATCTCTTCACAGAGTAGGGAGACAAAACAAATCCTTTCCCTGCTGAAGACCAAGGACAAGTTTCAGACCCAAAAGCACAAACAATGGTGGACCGAGGGGAAAAACAAGGATGAGACCTCACAGCCTGAAGCTGTAATTGGACAATTAAACCCCAATATGCAAATGGACCAAAACTTACAAAAGTGTGAGACCTCGTGACCAGGGGGCCATATTGTGACCCTTAGTGTAGCCTTAGTGTAGCCCTGGTCAGGCTCTTGTCCTGCCCAAGGTGTATCCTAGAGCCTTTCAATAAATATCTACTTTTTTCTCTAGCTCTGGCCAGTCTCTCTTTCAGGTCAGTCTTCCCAAGGCATCAAGAGTACCCCTTGCTTGACTGTGGCAATGATTTCTGCTCTAATTCAGTTGTTTAGGCTTCATTGTCCTAGTCAGGACCAGAAAACTGAATCATCATGTTGGTACTGAAGTGCCAAATTAACTGCAAAGGTGTCTGAATTGTTTATGTCACAAAGTTTCTCAACTAAACAAAATATTGAAACTGGAAATTATAAAAGATTGAGTGGAAGATGGGTTACTCATCTCTACTAGGAAAAGCTTACTTTTGAGTGTTACAGCCTCCTGACTCTTCAGTTCAACAGAATGAATAACACTAATACTCAGAAGAGAAGAACACAGGAAAGAATGTCATTTTCCCTGATGTACATGATAGCTCCTGGATGTGCCAATGGTATTTACATGTACATTTAGAGACAGCTGTATTTCGTGAACTAGAAAACAGATGGTCAAGGGTGTATTTCACAAAAATTCGCTATTACCATTCATCTTATGTGCACTGTTTACAAAATGTCAACTATGTTTACATTTTTTAAGCCAGAAGACAAAAATAACAAAGGAAGAATGTAAGAAGAAAATTTAAAAATTAGAAATTAATTGGAAAAGCCATAAGAAATATCAGAAAGTTACAAAGAGATGTTACAAAAGAAGCAATGTTGTGCTATGATAGGTGTCAGAGTTATCTCTTCTGAGATTAACCCCGGCAGTGTAATTCCTTCTTCTCACTGGCCCATGCTTGAAAGAAGGAATCGGAGAACGTCTGGGTTGCAGACTGAAGATATTTATTTTAGAAATCTTATCTCAAGGTTCAGTCTGTCCAGCGTGAAGTTCACAGGCAGCCTTGGTAGTCTTTTCCCATGGGCTGAGACCAAAAGCCACCACTGTCTCTGACACAGGCCAGGGAGGATCTACCCCCCCCTGTCCAGCTCCTGCCCATCCAGGAGAACCAGAGAGATACTCTGGTCTCCCATAGATAGGGACTCTCAGTTAAAAACTGATCAGATGAAGAAGGCATTTTCCCAGCACCTTTGGACAGAATTTTACGTTTTATCAAATCTTTTAGTGGTAGGAAACAAACCTAAAAACTATTCTCTGAAATTGTGAAGGGAAAGAACTGTTTCCATCCTGCATCCCATTTTCAGCCATTTTAGTGAGGAGGGAAGATAAATAAAAAGAAGAAAAATGGAGTGGAATGTTGCTGTTCACACCATACTGCATTGCAAACAAATTATAAAAACAAAGGTGTCATAGAGCAATCACACCAATTCTCCAGATAGCTTTTTGCCAAATTTGTATTGATAAATGGAATTCTTATTTTTAGGTTTTTGTTGCCAAGTACTGAAATACCTCAGCAGCTGAGCTAAACTTCTGCAGCAAGTGAATTAAATTGCAAATTTCATACTTTTAGAAGAAAGTTGAAGGCAGCTGTTAGAGAAGGAAGAAGCTTGAATTTTTATAATCTATATCAATTCATATGTGAGGAACTTCTCTTTCCATTACAATAACTTCTAAGACTTTCATTTCAGCTACATTCTTATTTGGATATAATTAAAATCTTATTGCAATTATATTCTTCCTTGAAATCAGTAATCATTTCAAATATGTGTAGCTTCAATGCTTGCATGTAAATATGAAAATATAGTAAAATACAGTGTGTATATAGTAAAGGGCAATAGCATACATTATTATCAAATGGATGTGATTCCTTCCTGAGCAATCACTCTAAAAATGGCATCATTGTAGATTATAAAATATCCAGATGATAATTTTATTGACAGCTATGCACCCTTGATGTCTGTTCTCAAAACTGCAAATCTGATCCCATCAGTCAGGGTTCACAGGAAGCTGTGGCATTTGATTTCATACAGTCTCCTCTTCCAGTATACCACTCCTCTTTACTTTCTAACCCCCTGTACTGCATCTTAAATTTAATTGGCCATGAAGTAATTTCTAAGGTAAGACCGAATCTTGCATCTGACATCTTATACAACCTTGAGCATAAGCCCACATTTCCTCTCTGTGTATCTAGTGAATGATTAGCACATGCTGGTCTTCATCAGTATGCTGTAAAGGGTCCCACACTGCCTTCTAATGCTAATATTCCTACATAATAATATGGCACTGTCTGTTTGCCTCTGGCTTTTAATTTCTTTAATAAAATGTTAATGCATCATGCTTTAATTTTGTGGTTGTATTATGTCTCAGGATGTGACTAGCAATTTCTTGACTACAATTTTTTCATAGCAAAATGTACATTTACTGAAAACTAAATTGTTCTTGAGAATCCTGCAACCTAAAAAGTGGAGAAAAACATCAGAATGTAATGTATTGACCCTTTTTGAAGGGAAAATTCTCATTTTCCACTTAAAAATTACTTGCTTATACAGCACATTTTAAACCTGTTGAAACAAGTAACTTTAATACCAATGATTTGGCCTAAATATAGTTCTAGTCAACTGAAAAAAACACTTACCTCAGGAATATCTTCAATATTTTAATTTTCTTGTTCCAGCTGATGGATGGTAAAGCTCAAACACTGCTGAATGGGGAACCCTCTTTCTCAGCCAACATGTTTCCTTACACTTCAAGTCTTCTTTGGTGTGTTTAATGTCATCCTTTACTGTTGCTTGCAAAGCCTGGTGGTATCTTTAGTCCCATGTATGACTGTTGCCAACCCATGCTTGGATTACAGAACACTCCTGATTTTTTATCAGCTTGACTTGATGTCCAGCCACCACCACCCCTCTTCATTTGGCCTCAGCAAAATACAAATAAAATACAAATAAAATACAAATAAAATACAAATAAAAGTACTCAGAGCATCTGGAGACTGATGGTCTTCCAGATACTCTGAGTACTTTTATTTGTATANATGACTGTTGCCAACCCATGCTTGGATTACAGAACACTCCTGATTTTTTATCAGCTTGATTTGATGTCCAGCCATCACCACCCCTCTTCATTTGGCCTCAGCAAAATACAAATAAAATACAAATAAAAGTACTCAGAGCATCTGGAGACTGATGGTCTTCCAGATGCTCTGAGTACTTTTATTTGTATAGACAGCATCACTGGAAGGTGTAACTGACTTCTTTTCTAAGTGAACCACATGTGAACATGTGCATGTGAGCCACAGACATTAAAAGTTGTTTTTTTCCTCCCTGGGTTGCAAGATGGAGCTGTAGTGTTCTTCACCAGTGGTTATCATGGAGCTGGGCTGTACTGCAGAGAGGGCCCAGACACAGAATCACAGGTTCACAGAGTAGGTCAGGTTGGAAGGAACCAAAGCCTCCTGGCTCAAACAGGGTCATCCCAGCACACATTGCACAGATTTGTGTCCAGATGCTTTGTGAATATCTCCCGTGAGGAAGACTCCACACCCTCTCTTGGCAATCTGTTCCAGTGTTAGTCACCCACACAGTAATCTTCCTCACATTCAGGAGGAACTTCCTGTGCATCAGTTTCTGCCCATTGCCTCTTGTCCTATTGCTTGGCACCATCAAGAGGAGCCTGGTCCATCCTCAGATACTGATAGAAATGGATGGGGTCCCCTCTCAGTCCTCTCTTCCTGATACTAAGCACACCTTTCCTTGTGAGAAGGATGATCCAGTCCCATAATCATCTTTGTAGCTCTTTGCTGGACGTGCTCCGCACTTCAGGCACAGCCTCACTAAGACTGAGTAGAGGGGCAGGATCACCTCCTTCATCTTGCTAATGCACTCCAGGATACTGCTGGCTCATGTTCCACCAGGACAGCCTGGTCCTTCTCCACAGAGCTGCTTCCCAGCAGGTCAGTCCCTAGCCAGTGCCTTGGGTATGCTGCCTGGAAAAGTTTCAGATCAGGAAGGAGGTGAGAAAAGTAACAAGAATACTAATTGCAATATTGAATAATCAGACCATAGGTCTGTCAGATAAAAGTACCCTGATTTCAGTCTACCTCAGCAAATGCATTAAATTGCTGATTGACATTACCTTTGCCCCTCCCCCCAGACTTCACCATGTCCTTTCAGTCTCTCTGTGTCCTAATAGCCAAACCCTCACTGTGACTCCTCATGTTGAACAGTTAAGAATAACCTTGAAAAATACAGAGGTAGCAATTGCAAGACTTTGTTACTTATTTAGGTGGATTGATTCAAAAGAAAATAATCTGCTGGAGAATCAGAGCTGTTTTGACCCACAAGACCCAGACTCTCCAATGTGAGGTACCCAAGTCTTCCCAAAGTTAGTACTTGTTCTATTATCTGCCTTGTGTGTATTAAATTTAACATTTCCAGTGTGAACTTCTTAAAGTATGACCCCTCATCCCCTGTGATAAATATCTGAGTGCAAAATCTGCAGAAACTTAGAAGTCTGAAATTGCTTGCTGACTCCTCAGGGCACATATGTGAATGCTAGTTGATTTGAAGAATAAAGGACAAAATGCCATTAGGATACAGCTGACTGATTCCATAGTCAAAATTTAGTGGTTTACAATGTGCTTGTGTTTCTAAATCAGTATCACTGTCAGTGAGGAACAGCCACTTCAGCACTCAGTATAATTTAAAGCTGCTAAAGGACTTTTCTTTGATGCTATGGTTTCACTATGCCATTTTTAGGAAATAGTTGCATTTCTGATTGTCCTTTCTTCCCTTGATTGTGCAGGGCTATTTCTGCTGCACTTAGAAACCCTGGTATTTTTTGCTGATGTTTGGAGCTAATGCTTAACAACACAGTTCTCACAAAAATCCTGAGACCAAATCCCATTCCACCTGCAAACTTAACATCTGAAATTGCAAAGCATTTTTCTGTTTCTAGACTCATTGAAAGCCTCTCAATTTTCTGTGGGACTGGTGTGAGAAAACACCATCAAGTTACCCAAAGGAGAACACTATGGAGGACTGGGATGCAAATGGACCACCAGGACCCCTTTCATTGAGGAGTCTCACTAGGAGACAAGTCACCTCGAGGAATAATCATGCTGTTGTCTTCTTGAGCATGAGTGGCTGATTAATAATTATTTGTGTAATTAAGTATCATCACCACCCTAGCTGTCAAGGTAATGCCTTCATCAGTAATGAGAGAAGTATTCATGGGAGCCCAAAGTTAGGCAGGAAAAGATTCTTGCCTTGGTGTCCCTGCTCAGCCAGTATAGTCAATTGCTAGAAACTACCCAGAATATCCAATAATCACTCAGAAACCCAAAACAACGACAGCAACAAAATCCAAGTCATTTCCTCCTCCATAAAACATATCTCAACAACTTCGAGGGGAATAGCTGAAGACAAAAAGCCTCAAAAAAGTTGAGCATACAAAGAAGTGTGTTGACTTTGTTAAAATAGAGCAGAATGGGATAGAAACAAAAAATGGCTTCAGTGTGAGTGTAAGAAACTGGCTTATTTAGGGTAGAATAACTGAAATTCAAACTCCAAGCTGGAGGCAGGAGAGTAGTGTTGGAGGGAGATTAATAAAATGAAACACAATAACTCTAAGGCTTAGAAGGTAAATAATACATTAGGTAATTAAATATAAAATTAATCTCACACATGAAACAAGGAAAAGCAGAAGCCACTGAATAGCATTGAAAGTTAATAACAAAGTTCTCTGAAGTAGTTACATAAAGTTACAAAAAGGGGTCAAAGAAAATTATAAATAACCATGGGAACTTCCTTCCCTTTTCATAGGAGCACTTCAGGTTTTCCTAAAACATTGTCCATCAGTGAGATGAAGTAGCAACTAATCCTTGTCAAGGATGTCTGTTGTGTGGATGAGCTGGTGGTACATTAAGCTGGGCAGCAGCCAACACTGGAGCTGCAGAGAGAGGTCACCTGCTGAACACAGCACAGGATCCACTCTGAACAAGGCGCTTTCCTTCTTCTGTGCATGGAGGCAGTTCACCTTCTGCCCAGGGGCACTTTCCAGTTGCTTGTCCAGATAAAAGCCCTTCCTGCATTATTTGAAGCCCTTAATTTCTGGACCCTTACTGCCTCCTTAGTCCCATCTGGTCACCTCTCTCTGTGACCCCTTCCTGAACCAGACTTCCACATGATGCTGTTTAAATAGAAGGAAAACATGGATAGGATGTCAGAGAGCTAAACAAGTGTGTAAGTACACACAGCGGAGGGGAAGGCAACCTGCAGAGGGGAAAAATGCCTGGAGAAGGCAAGAGGTGACTAGGGTGAACCTCTTTCCATCTGCACTTCCAAGGCACCTAGGAAGCTAGTTGACTAAAATGCCTGCCCAGAGGCTCCCACTGGATTGGTGCTGCACATTCTAAAACCAATAGAGTCCTGCTCCCAAAGTAGTGCCAGCTGGAAAAAAAATAATAACCTCCAAAATTCCAACGCAAAGCTGATGCTTTTCTAATATGTGACTCAGAACAACAGGGCATTATTTGTGTCATGGTCTAATGATCATTTTAAAGCATGGCAGTAATTAGACTTTAACACCTATTTTATGAATACCTAAATTTTATTAACACCAGTTCATAATGCCTATTTGCTCTTCATGCTCCATTAACAGTATGAATATCTCTCTTTATAGCAAACACATTAACAAAGGATCCAGCAGCTGCTAGCCCTTCTGGTTCAAATTTCCCCTATTTCCTAATGCAAAAATTGTAAAATATTGATTAGGGATAGTAACAATGTTGTAACAGAGTGCAGAGGTCCATAGTCTTTTGTATTCCTGACTTCACTTTCACAAAGTAGTTTTGCAGGCAACTTTCAGCCTTAGGACACATAACTGTTATATAAAAAGTACTATTTTTTTGTGTACAACTCATCATTGCAGATGCTGACAGTATGCAGTTTGACTTGCTGCTTTCTTCATTACCTGTTTTGTTGCTAGGAAACTTTTGAACAAGAGCCAATACACCATTCAGCTTGTTCCTTCCATGTAGTTGTATGGAGGAAGACCTAGGCTGATCATTACTTACACAATGCCCTCTACTCGTGGGGTTTTCACATGCCACTGATAGAATCAGGGGATGTGTGCTATACAACAACCTTGATTATGTGTATGAACAGATGTCCCAAAGTGGAAGAAGAAAGGCAGGATTCACATCCAGTTTGGATTACTTGCACAGCAATCTCATGTGCCTGGACTCATCTGCATTGTTCTTGGTCTCTTCATTTGGGCAGCACTATACATTTGATATTTCCATTATCTGGACTACAGTTTGAGGCTTGGCTCCAGCCAGAATGATCCCTCCAGAGTGTGACAGTGCCCCTTCTTTGAAGAGCTTGTAGCCTGACACTGTGTTACTTTTATTGGAAAATTATGCCTTTCTCACCTTTTACCGACCTACTGAACAGAACTTGTCTGGTGATTAGGGAATGCCATAAACCATTGCTAACAAGGAGGCTGTCACACTCTGCAGACCAAAGTGCTCTGGATACTAACCCTCAGCTGCAGTGTAATTTCCCAGTGGCAATACTCCTTTTCAGCCTGAGTCACTTAAGCTGTTAGGAAGACAGGCCTGCTGAAGAGCCAGATACCAAAGACTCATGAGGGGGTAACAATTAGGAAGACCTCTGTTCCCCTGTTGCCCATTGTGGTCACTGAGAAAGGCAATAGCTTTATTAGAGAATTCACACAAACTCATAAATATAATTAAAACTATCTGTACCGTTCTGTACCTGAAATATTGTCAGGAATTTGTTTCATTCCTTCACATTTCCTGTGAAGTGAATTTAAATACTTGTTTATGACTTGTGCCGTGAAGCAACTTTCAAAACTAACTTTCAAACAAAGACAGATTTTCTGCCAGGGTCACATATGCAGTGATGGCCCAGATATCCTTTAAAAACACAGAGTTTTACTAAGTACTGCACTCCAGGAAAATCAAGGAGGAGGGATAAATAAAAATGGGATTTCTCTGCCCCACAGATGTGCACAGGTCCTGAAGATTTTATTCTTCTAATATTTGGGTGAGCCAGATAAATTCAGAGAGGCAGGATGGTGTGACACATCGGTGTGACAATTTGGGAAAGGCTTCCCACTTTCCTTTTCCATCACAAATCTTCAGACAGGTCATAGATGTGGTGAGTTCCGAAGCTGCCAATCTCAGCTATGTGGAACTGCTTATTTTGGACCAGATTTAGAGTACAGGATGTTTTCTGTCCCCATCTACCCTTTACTATGCCAGTTCCAGGTCTTTCATTTCATAGAGTTGCCTGCCATGTCATTGGAAGTCCTTAACCATGCAACTCAGAACATCCAAGTTTTTCAGCGTCTATCCTGAGGTGCTCACATAGCCACATATCCTTTAAAATGCTGAGGTTCATTGCAGATGCTGGTTATGGGTAAATGTATCCTTTACTTTTTCTCTCTCACTTTTTAATTTCATGCCATCATAACCATAACATCAATGTTCATCGTACATAAATTTCATAAACTTTGAAAGAGCATCATCAGAAATGTTTCTTTAATGTTCAGTGTTTTGTTCTGTATACCTAAAATTCTTCTGAAACAGATGTTGTTGGATATTTTTTATGTTTTATGTCTCTGTTTAAATATTCATGTTGCACTGCCCTTTGAATTTATCAGAATTTGTATGTGTCTTCCTCTCAGGGAGTGTAATATTCCATTATCTTAATACATGATAAGATGTTACCATTATGGCAACATCTCTATAGCAACCTTGCTTCATGCTTTGTAAACCAGTAGTGCTTGCTACAAAACCTTGCAAAGTAAGATAATGCAAAGAAAAGGAGGAATAAAACACAAGCATTAACACAAAACCCAAATGCTGAATTCCAGATACTAATCAGGCAAGAAGATGAACACTGACCTTCGGGTATCGGATCCATTCATATCAGCTTTTCAAAACTGCTTTTTTATTCTGAGCTGAATTTATACAAAATAGAAACAGAATTTTTATGAAAAATACATTCTGGCATTAAAAATAAAGATTTTTTGGTATATGAAAACCTGATATTACAGACCAGCTTGTGAAAGCACTTGAAGTGTTTTGCACTGACTAACCATTCCAGCTAGGTCCAGTGAAGGCAGAGCAGCACAAGTGAGGATGTGCTGTACTATGTATATATATACACACATACAGTATAACATATACACATATGCAATAACAGAAATATTGATTGCAGAGGCTTTTTAGTTCAAATTTTGACATGAAGCAGGACCATTGCCAACACAAGGTAAGATTCTTCCCTAAATCTTCTACCATTATCCTTTTATGCAGTCCATACCAGTACAGAAGTACTCCATAAAGGGTCTCACACCCCATTATCTCTGCAGCAAATTAATACTGTCAAGGAATACATTTAACATTGCAGGCAGTTTCAGAGGACTTGCTTTTAATGGTTCAATAAGTACATCACAGTTTCATGTTCCTCTGTGCTTTGTTTCCCTTCTCTTTGATTTTCTTCTTAGTGGCAAATTGCATTTTCAATGTTGCATTTTAATAAGCTGCTTTTTACAAATGAATAACTTTAGGTTCCTCTGTGTTAAAGAAAAAGACAAAACCACAGAGATAAAACCACAGGTGTTTGAGATGATTCATTTATTCTGAAGAAGGTTTCTCACCTACTTAGATTGTTCACATTTTAGCTTTAAAAAAAGGTGACTAGTATAAAGTGGATGTCAGTAACAGCAATGAAGAGCATTTGAAAGTTCCTTTTTCTAAAAAACCAAAATTTAGTCTTTGAACTCATGCAAATTTTTAATTCTGGCTTTACAAATCTAAAGAAGCACTTTGGATGGTTGGTCAAAGAGCAGGATGCAGGGGGCTGGGGCATAACTTCCCCCTAAGTTCCACATGTTAAACATCTGAGACATGAATGGCAACTCTACAGCCTCATAAATTGTCACCTGGGTAACAAATGCTTCCAGTCCTGACCCCTGACATTGCTTTGTCAGGATGCTTTATCAGGTTACCCAGGATCTGGGTTCAGCAAAACACTTGTTCTCACAGTTTGGTGTGGCAACACAGCTGTGTTGGGATGAAAGGCCATAGGTGATCCCAGCTGACAGTTTGAAGGGGAACATCAATCTTCTTTGAGCAGCAAGACTGTAAAGAAAGGATAAGGCAGCAAGATCCATATCTTTTCTTTAGCTGCAGTTAAGGGAATTTCTTTACATAAGTCAGTGCTTTAAATCACTGTCAACAGAGTTACTAATTTCCTTCACATATGAAACATTTTGTCAAATATCTCACTATTACTTTCTATTTGCTTATTAGAAGGTAAAAATTATGATTCCTGCTTTGAATCCTTCCATTGAACAAACCCTATCATTTTCCCAGGTGCACACATAATTAGTGTAGCTTGGTTTCATCTTGTCCTACAGGAAGATCTAACAAATTGAGCAACATAACTCCTCCAGAATAGTCTATACACACCTTACTGGAAAATAAAATCAATGTAGGGCTTTTGTGACTTTTGCAGTATGTTAGAAATTTCGAATCAGTGTGGTCTGGAATATTAAATACACTATGCACAGGAGACCAGACATTATGTTAACTGAACAAAGCACAATCAGCACATTTCATTTCCAACAAAAACTAAGTAACAGCAACTTCCAGTGCAAAAAGACTTATCATATTATTTTCACTTAAATATGTCAGGAAAGGAAAGTAACGACTGAGAGGGAGCAGAAAATGTTGATGTTTTGTTGTTTTACAAGGCCACTTTCCAGGGTTAGTTGAGCAAACTGGTGAGGCACATGCACTGTCCCCTGGAAAGAAAGACAGCATGTCCCTGATTCTGCTGTGATTCTTGTTAAGCATTCCTAGGGTCTTATTAAATATTCACATTTGAATATGATTGTGAAAACTATCCTCAGATATTCCAGCAGCCCTCCTACTTAGTGGGGAGATCTGCAGGTGAAAATGAGCTGAGCTCCAACCACTAGTACAAAAGTCTTCAAACTATTTAAGCATTTTACTCAAAGTATCACGTGAGACCAGCCCTCACAACACAACCTCCAGAAAGAAGATTGTTTGCTTAATTAGGACCTACATGGATGCTACAAACTGAAAGATACAATTACCTTGTCTAACTTCTCTCCATCTGCATAATTTGTTTCTTTCATATTAAAATGTCTTATGCATTCCAGCTAGTGGCAGACAAAAGTAGAATCATAGAATTGCTTGGAATGGAAAGGACCTCTAAGATCATGAAGCAAACCTAACACTGCCAGTGACACTAATAATCCATGACCCTCCAGGGATGATGATTCCACTATTTCCCTGAGCAGCTTGTTCTTGAGCCTAACAAACCTCTCTATGAAGAAATTTTTCCTAACATCCAATCTAAACCTCCCCTCATGCAACTTAAGGCTATTTCCTCTTGTACTATCACTTGTTAGTTGGGACAAGAGACCAACCACTACCTTGCACCAACATCCTTCACAGCAGTAAGGTCATCCTTGAGCTTCCAGTTCTCCAGACTGGGTTCTCCAGGGGAAAGCTGTGAGAAATGGTGTCAAAACTTCTACCAAAGGAAAAAAACAAAAAACAAAACAAATCAAAACAAAACAAAAAACCAAAACCAAAAAAACCAGCTGGTCTAAAGAGGATGTCCAAGTGATGTATCCTAGAAATAAAAGTAAAAACCACCAGGAAACCAGAATGGAGTTTGAAATTCACCCTAAGTCTGTGATCCTGTGGTTCACTGCAATAGGTCTCGTAATGTTTTTTTAAAGAAACAAAACACACACACATCCATGGAGAAGACAGCTTGTCACCCTAAGGTACATATCACTATCTCGTGTGCAAAATTATTAACTGGAGGACATCAGGAGACAGAAAAATGTGCCACAGAATAGTTCCACTTCTTCACCTCAGGATCTTCTGAGGGAAAGAGTTTTTCTTTCTTCTGGAAAGAAGGAACCAAAGCAAACCTTCCCTCACCTCACCCAAGAGGAACCCTTTTGAAATTTAAAAAAAAAAAAAAACCTTTTTCTGGCCCATGATCATAGAAAAATGCAGCCAATGGTGGCAGAAGGATCATTTTTCAGACCCTATGGCTAAATTTGTGATGTCTATGAATTTCATTGCTTAGTTCAAAACTGGTGGACTTTTTTCTAGAGATGTCTCCCAAAGCATCCTGGGCTAAAGCTGGTTTTCAGAGGACTGAACAACAAAGACAGCAGGGGAAGGAGAAGGAAGGGAAGTTCTTGAGGCAAAATGTGAGCTGTTATGTGTAGAGGATCAATGCTTCCGTGACAGCTTCCTTAAAATGTTCCCACATCCAAGGGCAAACTCAGACCAAGCTGCAGAATAAAGATTAAGCACAGACCAATACACAGCTGATTAAGCAATCTCTGGGACAACATTTAGATCTACTAGGAAGGGGGAAAGATTGTAAAGACTTTCAAAATTTTGGAGTGTATGCAGCTTAAATAAATCCAGTCAGGTATGAGTTACACCAAGACCAAAAGATCCCAATCAGCTGACTGGAGTACCTTGAATTCTTCTTAGTGCAGTCATTTTTATCTCATCTCACAAAGTTTAAATTACTATCCTAAACCACTTGGCTACTTTCTGATGGAGCCATTATTTATTCTGAGGCGTTCTGAAGCATAAGTGACTCTACTTATAGTTCTTCATGGTTCAGACAGAGCATATCCTCTATGGGCAAGGTAAAGTCCTGATAAAAATCAATCTTCTCAGCCTCAGGAAAGCAGTTAAATGTAAAACTCTCATAAAACTGTGTGGGCTACATCCAGTTAGTTTGGAGTTAAATTTCCCAAGTGATCCAGATTTGAACATTGTAATAAGAGGAGTTTTTCAGCTGACTGCATTGTATTCCCCAAAATTCTGAAAGATTTGCATATATACAAAACTATGCATTTTAACCATGTATCTTAAATACCTTGAGTGTTTTAAATATGTTTTGTACCTGTAAGTTAATCTCATTTAAAATTTTAAGAAAGAGCTAAAAACAACTCCTGAATCATTTTGATGGTGACAATGAACAGTGAATTCTGAACAACCTTGTAGTTAGTAATTTTGAAATTGCTTTGTTCCTCACAGCATTATTTTGAAATCCTGGGAAGAGTGCTGCCAGCAGAGTGTGCCATCTTTCCATTCAAGCTGTGTGAAGATGGGTCCCAACCAAAGTTCCATCAGTGTATATTTGCCTTTAGTAAGTAGAGTGGTGCCATTCAAGGAGAAATGTAGGAGAACTGTTCATAAAATATGAAAGTTAAAAATAACCTGTTATTTTAACAGGTTTTTTTTATTATTTTGTGCTGTTTTATATGAGACCTTCATTTAATTCAACAATTAAAAGGCATTTGAATTTATGGAAAATATACTATGCTTAATGTAGTGTGAGGCACACCAGACTGTAAATTTTACAGCAGGTAAATGCAGCTCTGAAAAGTAGTGAGATTCTATTGGCATAAACAACAGAGTACACATAACACATTCAAAAATCAAGAGATATAAGCCAGCTCCATTTGATTTCTGTGAGCACCGTCTTGATTTTTTTAAAACGTATTGCTATCAGTTATATAAGAATAGAAATAGACTTTATTTTCTATGTTATACTTTTGGAAACACACCGCAAAAAAAATTTCCAAGCTGCATAACTGATTTGGGGTGGGTATATAATTACCTTGATGCACCCAGACTCAAGATCTTCTGGTTTTATTACTCAGAACTTCAGAGTCCTTATCAAAACAAGGATTTGGAGCTTTCCTTTCCTTTCNTATACTTTTGAAAACACAAGACAAAAAAAAAAAAAATTCCAAGCTGCATAACTGATTTGGGGTGGGTATATAATTACCTTGATGCACCCAGACTCAAGATCTTCTGGTTTTATTACTCAGAACTTCAGAGTCCTTATCAAAACAAGGATTTGGACCTTTCCTTTCCTTTCCTTT
>VWYE01028592.1:3926-32615 GCA_013398995.1 Alaudala cheleensis
TTTTTTTTTTTTTTTTTTGTAATTACTGTGCCTTGCAGAGCTTGTGAACCCAGTCAGTGAGAGCAGGGAGAGACAGGTCCCTGTCCACCTGGTTTCTAAGTCAGGATCCCTACTGATGAGGTGTCATCCTCTCCCCACTGCTCGTTTCCTCTGGAACAGCACTGTCATAGACTCATGGAATGGTTTAGATTGGAAGGGACCTTAATGCTCATCTTGTTCCACTCCCCTGCCATGGGCAGGGACACCTTCCACTATCCCAGGTTGCTCCAACCTGGCTTTGGACACTTCCAGGGATGGGGCAGCCACAGCTTCTCTGGTCACCCTGTGCCAGGGCCTCACCACCCTCACAGAAGAATTTTTTCCTAATATCTAAGGTTGCCCCAGCCTGGCCTGTTGTCATGTGGAGGTGATGGTCACTTCACTAGTTTTGCTGTGACAGGAGTGCCTGTGGCTGTAGGAAGAGCTGAACTGGAAGCTTGGGGTCATTTCCATGAGGACAGGTGGCTCGAGGAAGGATTTATAGACAGTGTCCCTTAATAGTGGCCTGGCAGTACTTTGGGGGAGCCCAGATGAAGTCAGTGCTGTTGCTTTGCTGGGAGGGACTGGGGAGGGGTCAGGGGAAGAGGGGGAGAGGACACAGGTTCCCCATCCCTTCCTGAACACCCTGCTCCCAATAACCATCCCAGTCTGGCAAATTCCAGACCCAGAGCTCTGGAGGTTCAGCCTTTGGGACAGAGGGATGAGGGATATCCCAGTCCCTCACAGCCACTTTCCACTTACCTCCTTGCAGCAATGTGGTGTGATTCCACAGAGCTGGATTGAACAGGGATTTGTTCCTGCTGCATCCCTGTCTGTGCTCTGCTGTGTGGGCTCTGACCACACATTCTGCAGGTTGTCAGTGTTGAACAAATGAATATTGAAGGGACAAAAAGTATCTTAAACTGGAGCTGGGCCGAGCAGTTCCCACTTGGGATTTCTGGAGGTCCCCCGGTCTGTGGCTGACGTCCTCAGTTGTTCGCTCTTTCTCCTTAAAATCCCTCCCATCGCTGTAGTTCATCCCCTGGAGATGCTGCAGGGCAGTTGCAGTGTCTCCTCTCTCCCAAACCAACAGGTGGGTGTACAGTCACTCTCAATGTTCTTTATTTACACCTATTCCTTTTCTTTCCCTGGTTTATGATTTGGAGGTAAACTGGCTCAAGTCCTCAATCCCTGTTGCCTCTTCCAAATTCTCTGAGGAGCCATGAAATTAAAAAGATACTTAGGGCTCTTTTCTTTGATGCCAACCAGGCTTTCCACTCAAATTTAATTGAATATTTAGCAATTTCAGAATTATTGGGAACAATTCTCTGTACCCCTGCAGTGAACTTTACACCCTTTGTGTGGTTTGTGCTTCCTTTCCAATAACTCTGTTGTCTATCCCTCTGAAGGAAAGCCCTGACCTGTTGCTATGCACCTGCAGTTCTTCTTCTCCCTCTGGGTTTATTTTCCTGGGATTTATTAACATAACTTTTTTAGTTTAATGTCTCGGGTTGTGCTGAGCTCTGGTTTTCTCTCTCAGTCAGATTCAGAGGAAGATGAACCAGCAAAGAAAAAAAATACTCTTCAGGTAAATAACAGGGGCACTTGGTTAAACAGTTGTCATGGCAAAAAGTATTTGACTGTGACCAGTTTTGGACTTAGGCTTGTGTAAATCATCCACTCTAATTACCTCATGGCTTTAGGGCTATTCCTGAAATCCCATGGGTTTTCAAGTCCTTTTTCTTTTGGGCAATTTCACCAATTTAAATCTTGGCAAAAGAGGCATTAATTTGGGAATTGGGCAGATATTTGCAAGTACCACATTTCCCTTCAAAATCCCCCTGGCCTTTTGTGCAGTGTATTCAGAGTGGCCAAGCAGTGGGAAACCCACAAGAAGTGTTAGAACTTGGGGGGGATAATTGGCATGAAGTCAGGAAAAGTGAATAATCTCACTCTTTTCTTCCTGTGATGCATTTGTCCTGCATGGATGTCACCAGGGACGCAGTGAGGGCTCCGGCTTGTCCGCTTTGCTTCCTCAGCCCAAAAACATGACAGTGAAAGAGCCCAATCGGTTACTGCTGCCCTACGCGTTCTCCAGGAAAACAGGAGAAAACGCTTCCGACTCCAAGCCTGCCAAGGCCCCAAGTTCTTCCTCCAAAGCCAAACCCGTGTCCAAGCCGGCCGTGCCCACAACTCCGTCCCCATCGGCGATTAAAGCCGCGGCCAAGAGCGCAGCGCTGCAGGTAACCAGGCAGATCACCCAGGAGGAGGAGGACAGCGACGAGGAGGTGCAGCCAGAGAACTACTTCTCCTTGTCCGACAGGAGTGAGCCCAGTGCCGCGGGCGCCGAGCCCTACCTGTACCCCGGCACGGGGGGGTCGGAGGACCCTCCGCCCGGGACAGAGCCGGAGCCCCAGTTCCAGGATGCGGCCGCTAACGCCCCTCTGGAGTTCAAGACGGCTGCGGGCTCCAGCGGAGTTCAGCACAGCTGGGCACCCAAACCCGGCGAGGACTACGGCAGCCACCCCTATGGCCAGTTCCCCCCTGCCTACGGCGAGCCCGGGAGCTACTACCAGGTGGGTTCACTGGCCAGAGGTGAAGTGAGGGGCTCTGGACAGGTACTTGAGTGAGTGGCTCAAGTTAGGTACTGGCTGCTCCTGGGAATCCAGCCTTTGGGAGCTGCCTGGGACATGGGGCAGGGAATGCAGCCCTTGAGAGCTACTTGGGACACGGGACAGGCAATCCAGCCTATGTGAGATACCTGGGGCACAGGGCAGGGAATCCAACTATCTGGGATAAGGAGCCATAGCACTGGGCACTAGGGGAGTCCTATGGCATGAGAGCTCCAGATGTTCTTTGCTGGACAGATGTTTGATGGCTGCACTCCTCTGAAAATGCCCTGGATGTGAGGGTGCAGAGTCACGGCTCCCTGGAGCTGGTGTCTGAGCCCAGGTTGTTTCTAATAATTCATAGAATTCCAGACTGGTTTGGGTTGGAAGAGACCTTGAAGCCCACCCAGTCCCACCCGCTGCCATGGGACAAGACACCTTCCACTGTCCCAGGCTGCTCCAAGCCCTGTCCAACCTGGCATTGAGCACTTCAAGGGATGGAGCAGCCACAGCTTCTCTGAGCAACCTGTGCCAGGGACTCGCTGCCCTTAAAGGGAAGAATTCCTTTCCAATATCCCATCTAACCTTGCCCTCTGGCAGCAGGAAGCCATTCCCCCTTGTCCCGTCACTCCAGACCCTTGTGAAAAGCCCCTCAAAGCATTTGTTGGTTTTTTACTCTAATGGAATCAGCTGATTCAGGACAGTCTATGGCTTGGTGCCACTTCAGGGTTGCTCTCATGACAAACTGGTTTCCCTTTCCCTGCCAGGATTACTACAGCAGTGGGTACTACCCAGAAGTGGAACCAGCCCAGGCCCCACCACAGGAGACGAGCACCGACTCCTCCTTCATCGACGACGAAGCGGTTGGCACTTCATTGTCTGTCCCCCTGTGGATTTTGGCTTTGAGCTCTGCCAGAACACAGGACCTGCTTGGTAGCCATGGTCCTGCCCCCCAGCACAGCCTGTGTTTCCAGTGGCTTGGGCTGGGTAGCTTTTCCAGGGGGCCTCGTGCTGTGTTATGGACACGTGTGGAGTCCTTCCCACAGTCTGCTGGGCTCCTGCTCCAGCTGGGTCTGCAGGCCTGATAAGTACAGAATAGAATCAATTGTTGAGGTTGGAAAAGGCTCCAAGACCACCAGGTGCAACCATTCCCCAGCACTGTCAAGGCCACCACTAAACAATGTCCCCAAGTGCCACATCCACACGGCTTTTAAATCCTTCTGGGGGTGGCGACTTCACCACTGCCTTGGGCAGCCTGTGCCAGGGCTGCACAACCCTCTGGGTGTCGGAATTTTCCCTACATCCAACCTAATCCTCCCCTGGCACAACTTGAGGTCATTTTCTCTTGTCCTGTCCCTTGTTCTCTGGGAGCAGAGCCCAACCCCTCACTGGCTGCACCTTCCTGTCATGGAATTGTGCAGAGCCAGAAGGTCCCCCCTGAGCCTCCTTTCCTCCAGGCTGAGTCCCCTCAGCCTCCCCTGTTGCTCCAGCCCCTTCCCCAGCTCTGTTTGCTTCTCTGGACACAGTCCAGCTTCTCAGTCTTTCTTATCATGAGGGGCCCAAACTGACCCTAGGATTGGAGGTACCTCAGCAGTGCCAGCTCAGGGGATGGGCACTGCCCTTGTCCTGTGGCTACACAGTGGCTGGTGCAGACCAGGTGAATGTGTTGGCAGCAAAACTTGAGGTTCTTCTGTGGCTTTTAAAATGAGAGACTCAGGACTCCAAGGGTCTCTTGAGGAAGCCTGGAAGCAGGAGTAAATGCTGTTTTCTGCATAATGAGATGATAATCTTCATGCTAAGTAGTTTTAGATACTCGGATGTACAGCAAGATGAAATTCTCCAAAAGATCAAAACCATGGCTAGAAAACTGTTGCTGTGCCTTGTGTCCGGTCAGCATTGGGTGTAATTCCAGCTCTTCTGTTCTTCCTTCAGTTCAAGCGTCTGCAAGGCAAGCGGAATCGTGGGAGGGAGGAGATCAACTTTGTGGACATCAAAGGTGATGACCAGCTGAGTGGGGCCCAGCAGTGGCTGACCAAATCTTTGACAGAGGAGAAGACCATGAAGTCATTCAGCAAGGTGGGCTGGAGGGCAAGGGTGGGTTGGAGCCTCTGCTCAGTGCCCAGATCAGCCCCAGCTGGAGCTGTGTTGGATGCTGGGCAATCACCAGGGAGGGGAACAGGGACCTGGTAAATAATGTCAGTAGAGTTCCTCAGAACTTGGTGTGTAGGTGGGGAGGGCCAGCCAGGAAGTGCTTCAGCTGAAAGAATCTGCAGTTTAATAGGGAACAAATGCTGCTTGGGATGGCTGTGTGTGCAGGCCCTTGTCTTGGTTTGCTGTCCAGGGAAGCACGTCTCCAGGCGTAACACTTCACCTCTTTCTGCTTTCCAGAAAAAAGGAGATCAGCCCACAGGACAACAAAGGAGAAAACACCAGATCACATACCTGATCCATCAGGTGAGTGGCTGCCCTGTGCTGTATGAGCTGATCCAGGCAGAATTGCAGGGTTTGGTCTTGGCAGCACAAGGCTGGGGTGGTGGAGCTGCTCCTCCACCAGCTGGGGGGACCAGGGGCTGTCCCCAAGAACCTCCTGAGTCCTGGTGGGGCCAGAGGTGAGTCCTGGCCCTGAGGGGGTCCCAGCCCTGAGCTTTCAGCTTTGCTTTGCCCTTCCTGCATGTTCCAAGGCCCTGGGATCCTGTCCTGGATTCTGGCCTGGGGTTGGCTGCTGAGCCCATCCCCACGAGAAGCTGCTTTTCAGCATGAATGAAATGCCTGTGCATCCCAATTAATCCAGGCCTCTGTCAGGATGATTGTGCTAACTCCTGTAACGAGGCTTCTGGCTGAAGGGCTCTGTAATCCACGTGAGCGGGGCCGGAGGAGGCTGGAATGCTGCTGAGTCACTGAAACACGGAGGGTAACAGCATCCTCTCCATCTCTGCAGGCCAAGGAGAGGGAACTGGAACTGAAAAACACATGGTCTGAAAACAAGCTCAGCAGACGGCAGACTCAAGCCAAATACGGATTCTGACACATCTGTCCTGCTTTTTGGCTGGCGTCCCGGGTGACCTGCTGTGTCCAGTGTCTCCTGTCTCTGGGAGACCAGCCAGGCCCCTGGATGGGGCTGCTCAGTGGGAGGGAGGACACTGCGCTCCCTGGCCTGGCAGGAAGAAGGGTCATTGCAAGCTGGTCCTGAAACTCCACCTGTAATGCTTCCCCTCCCTGGTTGTAAACAATAACGTGGAAGGTTCCAATCAGCCAAGGACGGTCCCAAGGCACCGCAGGGAATGTGCTGGTTGTGAGGCTCCAGCTCCTGTCCTGAGGGAACAGACTGTGCCTCCTGATGTCAGACCCTTCAGCAGAGGCTCAATAAACTCCCAATTCCCACTTGGCTCCTCTCTTGGACTTGCTGTGCATTGAGAGTGTAATTTTCCTTTCTAAAACACGGTGAGTTCCAAGAGCAAGCCTGGCTTTGGAATTTTTATTTTGTCCTTACCTTTAAGACATCCTCACAGCTGTTTCCTCGTGTCTGGGCCGCTCCAGCACTCCTCTCATGCTGATGATTTTGATATCCTGGTTTTTAAGTCGGTGTTTTTGCTCTGGGCTCCACAGCCTGAGCCGTGCTGAGGGAGCACCCCTGTGCAGGTCAGAGCCTGTGCCAGGGGAAGCACCACACCTGGTTCTGCTGCCTGGCACACTCAGGGCTTTGGGATACCCTGAGCCATGCGTGCATGTATATTGTCCTTCCTTTTTCCCCCTCTTTCCTTCTCCCCCAACCCAAGGCCTACTGTCCTGACTGAGCCTGTTCTCAGACTCATCAAACTGAGTATCCCAGTGTCCCACGTGTGGCTGGCTGGGAGTGAGCTCTGCAGTTTCCTCTGGGCAGACACAGAGGAGAGCTGCCAACTGTACTTTTTTTCCCCCAGCTTGTTTGTATCAATTTTGTTTCAATTAAGTGTTGACTTTACCCTCCTGGCTGGGAGGAGGAGACTGCCCAGCCCTAACTCCTTCAAATTAAACCTTTTTTTTTTTTTTATTTAAGGAATTCTGTCAAGGTGATGTGACTGCAAATCCCTATGCAGCTCTGCTGGCCCAATCCATGGATCCAAATCTCTGTGGCATCACTTTGTTGTTCACCAAAGCATGTGATGCTGAAGGGAGCAGAGAGCTGGTCTGGTTATTTAATTTATATTCCCACCACTCCGGGTTTTATTTGTTGTAACCACAGCTCAAATGGCCAATATTTGTTATTCCGGTAAGAACAACTCCCAAGAGGTGGTTTTTCTCCCATGTTACCTTTTAAAAACAGGCAAACCCCCATGACTGAAGTCTTTTCTTAGAACATTTTAAACTAATCTCATTTTTAGTTTAGCTCCCTGTATATTTAGTACTTTGCAGAGCCTGTTTTGAGTATTTGAATTACCAGAATAAAGTTACTGTTGAGTAATTTATTCATATCTTGTATGTACAGTAAAATCCTCCCAGAAGAGATTTGGTAAAGGAATATACTTCTAAATGAACCCACCCAGTCCTGTTTCCATCACAAGGGGCTCGGATCCTCATCCAGGTACTCTCAGCCTGGGGAGTTTGCAGTGTGGAGCACAGCCTGTGTGGGGGCTGGAACTCCCAGGTTCCCCTTTCCATTTCTCATTGGGGTCATGGCTCTGGTTAAGCACCAAGGGGAGTTGCAAGGGCTCGTGTTCCACTTTCAGCCTTCTAACAGCAACAAAATTCAGGTTTGTGAAAAGTCAGAAGTGAATTTTTCCAGAGAGAAAACAGCTACAATGCCCCAGCTCTCCTTTTTCCTCTGAGCTGGGGCTTTGGCCATCCTGACTCCCTGCTTTTGTTGAGCTGGGAGCATCACTGACACTGCCCAGCACCACTGTGGCTCAGCACTGTTCAGGGTTTATGCCTCATGGGGTAGCCCTGGGACGGTGGTGTCATCCCAACTTTGGTGGCTGAGGAAACAGGGAGGGCTTGGGGTGTTGGCTCCAGGCTGGGGAGCTTCAGTGTAGCCCTGGCTGTGGCATCACTCCAGTTTCTGGCCAATTTAATATCCAGCTGGATGCACCAAACTCCTCCCTGTTTTTCCTGTAAGTCTTTTCCCCCTCATTTTATTAACAGAAGTCTCTTGAAATGTCTTCACAGGTAAGGTAGCCCTGCTCCCCCCCTGTGCTGTCCAACAAGGTTGGGAAGCTGGCAGAGCAGGGGCTTCCCATGGAGCAGATTGGCATCATGGCTGGGCCCAACAGCAGCCTTGGACACCCCCTCCCAGGGCCAAGGGCTTCCTGCAGTGAGATGGAGGCTGAGGTTCCTCCTTCCTGGGAGCCAGGTTGTGTCCTGAGTCCACCTGTGCAGGTGGCTTAGGGGCAGTCCCCAGGCAGCTGCTCGTACACGTTCTCAGCCATGGCCGTGGTTTGCTGGTCCCTGTGTGTGCTCTGGCTGTACACAGGGTCATCCAACTCCAGTGCAGGGTTCAGAATGACCTAGGGAATTCTCAGGGAGAGGGTGGATTTGAGAGCCAGGAAATAGCACAGAGCTGGGCTTTCACCCTCCCAGCTTGCTTTGTGTCAGGAACCCAGTTTTTGCAGGGACCTGGAGTGACAGGACAAGGGGGAATGGCTTCCCACTGCCAGAGGGCAGGGTTAGATAGGATATTGGGAAGGAATCCTTCCCTGTGAGGATGGTGAGCCCTGGAACAAGTTGCTCAGAGAAGCTGTGGTTGCCCCATCCCTTGAAGTGTTCCAGGCCGGGCTGAACAGGGCTTGGAGCAACCTGGGATTGTGGAAGGTGTCCCTGCCCACGGCAGGGGGTGGAGTGGGATGGGCTTCTTTCCAACCTGAACCATTCCAGGGTTCCATGCTTCTCCCTGTGCTCCTGGTGTGGAGCAAACCCTGATCCCAGAAACTCCAGGAGCCCTCACTCGTGTTGGGACTGAGCTCTAGAGCAATGACCTCCCTTGGGGACCCACCTCTGTGCTTGTGCTGGAAGCTCCTCTGTCCTTCCTGTCCGTGCTGGGAGCTGCCGAGAGCTGCCTCTTCTTGCAGTCCTGGCTGGAAACGCTGCGGAAGAGCCGGCGGTGGGGCCGGGGCTTGGGGGGCAGCGTGGAGAAGGTGTTTTGGGGTGCCGTGGGGAGCCGAGCGGGCAGATCCTGCCGGGCTAGTGCCACCTCGGAGTAGATGTTCTCCTCGGGGCCGGCGCGGGGGCCCCAACCCCGGGCCATGGCATAGAAGGGGATGGGTTCCTCGGGGATGGATTCCTCAGGGATGGGCTCCTGGGGCTCGCAGCGGGTGGGGGGGCTGGGGGCGATGTTCTCACGGGGCTCGGCGTAGACGTGGAAACACATGAGCTGCTGGTACTTGGCCTCGGCGGGCTCGGGGCGGGCGCCTTCTTTGTGCACCTGGGCATAGGGAGCCTCGGGCACTGCTGCGCTGCTGGAGAGGCTGCGCGGCCCCCGAGCCGCACCCTGGGGGCCGGTCTTGGGAGGGAGCGACGGCGGAGCGCCGGGAGCCTGAGGGAGAGATGGGACAGAGATGGGAGAGACGGAGGTGAGGGCTGGAAGTGGGTCCGTGGTGGCTGTGACTCCTTCCCGCCTCCTCATGAGACCTGTGGCTCCTGTCCGTGAGACAGTGCCTCCATTCCCTCTGCCCTATTACCTCCGTGGCGGAGCCGCCCTCGGCTCTGAGGGACTCCAGGGACGCAGGGCTGTACTCCGGGAACTTTGCTGGTGCTTCGCCCAGTGGGGAATGTGCAGCATCGCTGCCAGCTGGGGGTTGTGTCCGTCCTCGGGGCTCGTCTTTCTGCAGGGAGAGCAGAGAGATGTCGGGATGGGTGCGTGGTCAGGTCAGACCCATCCAGGTGCTGGCCGTGGGCTGGCTCCTTGCTCCTGCTAGCCGGGTGGTTGCGGTTCCATCCTCAGCTTTCGTTATGTTTGGACTTCCCTTGGCTTTGGGGAAATCACCCTGTCCGTGCAGCCGGAGTGACTGCAGGGCTGCAGGGGCTCTCAGGGGCCGGGACCTCACCCATCCGCACGGCAGGGGCACAGTGAGGAACTCGTGGTACGGCGTGACGGGGGCCGTGGCGTGGTGCTGCAGCAGCTCGGCCAGCCCGGCGTGGGCGCTGCGCTCCCCCAGGATCACGTATCGCCCGTCCGGCAGCTGGTCCAGGACAAAGTGCCGGCAGCGATCCCTGCCCCTGGCGGGAGAGGGGATGGGGTGGGGTGGGATGGACATAGCGTCCAGGAGGGGACTGAGCTCGTTGGCCCCTCCCTCGGACAGGGCTGGGTCCCTCACCTGTAGGAGAGGACAAAGCCGATGGTGCTCTCGCTGAAGCGGACCAGGAAGCAACCCAGGGGCTGGTCCTGCAGCAGCTCCTCTGCCTCCCTGTGGGAAAGGGACACTGAACCATTCAACCTGATCCCCTTCGCGTGATCCAGGGATCCAGCTCCCTGCTTAGGAGCTTGGGGGTGGGGACACTGACCCTGTTCCCTGCCTTGGCCTCTCCCTCGCTCACCTCCGGCTGATGAAGCCGTGGAACCACGTTGGGAGCTCCCCCTCGGGCCCCAGCCTCTGGGCTTGTGTCTGCTCAAACCACAGCCTCGTCCGGGCACGCAGGGCCACCCGCTCTGGGTCCCCTTCAGGCAGGGACTGGGCTGGTGGAGGTGACCAGAAGCCTGGAGGGACCTGGAGGGAAGGGGACAGCACTGGGAGCTCAGGTGAGGACATGCACCAAGGATGTTCTGCTCCATGCACAGGGCTCCCAGTGCAGCCCGTGAGGACACAGCCCCTGAGAACGTGTGAGTGCTGGGATGGTGAGAGGAGCTCATTTCTACCCTCATGTCCCCATGTCCTACCCTGCCATGTCTGTTGTGGTGTCCTGGTGACAGCTCTGCCCCCTGGAGCTGGATGGGGGCTGTGCTGGGTGCTGGTTTGGCTCTGGTTGTGTTGTCCTCACCAGAGGGCTTGAAGGTGGTGAAGAGGAGACGGTCGTCATCCATGGAGTCCCCTATGCCAGGGAATGGGGAGAAAAAGGCTCAGGGCAGGGAAGCCTCCTTTGGGGCTCCTCACTGCCTGTGGAGCACTGGGGGGTCTGGGGGCTTCAAGACACCCCCAGCAGGCCCTGCTCTCACCAACAACCTGGATAAGCATTACCTGCACCTTGTGTCCCCCAAGCTCAGGCTCATCACCCTGATCTTCCCCAGGGAGACCACCCTGCACCTGCATGATGGGAAGGGACAGTGCCCTTGGGACAGCAGAAGAAAAAAGCCCTGGGGACAGTGATGTAGGTAGGGAGGAGCTGAGGAGAAAGCATGTGAATCCTCCAGCCCCTCTGAAGTCCCCAGTGTGTCAGGTCAGCCCTGGGTAGGGGAGGGAGAGGCTGAGCAGCTCCTAAGGGACCTTGAGCTTGACCCTGAGCTGCCAACACCCAGCAAAACAACGTTAATCCCCAGCAGATGCTTGAGGGGGTGGAAGATGCTGGGGCCGTTTGGATCTGGGAGGCAAAGCTGAGTCAGAGGAGTCAGTCGAGGCTTGTCTGAGAGCAGGGGGATCCAGCCCCCAGGAAAGGCACCCCAGCTCCACCTTTGACCCACGGCAGTGCCCAGCCTGGCCCTGTGCCCCAGCAGGCAGGGGAAGGAAGGGGAAGGTGAGGAAGGTGTTGATAAACAAAACACCCCAAACTGCAGTAACCCAACTCAGGGAGTGCTGGGGAGGAGAATTCAGGTCAGGTCCTGCCCAGGCATGGCCAGGCTGGTGGGGACAAAGCCACTGTCCCGAGCACACTGTGCATCCCCCAGCTGGGTGGGAGTGCTGCGCAGGGGTGGTGGGAGGGCTCATCCCTACTTCCCCATCCCAGCACCTTGGCCTCAGTGGGGCAGCTTGGCAGGATTTGCTCCCTGGGGCAGGATGTGCCTCTGAAACTCCGCACTCCTGAGGTGGGAACGAGTCAGATCAGTCTTGAATTGAAAGCTTTACTCTGTGAGCCATTTCCGGGCTGGACTTCCCCCTTTGGAGAGGGTAAGATCTGACTGGAAGGGTTGGTGTGGGCAGGGGACCCCAGTCTCTCTCTCTTCACCCCATCATCGTGCCCTTTGTCCTGCCTTTGGGCAGGGGGATCATCCCTGTACCGCCTGGCGCTGCCCTGTCCAGCGGGCCCTGCTCAGGGTTCACCCCTTCGTCTTGCTGCAAATCCAACCCCAGGCCTCAGCCCCAACCCCCAGATCCTCCTACCTCTGCTGGGCCACGCAGGCCCTGGCTGGCTGCAGCGGAGCGATGCAGTGGGCAGGGGGACAGGCAGGGAGAGGCAGCACCACTGCCCTGCCTATGCTCTGCCTCTGCCGCTGCCACAGGCAGGAAGCAGCAACCAAAGCTGCAAGAACCTTCATGTGATGGGGACGTCACAGGAAGGTGGCATGGTGGCCATGGGGTGACATCCAGGTGACACCGGCAGCTTCGGGACAGGAGAGGACTCTGGCCACCTGCCCACCAGCACATCCCAGCCTGCAAAGGCGTCTTTGTCCCTCCTGTCTGCATTCTGGGACCTGGCACTGCTGGGCATGGGGACAGCAGAGCTCAGTGGGGACCTCAGAGCTCAGTGGGGACAGCAGAGCTCAGTGGGGACCTCAGAGCTCAGTGGGGACAGCAGAGCTCGGTGGGGACAGCAGAGTTCGGTGGGGACAGGCTCACACCTTGAGCCAGGATTCAGTCCTGGCATGATCCCAGCACCATTCCCCTTCCTCAGACTCTGGGTGCCAGAGCCAGAAGGGACAGCAGCCGAGCTGCCAATGCCACGTGTCTGCTGCCACTCTCGCCCCGGGTGGTGCCAGGCTCCAGCTGGACCCAGGGCGAGAGCAGTGCCAACCCAGCTGCATCCCAGGCTTGCATGGATTGGGAATTAGGACAAGGATTAGGGCTGGGTCCAGTTCACACCGGGAACAGGGATGGATGAGCCGTGCCTGGTGCCCCCCAGCAGCCACCAGTGCAAGGAGCAGTGCCAGCCCCGGCTCCCTCCACCTAAAGAAACCCCTCCCTCCCCAAAACCTTCACAGCCTCACACGTTTCCCCTCGCGGTGTCAGCCAAGCTTCCTGTTTGCAATCTTCGGAAGGGGGGGAACGTCGGTGAGAGGGGTACATCGTCTACCAGCGGCTCATCCCGCTGTGTCCCGGCCACTCCTCGAAGAGCTGAGGCTGGAACCACCAGGAACTGTTCCTAAAAGGCCTTTTTTCACTCCTTTTCACAGCTGGGGGTGTTATCAAGAGCCCGCGGGAGGAGGAACGCAAAGAGCTTTTCTTGTGCTGCGCTGCCGTGGCTGGATCCTGCCCCAGCTCCCCAGGAATGCCGCAACTGTGAGGCAGAGCCTGGCACTGCCAGGGGTGCTGGTGGAAGGCTGGAGCTGGAGGTGAGGGGTCCCAGGTCCCCATGACATGCCAGGCTTGGGGGCTGTCTTGGTTGGGATTGGGGCGCTTTGGGGTCCAATGGGGTTTTCTGGAAGTTGGATACTGACCTGGGAGCTCATTTTCTGGCAGCCAGTGCTGAGGCCAGGCTGGTTTTCCTGGTGAGTGGCTGCAGGACACGGTGGGACAGGACACTCTGCCCACATGGGTCCAGTTCTGCACAGCAGTTCAGCGGTTTCCACCAGGGCCTGGGGTCACCCGTGCCTCAGTTTCCCTCCTTTCAAAAGCATCCCAGTGCAAAGGGGATGTCTGGCAAGGCGTGAGGGAATCAGCTGCTTGTGTCCATCCCCTGGGGACAAACAGTCACACTGTCCCCCCCACGGTCACATGCCCAGGGATGTTGGCCTGACTTCAGCTGCAGCCGCCCCCGTGCACGTCCCCACTCGGGGACCAGCCAGCTCCACACTGTGCCAGGGGCCAGCAGTGCCTGGCTGGGTGCCTCCACCAACCCCAGGGGCCAGAGGAGAGCCCGGGTGGGCAGTGACTGTCCCCTCTGCTGGCTGGGGAGTGAGGAAGAAGCACTGCTGGATGTGGAGGAAGGCTTGGGGAAGGTAAGGGAGCACAGCTGGGCTGGGAGTGGGGGCGACTGAAGGGGAACGGGGCTTGGGGACCACTGACTGTCCTTTAGGGCCCCGGTGGGGGGGATGGAAAGGGTCCCAGGCCCTGTTTGGTGCAGGCAGTGGTGCAGCACAGCCTCATGGGGCCGGGAACTGCATCCAGCCAGTGAGATGTGCCTCTGTCCTCA
The DNA here is from genome assembly GCA_013398995.1 of Alaudala cheleensis. Lineage (NCBI taxonomy): Eukaryota > Metazoa > Chordata > Aves > Passeriformes > Alaudidae > Alaudala > Alaudala cheleensis. Next base: position 17,744 of record VWYE01028592.1, read on the forward strand.
GGGGCTGTCCCTGTGGGGCTCAAGTCCCTCCAGAATGCCCCTGGTTTTTCCTGGTGAAGGGCCAGTATTGCCATCTCCATCTCTTTCCTGGTGGCCTTGGACCCCACAGCCAGGAAAATGCCTATTTCTGGGGACACAGAATTGGGGACATTGAGGTGGCCCCAACATCAGGGCTAAGAGCAAAATCACCTGCAGTTCTCTGCTTCCCTGCGGAGCTGCTGGTCCCACTCTCCCTGTTCTGGAGCATCACTCCATTGTACAGCTGGGGAAACTGAGGCACGAGGGGTTGGCCTGCTCTGAGTGAGCTGAGAGAGGCAGGTTTGTGGTTTGGAGCTCCTTTGGAGTATGAGACACATCCCCACCTCAGTGCAACGAGCTGGGGGGACTCTGTCAGATGTAGGCAGTTGCTTGTCCCCTCCAAAACCCCTCACTCCTCTGTGGGGGGCTCTGTGCCAAGTGCCACTCTGTCACTGCCCTCCTCACGTGGACAGGGCACAGGGAATAGAACAAAGGGCTCCTGGGTGGGGATAAGGGCAGGGAGGGGTTACTCACCCATTAATGTCATGGGCAAAACAGGCTCAGATTGGGGAAATTAATTGCATTTATTACTAATCAGATCAGAGCAGGATAATGAAAAGTAAAACCTAAGAAACATCTTCCCCGCGATCCCTCCCTCCTCAGGCTCTCCCTCCTCCCTCCAGCGGTGCAGGAAGATGGGAATGAGGGCCCCGGGCAGTTCAGCACAGGTTGTTTCTGCCGCTGCTCAGCCAGAGCAGTCGCAGTCCTTGCCCTGCTCCACCAAGGTGGTGTCCCTACCTTCCACGGGAGACCTTTCTCCACTGGGAGTCCTTCCCGTGGGCTGCAGCTCTGCCCCAACTGCTCAGGGCTGGGGCCCTTCCTTGCCTCGGGAACGGCTCCAGCGGGGGCTTCCCACGGGCTCCCAGCCCCCTTCGGGCATCCCCTGCTCGGCCGGGGGCTCCTGCAGGGCTGCAGGGGGGTCTCTGCTCCCCGGGGACCCCCACGGGCTGCCGGGGAATCTCCACTCTGGTGCCCAGAGCCCCTCCTGCCCCTCCTTCCTTACTGACCTTGGTCTCTGCAGGGCTGTTGCTCTCACACATTTCTCTGTCCACAACCGATTCTGCACAATCACTTTCCTCCCTTCTTAACTCTGTTATCCCACGACGCTGCCACTGTCCCAGCTGGGCTCGGCCTTGGCCAGCAGCAGGTCCATCCCAGAGCCGGTGGCTTTGGCTCTCCTGGGCATGGGGGAGGCGCCTGGCAGCTTCTCACAGAAGCCACCCCTGTTCCCCCCTGCTACCAGGACCTGCCCTGCAGACCCAATGCACCCCCTCACCCTGGGCTTTCTTGTCTTTGCAGGGATGGCCGAGGGTGGCCAGGCAGGGGTCCCAGCTGAGGGGGGGCTGAGGGGTGCCCCTGTCAGCACCCAGGTGAGCCATGGCTGTGGGTGGGTGTGGGGGGCACTGCCAGGGGGCTGGGAATGACTGGGCAGGGCTCTCATGGCTGAGCTCACAGTGGTGCTTTCATCTGCTATTAATTCTGCTTTAAAAAAAAAAAACAAACCCAAACGTTGTGTTTTCTCTGCACTTTGTACCCCTAGCACAGTGAGGGAGAGGGAGCCTGCTGTGACCCTCTCTCTTCCTCCTCCTGCCCCATTTCCAAGCCCCCTGAGCAGCTCCTGTAGGTCCTTATCAAGGGGAGAAAGTTTTGAAGTTTCCACATATTGAAGAATTTAATGTGAATTGGAAGAACTGGGCAGGGCCTGAGCTCAGATGCAGTACTGGGAAATTCCCCTTTGAGTATGCTGGGGGATTCTCCTGGGTGCTCCAGGGGATGGGGGTCCCTGCACCCCCAGGTCTGGCACAGCTCTGGGCAGGGGCTGAGCCAGGTCCCGGTGCTGCCCCACAGGATGTGGCTGAGCCCAGGGAGGATGTGGGGAGTGAGGACCTGGCAGTCACCCCAAGCCCAGGCAATGTAGAGGACATGTATGAGCTGCTGGAGAAGCTGGGCAGGTGAGCAGCAATCCAGGCAGGTGAGTGGGATCTGGGCAGGTGAGTGGGACCCACCACAGGTGAGCAGGCAGGTGAACACAGGGCAGGCAGGGATCCAGGCAGATTCAGTGGGGTGCAGGTGGGGATCCCAGCCCCACCGGATTCCTGGGTTCTTCTCCTGGAGTGGGGTCAGCCCAGCCGTGCCCCAGCCCAGCTCTTGCTGCAGTGGCCACTTTGGCGTGGTGAGGCTCTGTCGCGAGCGCAGCACCGGCACCTTCTACGCCGCCAAGTTTCTGAAGGTGAGACGGCGCTGGGGCAGCCGCCTGGGGCTGGAGCGGGCACAGGTGGAGCGGGAAGTCGCCATCCTCCGCCAGCTCGACCATCCCAACATCATGCAGCTCCACGACCTCTTCACCAGCAGAGCCGAGGTGGTGCTTGTCCTGGAGCTGTGAGTGGGGTCCTGGTGTGGGGGGGATTGCCTTTTTGTGCCGTGTGTTGGAGGTGGCTGAGCTCCCCTGTCCTCACCCTGCGCAGGATCCGGGGCGGGGAACTCTTCGACTTCATTGCAGAGAAGGAGATGCTGTCAGAGGAGGAGGCCATCGAGTTCCTGGGGCAGATCCTGCGTGGGGTGGAATATCTGCATGCTCGCCTTATCGCTCACTTCGACCTCAAGGTGCCCATGGGGACCCCCCATCCTCACTTCCTGAGGATCCAAGGACTGCCAGGCATCTCCAGAGCCTCCTCAGCTTCCCAGGGTGTTGCTGTCACCCCTGCATCATCCCACTGTGTCTGGCCCTGTTCCCATAGCCCGAGAACATCATGCTTCAGGAGAAGGATGTCCCCAAGCCCTGGATCAAGATCATCGACTTCGGGCTGGCCCAGCAGCTGGAGGATGGCATCACATTCAAGAGCCTCTGTGGGACCCCACAGTACATTGGTACAGGGCTGGCACATCCCTGGGGGTCCCTGCACTGCTCTGCTCTGGGGGTGCAGCTGGGCTGGGGATGGGACCCCCTGGCATGCAGGGAGGGAGGTGGCAGGATGGTGCTGTCCCTCTAATGTCTCACCCTGGTTCTGTGTTTGCCCCCAGCTCCTGAAGTGATCAATTATGAGCCGCTGAGCCCCGCGACCGACATGTGGTGAGGAGTCAGGACCTGGGGGCAACAGGCTGAGCTGGTGGGTGGGGAGGGACCCCCCTGGTTGCCACGGGGCACAGGGGGGGCCCAGAGAGGGCAGCACCTGACCCCCACCTCTGCCTTTCAGGAGCATCGGTGTCATCACCTACATTCTGTGAGTATGGGGCAATGCTCCCTGTGGCTGGAGGAAACTGAGGCACAAGGGCACTGTGAGTGCTGAGGTGGCTGAGCCAGTGCTGTCCTGGCACTCAGTAGCTCTGTTGTGTCCCCACAGGCTCAGTGGCCTGTCCCCCTTCCAGGGTGAGACGGATGCTGAGACCCTCTCCAATGTTGTGGCTGGTGTCTATGAGTTTGAGGAGCGCTGCTTCAGCCAGACCTCCGAGATGGCCAAGGACTTCATCCGCCAGCTGCTGGTGAAGGAGCCAGAGTGAGGCCCCATCCCCATCCCTTCCATTTCCTTCCCATCTCTGCCCCCACCTCCACCTTGGTTATCTCCACCTCCAACCCCCATCTTCATCATCCCCATCCCTATCTCCATCCCATCTCATCTCTGTTTTCATCTTCATCTCATCCACATCTCCATCCCCATCATCTCCACTTCCATCTGGTTCCCTTCTCTGACCCCACCAGCACCATCCCCATCTCCCCATCCCCATGGTGGATGTGTGGGGCCGGGACCCCCAACCCCAACGCCTCCCTTTGTGCCGCAGGCATCGCATGACAGCAGCCGAGTGCCTGGTCCACCCCTGGATCAAGGTGAGAGGCACAGGCAGGGGGTGGCTGCCAGACCCACTGGGAGCGGGGTGGGGACACAATGACAGCGCCGTGTCCTTGTCCCCGCAGCCCCTGAGCAGGAAGCAGGCGCTGAGCCGGAGCCGTTCCTCCATCAACATGAGGAACTTCCGCAAGTTCAACGCCCGGAGGAAGTGGAAGGTGAATGGGTGCCCGGCTGTGGGGGTCCCATCACCCCTGAGTTCCCTGGGGATCTCAGGCTGGGCTCCATCCCAAGGCTGGCTCCATCTCCAGAGATGGTTGTAGCGCTGTGGTGGTGGGGGGAGTAGTGCTGCAGAGGGACCCCCACCTCGGACCCTCTCCCTTGCTGTTCCCCAGCTCTCCTACAACACAGTGTCCGCCTGCAACCGGCTGTGCCGCCCACGGCTGCTCTGCGACCTCAGGAAGGAGGAAGAGGAGCTGGTGAGCCCCCAGGAGCCCCCAGATCCCACCCAGCATGGGCTGGAGGGGAGAGAAGGGATTTGGGGGGGGGCCTGTCTCAGTGTCTCCCTATGGCAGACGCCCTGTTTTGTGCGTGGGACCCTCCCCTATTGTTGGGATGAGATGAGGGAAGTGTGGTGGGGGGCTTGGCCAGAGAGAGGGGCATCGAATAGGGTGGGGGTGCAGTGCGGTGGCTGTGCAGTGAGGGTTGTCTCCGCCTGGGGTGCCCTCTCCTCTGGTGGGGTTCTCTCTCCGGGGGAAATCCTGTCCCTGCACTGCAGCCCCCCTGTGCCACCAGCGCTGCTGTGTGAGCGACCAAGAGGAGGAGACAACCCCCCACATCGCTCTGCTGCGCCGGCGGAGAAGCAGCTGCTCCTGAGCTCCTCCAAAAAAGACAAGACCCCTTGGGCGCCCCCCCATCGCCCCATCCAAGAGGGCAGGGGCACTGTCCAGCCCCAGCGTTCCCAGTTCCATGTTGTTGGAGGGTCGCAGCAGCACCCCACTCCTGCCCCAGGTTTTGCTGCAGTGGAACTCGGGCTGCCCTAGGGCTGGGACCCTCCTCCCTGCTCTGTCCTCATAAAAAAAATAAATGTCACCTCCTCCTCCTTTATCCTGTTCTCCTGCTTCTCCTTCCCCTTAAGGATGGCTCGTCACAGCCAGGCAGGTGCTGACTGCCCGCAGCTTCCTCCCTCACTGTAGGGCTGCTGTTCTGTGGGGACCCCAAAGCCGTGGGCTCCTGGCACCCCAGATTCGCTCTGTGAGGCAGAGTGACCCTTAAGTTGTCCCCTCTGTGCTGCTCCGGGGGATCTCCGTGGGTTGCTGGCTGCTTTCCTGCCGTCCCCCTGCCAGATCCTCCTTCTCTGACTGGAGAAACTGAGGCAGAAGGTAGCTCTTCCTTCCCACCCACTCCTGCGCGGGGGGGGCCCGCCCTGTTTTCCCCCCTCTCTATTTCCCAAACATGCCCTGGCCCTGGCCCTGACAGTTGTCAGGCTAAATATTTTGTGTGCGGCAGCCGAAAACAAAAGTGAAGGGGGCCGCAGGTTCCGGGCAGGGTCCGTGGGGGCCCCCCCTATCCCGGCGTTCCCCGGGTGGCGGCCGGACACGGCGAGCGGGACCCGACGCGGTGCAGCAGAGCCCGAGGTGGGACGGGGACGGGGCCCGGGGGGTCCCGCTCGAGGATGGGGCCGAGGGCGCTGCATGCCCCGCGGCTGGGGGTGATGTTGCTGGTCCTTGGTCATCTCCCACTGTCCCCCGTGTGGGCTCCCTCCGAAAGTAAGTGCTTGGCAGGGGGAGGCCGGGAGCGGGGTGGGAAGAGCTTGCTTGGGGTAGTTCTGGGGCGGGGGCTGCCTGGTGATGCCTGTGCTCGGGGGTCTGCCAGAGACAAACCCTGAGGCAAAGCTCTTTGGGTGTTCCCTGTCTCAGTTTGCCCTCCTGGCAGTACCCCCAGTGCTGCAGACCCCCCGTTTTGGGCAGGAAGGGCAGAGCATGGGACCTTCCTATTGCTGGGATGGGATGAGGGGAGTGTAGCGGGAGGCTTGGCTAGAGATGGGAACATCGGTCCCTCAGCCCCACCGGGACAGTGGAAAATTGTCACAGGAGTCGGGAGGGCTGCTCCCTGCACAGCTGCTGGGGTGGGAAAGGTTGGGGAGGGGGTGCTATGGTGGGGAAGGGGCAGCTGTGGATCCCGGGTCTCATGGCCACAACAGGGGACAGCTGGGGGTACGAGGAGGGTCTGTCATTTGTCCTGCCTTCCCCTCCCCCTGCTACCCGGGCCTCAGTTTCCCCAGTCACCAAGGAGCTGTGCTGGGGGATGGGAGCAATGCAGGAAGCGGATGAAGCATCCGAGAGCTGCCCAAGGGACACATGTCAATGTCCCGGCTCCCACCTGGGACCCCTGTCCTCTGTCTGTCCTCCCAGGGGCACGGGGGACCCTCTCCCCTTACAGGGCAACTGTGCAAGTTCAGGGAGGTGATGGTGGCACTGGGGACTGTAACCCTTGGGATTGATGCTGCACTCATGGCTGGTCCCACAGGAGGACAGAGGGATCCTCCTGTCCTCACAGGGAGGGGACAGGGCTCCCAGTGAGAACCTGGTGTGGTGCTGGGGTGAGGGGCTATGGGCAGCTGCCAGAGCCACAGTGCCCATGGAGCCACAGTGCCCATGGTTCATGGGTGACACCAAGAGGGGAAAAATGCCACTGGGCATGAGATCACAAGGACATGGCCATGAGCTGCTGGCCCAGGCTGGCAGCAGACAGACGGGAGGTGACCCATGCACCCAGTCCACTCCGGGACCTGGATGTGGTTTCCGGCTGGGGATGCTCTCACTGGGAAGCTCTTTGCTTATTCTGGCTCTTGCATCTCTGCCAGGATCAGGAAGCAGGAGGTGCTGGGGCTCATGCTGCCCATTTCTGGGTGGAAAAGCCTCAGGACAGCCAATGTGGGGCTGTCCCCGACAATGGGGACAGCACATGGACACCTGTGGTAGCCTTGCATGTCCCTTTGTCTGGGCATGAGGGGGAGTTAAATGGGGATGACCTCGCTGGAGCTGCCACTCACTGGGTAACCGCGTGTCCATGACTGGGGAGATCCTTGAGCCCCCACAGCTGCCCCACAACTCGGGGAAGTGGAAAAGCCATCTGCACCCCCAGACAGCTTGCCCCGGGGTGGGCAGCAGGGCTGGGACATGGTTCTGTGGCTGACATGGGGCAGGGCAGGCGCCCAGCCTGCCAGGCCTCGTTAGCATCAGTGCTGACGGACACGCCATGCCCCGGAGAGCCGCAGCGCGCCGGCTGCTGTCAGAGCCGCTCGCGTCTCTCCAGCCGCCCAAACCAATTCCAGCCATGCTTGACAGGCAGCACCAGGATATTAAACCCCTGCAAGCATCACCTGGGGGATCCCTGGGTGGGGGTGGGGGTCAGCTGCCCCGACCCTGCTGCCCACGGGGTCCCCCTCTCGCCACCCCAGTCTGCGGCAGCATGGACATCCGCAATGACGTCTCCCAGCTCCGGAAGCTGGAGAACTGCTCCATCATTGAAGGCAACCTGCAGATCCTGCTGATGTTCACCACGGGCGCCGAGGACTTTCGGGGGCTCAGCTTCCCTCGCCTGCTCATGATCACAGAGTACCTGCTCCTTTTCCGTGTTTATGGGCTGGAGAGCCTGCGGGATCTCTTCCCCAACCTCTCTGTCATCCGTGGCACCAACCTCTTCTTCAACTATGCCTTGGTCATCTTCGAGATGCCACACCTGCGGGACGTGGGGCTGCACAGCCTGGGCCACATCCTGCGTGGTTCGGTGCGCATTGAGCGCAACCAGGAGCTCTGCCACCTCTCCACCATCGACTGGGGGCTGCTGCTGCCCGACAATGGGGATAGCACCTACATCGTGGGCAATAAGTTGGCTGAAGAGTGTGCTGATGTCTGCCCGGGCATCCTGGATGTGGAGAAGCCGTGTGTGCAGACCAGCGTCAATGGACAGCTGGATTATCGCTGCTGGACCTCCAGCTACTGCCAGAAAGGTGGGTGGTGGTGGCATGGGGCCCTGTCGTGCCAGCTGCTTTTCTGGGATGGAGCTGGTTTGCGTTGTGGGGCAAACTGGGAGGTCACTGGAGCAAGCTGGTGGAGCCACCTGGGAATGGCAGGCCCAGCTTGTGGCTGTGACTCCCCTACTGCTGGGAGTGTGCTGTGCTGGCAGCACAGTGGGGTAACCAGATCCTTGCTGTATCATCCTCTGAGGAGAGGCCAGCTCCCAGCTGCTGTGTTTTCCCAGCAGCGAGGTAAATACAGGCCCCTCCTGAGCTCGTTTGCTGTAAACAGGAGACGTGGTAATGAAATATGTACTATAAACACAGATCCTTATCAGGGCTGCAACCTCGGCTGTGGCCCTGGCCTGGCTGCACTGGGCAGATGGGGTTCAGGGTGGGCCGAGCGCTACCTTGTCCATCCATCTGTCCTACTGTCCCTCCATGCAGCCCATCATCCACCCATCCAGCTGCTCTCTCAGCCACCCATCAACCCACCTGCCCAGCCAGCCACTCATCACATGGCCATCCATCCGTTCCTCCATCCCTTTGTGCACCTCTCCATCAGTGCTGTCATGCCTCCATCCCCTCCTCCAGCAATCCATCCCTACCTCCCTTTATCCCACCCTGTATCTTTCCCTTTCTCCCTCCATTCTTGCATCCCCACATCCCAGCATCCCTTCTTCTGTACCTGCATCCCTCCCTCCCTGCATCACATTCCTCTCTTCATCCATCCATCCATCCATCCATCCATCCATCCATCCATCCATCCATCCATCCATCCATCCATCCATCCATCTGTCTCTCTTATCCCATCCTCACTCCTGTTTTCCCCCAGCACTGGAGGATGTCAGTAGCCCACTCGAGCCCTTCCCACCTCTCTCCTCTCTCCCGTATACACCCGGCCCCAATCCCAGCTGTGCTGCCCGAGGCTGGGGTCTCTGCCCGTTGCTCCCTCGTCCCCATGTGTCTCCCCTCTTAGTGTGCCCGTGCGGGGCGGGCTCGGCGTGCACAGCAGCGGGCGAGTGCTGCCACGCCGAGTGCCTGGGGGGCTGTGGCCGCCCCCGCGACAGAGGGGCCTGCGTCGCCTGCCGCCACTTCCACTTCAACGGGCACTGCCTGCCCTCCTGCCCGCCCCGCACCTATGAATACGAGGGCTGGCGCTGCGTCACCGCCGAGTACTGCGCCAGCCTCCGCAAGGTCTCCGACAACCCCCGCGACGCCTCCAAGTTCGTCATCCACCAGCGGCAGTGCCTCTCCGAGTGTCCCTCGGGATACACCAGGAATGAGAGCAGGTGGGGGGTGTCCCCTGGTGCCCCAGCACAGGCACGGTAGTGGCACGTTGGCCGGCTCACATCCCGTCCCTGTCACCCTGCTCACAGCATGTTCTGCCACAAGTGCGAGGGGCTGTGTCCCAAGGAGTGCAAGGTGGGCACCAAGACCATTGATTCGATGCAGGCAGCACAGGAGCTGGGGGGCTGCACCCTCATCGAGGGGAACCTCATCCTCAACATCCGCCGGGGCTGTGAGTGCCAGACCTGGCCCTACCAAACCCCACCCCGGGTGGGAGAACTGCTGTGGAAGCCATGCCATGCCATAAGGGGTCTTTTCCCTTGCAGAGTGAATTAGTGGGAAGGTGCCCCTCTCCCTGAGTTCATGCAGTGTGTCATTCCCAGATAACCTGGCCTCGGAGCTGCAGAGCAGCCTGGGGCTCATTGAGACCATCACAGGCTTCCTGAAGATCAAGCACTCCTTTGCCCTCGTCTCCTTGTCCTTCTTCAAGAACCTCAAACTAATCCGTGGTGACTCCATGGTGGATGGGTGAGGATGATGTGGGTTTTTGGGGGACATGTGGCTCTGAAGGTGCCCTTACCCACTGCCTCCATCCACATCTCCTCCCCCAGGAATTACACCCTGTACGTCCTGGACAACCAGAACCTGCAGCAGCTCTGGGACTGGAGCCACCACATCCTCTCCATCCCCGTGGGCAAGATGTACTTTGCATTCAATCCCAAGCTGTGCCTGGCCGAGATCTATCGCATGGAGGAGGTGACAGGCACCAAGGGGCGGCAGAACAAGGCAGAGATCAACCCCCGCACCAATGGGGACAGAGCGTCCTGTGAGTACAGGGATGGGGACAACCAGCAGTGCCATGACCCTCTGCCTGAGCCCTGCCTCCTCTCCACAGGTAAGACCCAGACCCTGCGCTTCATCTCCAACGTCACCGAGTCTGATCGCATCTTCCTCAAGTGGGAGCGGTACCGGCCCCCCGAGTACCGGGACCTCCTCAGCTTCATTGTCTACTACAAGGAGTCGTAAGTGGTCACTGTCGCCCTCTTGTCCCCATTGTGGAGGGCTTGGCAATCCTAGCCCACGGTGTCCTTTGTTCCTGCTGGAACACCCAGGGGTCCTGGGACCCTCCCTGACGCCTGGTGTGGGACAGACCCTTCCAGAACGTGTCTGAGTATGTGGGGCAGGATGCCTGTGGGGCCCAGAGCTGGAATGTGCTGGACGTGGATCTGCCACTGAGCAGTGAGCAGGAGCCAGGGGTGACGCTGCTCAACCTCCGTCCCTGGACCCAATATGCCATCTTCGTGCGTGCCATCACCCTCACCACGGCTGAGGAAGGACGCAACTATGGGGCACAGAGCGAAGTGGTTTACATCCGCACCATGCCAGCGGGTAAGGGGCTGGCAGGGGGCTGGGAATGCCCATGGTGGACCCCTGAGGAAAGACTGACCACCCCCGTGTCATCCCAGCCCCGACGGTGCCACGGGACGTCATCTCCATGTCCAACTCTTCCTCCCACATCGTGGTGCGTTGGAAGCCGCCCACACAACGCAATGGCAACATCATCTACTACCTGGTGCTGTGGCAGCAGCTGGCCGAGGACATGGAGCTCTACATCAATGACTATTGCCACAAAGGTGAGGCCAGGCAGGGCAGGGGCAGCACAGCAGCCAGGGACACCAGCAGAACAAGGATTGTGCCGCTAAGCCAGACTCTGCCAGCCCTGCCCATTGCTGCCCACAGGCCTGAAGCTGCCCACCAGCAGTGCAGACACACGCTTCGGGTTTGGGGATGGTCCCGAGGGGGAGCAGGATGCGGAGGAGAGGTGCTGCCCCTGCCGCCCCACTGATGGGCAGCTCCGCATGGAGGGTGAAGCTGAGTCCTTCCAGAAAAAGTTTGAGAACTTCCTCCACAATTCCATCACCATCCCCAGGTGCCATCTGCTGGGGGTCCCTGCTTTGGGGGGCTCCCTCAAGCTGGGTGCGTGGGTCTGCCAGGGTGGGGGATCCATTGGCTGTTCCTGGCAGACTCCTTAACTGATTTCCCGCTGTCTCAGGCCACCCTGGAAGGTGACGTCCATTAATAAGAATCCACAGAGGTGAGCTGGGACCACACCAGTCTGGGGGATCTCCCCCTCCCCGATCAATTTTGGGGGACAATCCTGCGGCCTTGACTCCCCACCACTTCCTGTCCCTGTGCCCTGCAGGACACCAAAGCAGCGCAGGGATGTGGTGGCTGTGACATCACCAGCCAACACCTCCTCAGCGGAGCCACTGGCCCCGAGCCACCCCGGAGGCGAGCCCAAACCTGACTTCCAGATCTTTGAGGACAAGGTGGTGCGTGACCGGGCGGTGCTGTCACGGCTGCGCCACTTCACCGAGTACCGCATCGACATCCACGCCTGCAACCACGCAGCGCACACTGTGGGCTGCAGCGCTGCCACCTTCGTCTTTGCCAGGACCATGCCCGAGCGTGCGTCCCCAGCCTCCTCCCTTCCAAACCCCACCCTGGCCCTGCTGGGATGCACTGAGATGTTGTTGAGATGGGCGACTGGCAGCAGGTTGGGGTCCAGGAGATACCCCCAGGAGCTGAATCCCTCTGTGCTCCTCTCCAGTGCAAGCTGACAACATTCCTGGGAACGTCACGTGGGAGCCAGCGGGCAAGAACAGTGTCCTGCTTCGCTGGGAAGAGCCCAGGAATCCCAACGGGCTCATCCTCAAGTATGAGATTAAGTACAGCCGGGAGAGTGAGGTGAGAACTCCCTTTGGCATCCCCTGTCCAGCCCTGCCAGGTCTGGTTACAGGGGCAGAGCACCCATGCCATGCCATGCCATGCCATGCCATGCCATGCCATGCCATGCCATGCCATGCCATGCCATGCCATGCTATCCCATCCCATGCCATCCCATCCCATCTCCCAAGGCTTACACGTGGCTGGGGAGGGACGAAGCCCCTTTACCACCCCTACATTGTCCCCTCCAGGAGGTCACCACTGTTGTCTGTGTTTCACGCCACCGCTACTCCAAGTATGGAGGTGTCCACCTGGCTCTGCTCCAGCCAGGGAACTATTCAGCCAAGGTCCGGGCCACCTCGCTGGCTGGCAATGGCTCATGGACGGGGCTCGTCAAGTTTTACATCCTGGGGCCAGGTACCTGCAGGGGACAGGGGGACATCGACAAGGACCTTGGCAGGCAGGGAGGAGAGTGGCTGTGGGGTTGAGGAGCTGGGTTTCAGCGGGTTCTGCTGGAGCAGAGCACTGGGGAATTGGGCTGTGCTGCTGGGATGGGACATGTGGGGTCAGGGGATGCTGCTAGACTGGGCTGGGAGTTGTTGCTGGCCTGGGAAGCTGGGGGATTGAGAGATGATCCTGGCCTGAGACACTGGAGCATCACAGAATCACAGAATCATTTGGGTTGGAAAAGGCCTCCAAGACCAGTGAGTCCAACTGCCAGGGCTATCGCTAACCGATGTCCCTAAGTGCCACATCCACACACACATCTGTTAAATCCCCTCAGGGTCAGAGACTTCACCAGTGCCCTGGGTAGCCTGCTCTAATGCTTTCCACTTTTCCCCAATATCCAATCTAAACCTCCCCTAGCGCAACTTGAGGCCACTTCCTCTGGTCCTGTCCCCCACCTCTGGCTGTCCCCTCCTGTCCGGGACTTGTGCAGAGCCAGAAGGTCCCCCCTGAGCCTCCTTTTCTCCAGGCTGAGCCCCACTACCTCCCCCAGTTGCTCCTGGTGCTCCAGACCTCTCCTCAGCTCTGTTCCCTTCTCTGGTCACGTTCCAGCCCCTCAAGGTCTTTCTTGTTATACAGGGTCCAAAACTGACCCCAGGATTTTAGGTTCCTCAGTGGTGCCCAGCACTCACTTTCTTCTCCGGTCTCCCTTGGGTACTGATGGATTTATGGAAACACTTTTTATTGTCTCTTATGGCAGATTCAGTTCTAGTTGGGTTTTGACCCTTCTAATTTTCATTCTTGTCCTGAGCTCCCTCAGATCCTCCTGAACTTCCCACCTCCTCTTCTGAAGTTTAGAACCTCTCCTTTCTCCCTGAGTTCCAGCCAAAGACCTCTGCTCAGCCAGGCCAGTCTTCTTCCCATCCTTCATCCAAGGATGCTGCTGGATTGAGGAGCTGGGGGATTGGGGGATGCTGCTGGAGTGGGACACTGGGACAAAAGGGTCTGCTGGTAGACTGGGGAATCTGGAGGATTGAGAGATGCTCTGGGGCAGGGGCACACAGGGATCAGAGGGTGCTGCTGGCCTGGGGAGCTGGAGGCTCCCCCTCTCTGGCCCAGTGGTGGTGGTGGGACAGGTCCCATGTAAGGTGAGTTCAGTGCCCAGACCCTGATCCATGGCCGCCTTCCTCCTGGCAGCCGAGGAAGAGTCCAGCAGCTTCTACGTCCTGCTCACTGTCACGCCTGTGGTGCTCATGGTGCTCATCTCCTGCCTGGCCGTCTTTGTCTTCTTCTACAACAAGAAGAGGTAATGACCCCCCTGCACTCCCAGGGCTGGGCTGGGGCAGGGTCTGGCCAAACCCGAGCTGGGAAGGGCTGGGAGGAGGCAGCAGCTCTGAGCACTGCCCACCCCTGACAGGAACAATGACGGATACCCCAGCGGGACTCTCTACGCCTCCGTCAACCCCGAGTACTTCAGCGCCTCGGACAGTACGTGGGGATGTGGGGACAGGCAGGGGCCACCCCAAAGGGCCACTGAGCCCCTTCTTGCTGGGGTCACACTGGAGGGGACTGGGATGGGATGGGGATGAGTATGGGGGTAGGGATGGAGATGAAGATGGGAANGAGGAGGATGGTGATGGAATGGAGATTATGAAAATGATGAGATGGAGATGGGAATGGAAATGGAAATGGCAGTGGGATGGGGACAGGGAGGAGGATAATGATGGGATGGAGATAGGAAGGAGAATGGAATGAAGATCAAGATGGGGATGGAGATGGCAATGGGGAGAGGGAGGAGGATGGTGATGAGCTGGAGATGAGGATGAGAAAGGGATGGAGACGAGGGTTAGGATGAGGATGGGATGGAGATGAGGATGGGGACAGGGACTAGGATGGTGATGACATGGAAATGAGGATGGGGATGGGATGAAAATGAGGATGGGGATGCAGATGGGGTTAGTTACAGTGATGGGGATGGGGTGATCCCCACTCACCCCACAGTGTACATGCCTGATGAGTGGGAGGTGTCCCGGGAGAAGATCACAGTGATCCGGGAGCTGGGACAAGGCTCCTTTGGGATGGTGTATGAGGGGGTGGCGCTGGGGCTGGTCACGGAGGGAGAGGAGACCAAGGTGGCCCTGAAGACAGTCAACGAGTTGGCCACCATGCGGGAGCGCATCGAGTTCCTCAACGAGGCCTCTGTCATGAAAGCCTTCAAGTGCCACCACGTGGTAGGTGGGAAGCTGAGGGAGAGGGAGGGGACATGGGGGGTCTGGCCACTCACATGCCAGCCCTCTTTGCCCCTGCAGGTCCGTCTGCTCGGTGTTGTATCCCAGGGCCAGCCAGCTTTGGTCATCATGGAGCTGATGACACGTGGGGACCTGAAGAGCTACCTGCGTTCACTCAGACCTGAAGCCGAGGTGAGGGGCTGCTCAGGTGCCAGGAAAAGTGACACCTACCCTCTTCCAGGGGTGTCCTGGTGTGCCCCTGCCCCAGCCCTGACTCTGTGCACGGTGCAGAACAACCC
>VWYE01028592.1:33835-48637 GCA_013398995.1 Alaudala cheleensis
GATGGGGATGGGGATGGAATGGGATGGAATGGGATGAGATGGGATGAGGAACGAATGGGATGGGATGGTGATGAGTATGGGGGTGGGGATGGAGATGGAGCTAGAGATGGGAATGGGGATGGGGACAGAGAGGAGGATGGTGATGGAATGGAGATTATGAAAATGATGAGATGGAGATGGGAATGGAAATGGAAATGGAAGCAGGATTTGGACAGGGAGGAGGATGATGATGGGATGGAGATGGGAATGGAAATGGAAATGGCAGTGGGATGGGGACAGGGAGGAGGATAATGATGGGATGGAGATAGGAAGGAGAATGGAATGAAGATCAAGATGGGGATGGAGATGGCAATGGGGAGAGGGAGGAGGATGGTGATGAGCTGGAGATGAGGATGAGAAAGGGATGGAGACGAGGGTTAGGATGAGGATGGGATGGAGATGAGGATGGGGACAGGGACTAGGATGGTGATGACATGGAAATGAGGATGGGGATGGGATGAAAATGAGGATGGGGATGCAGATGGGGTTAGTTACAGTGATGGGGATGGGGTGATCCCCACTCACCCCACAGTGTACATGCCTGATGAGTGGGAGGTGTCCCGGGAGAAGATCACAGTGATCCGGGAGCTGGGACAAGGCTCCTTTGGGATGGTGTATGAGGGGGTGGCGCTGGGGCTGGTCACGGAGGGAGAGGAGACCAAGGTGGCCCTGAAGACAGTCAACGAGTTGGCCACCATGCGGGAGCGCATCGAGTTCCTCAACGAGGCCTCTGTCATGAAAGCCTTCAAGTGCCACCACGTGGTAGGTGGGAAGCTGAGGGAGAGGGAGGGGACATGGGGGGTCTGGCCACTCACATGCCAGCCCTCTTTGCCCCTGCAGGTCCGTCTGCTCGGTGTTGTATCCCAGGGCCAGCCAGCTTTGGTCATCATGGAGCTGATGACACGTGGGGACCTGAAGAGCTACCTGCGTTCACTCAGACCTGAAGCCGAGGTGAGGGGCTGCTCAGGTGCCAGGAAAAGTGACACCTACCCTCTTCCAGGGGTGTCCTGGTGTGCCCCTGCCCCAGCCCTGACTCTGTGCACGGTGCAGAACAACCCCGGGCTGCCACCGCCGTCTCTCAAGGACATGATCCAGATGGCGGGGGAGATCGCCGATGGCATGGCCTATCTCAATGCCAATAAGTTTGTGCACCGGGACCTGGCTGCCCGTAACTGCATGGTGTCCGAGGATTTCACCGTCAAGATTGGAGGTGGGTGGGCAGCGGCGGGCAGGCTGTGCCAGCCCTGTGCCTCCTGCTGCTCACACCTCCCGCCTCCTCTTCCTCCTCCACCAGATTTTGGCATGACCCGGGATATCTATGAGACGGATTATTATCGGAAAGGGGGCAAGGGGCTGCTCCCTGTGCGCTGGATGTCCCCCGAGGCGCTCAAGGATGGCATCTTCAACACACAGTCTGATGTCTGGTAGGTGCTGAGGTAGGCAGAGCCTGGGGGATTTGGGGATCCCCCCCGGCTGAGCAGCGGTGCTCCGGCAGGTCCTTCGGGGTGGTGCTGTGGGAAATCGCCACGCTGGCCGAGCAGCCCTACCAGGGCATGTCCAACGAGCAGGTCCTGCGCTTTGTCATGGACAATGGCATCCTGGAGAGGCCTGAGAACTGCCCCGACAAACTGTGAGTGCTGGGGGACACCCCCTCACCCCCCCCAGCCTGCTGTGGGAAAGGCTGGCAGGGAAAGTCCTGGTCTCTGTGGTGCAGGGAGGGATGTTGAGGGCTGGAGCCCCCCAAACCCAGCAGGTGCCCTCTCTCTGCAGCCATGAGCTGATGTGCCTGTGCTGGCAGCAGAACCCACGCCAACGCCCCTCCTTCGTCCAGCTCCTGGAGCGCATCAAGGACCACATGGCGCCTGCTTTCCGCACCCTCTCCTTCTTCTACAGTCCTGAGAATGGCCATCACGGCTCAGGAGAACCCTCCAACACCGAGACGGATCTGTCCCCCGAGGAGGATGAGCCCCCCCCGTCCCCCCTGCCCACACGCAGGGACCACAGCCCAGGGCAGCTCCCCAACGGGACAGTCTCACTCTGACCCTGGGGTGTCCTCAGACCCCCACTGGACTCTGCACCCCAGGTCCTTCTCCAGCCACCCCCCACTGCTGGGACACCCCCTGCATTATTTATTGCTTCCAAGGGCCCGGCCAAGAAGTGGGTGCCTTGGGAAGAGGGTGGCAGCAACACAAGGATGTTCCATGAGATGCATTTTCCCTGAAAATAAATAGAGGGTGCTCCAAGTTGAGGTAGGGGAGTGGGGGGCTGCTGGTTGGGAGGAGAACACTCCAATTTTTCCTTATGTTTTTTTGGGGGGGGTGGGATAATGTGGGTATGGGAATGGGTAGCAGGGTTGGGCATTTGGGGTCCCCCATCAACCTGCCTCTGTCATCACTCCCCGGCTGCCTGGCAAACAGGTCAGCCACCCCTGTGATCCCCACACCTTTTACAGGTGAGAAAGCTGAGTCACGGGGCAGCTCTGCAGCAGGAGAAGCCTGGGGTTGCCCTGATGTCTCTCTCCAGTCTCCTGCACTAGGACCAGTACCGAGGCCGTGCTGGTCACTGTCTAATCTGAGCGTGAATAAAGGGGATGAAGCTCAGCTGTGGCAGTGCCTGGCTTGGGGGGGTCGCGGGGCAGGGGGGGGCACACTGGACTTCCCACTCCCCACCCCGCCAGACCCATCTGCATCCTGTGCACTGCGGTGCCCAGACCGGGGGCGTTTCTTGAGAAAAACGTCAAAGCAGTGGAATTTAGGAGGATGTGGCAACAGCCACTGGTCCGCTCTGCCGGGGACAGCTGGGGTGCCCAGTGGGGCCTCACGGGAGCTCACCCCAAAGGAACCGTGGCCCCATGGGTGCCGCTGGGGGCTGGAGGTGGAGATGAGCCGTGGGGGAAGGGTGCAGGCTGAGAACGTGCTCAACTCAGTGCACAGATGAGCCACCCCCGACGTGCTTCCGAGCAAGCTCGGGGACAAACAGCATCCACGTGGGGGTGAGGAACCCTGTGGGGAGGGCGGTGGGTGCAGAGCAGTCCTGTCCTGCCCCACCTCGGGGAGAAGGACGAGGTTGGGTCCTGGTCAGATGTGACTGCTGGGGACAGGGCCACTGTGCCACCAAACGTCCCCCCGTCTCCAGCATCTCTGCACCTCAACATAACGGAGTGCTGGGGAAGAGCCTGAGCCAGGAGAGCCCGTCATGCCTCGAGATTTGGGGGCACCATCGGGGGGCTGTGACAGCTTGGGGGACGGTAGGTGTTCCCCGGTGTGGTAATAAGCCCTGTCCCCTGTACTGCAGCCCCCTCTGAGCCAGGTTCTGGAGTGGGTGTGTGTGTCTGTGTGTACATGCGTGTGCACGGGTGTGCCCCCGGATTTCTGCGGGTTCCAGTGGAATGGATCCACTTGGTGGGGCTGGGGGTGCAGGTGTAGGGTGCCAGTGTGCAGGTAGGGTGGCGACAGGGCACAGGCAGGGCACCGGCAGGGTGCAGAGGTCCAGGCAGGGCGCGGGCTAGGCACAGACGGGCTCGTGGTCTGTGCCCATGTGCGGAAACCCCCTCTCCCGGCTCGGAATTTTCCCGGTGTCGGTGAATCACGACCGCGAATGTCTCGGGCCGGGGCGGGGGCGGTGCCGGGGCGGGGGGAGCCGCCCGCCCCGCCCGGGGGGCCGGTCCCTGCGTTGCTTTTAAGCCCCGCACGGCCCCGTGCTCGGGCTGCCGGGCAAGTGCGAGGGAGGGCGGCACTGGCAGCAGCGGCACCGGCTCCGGGTCCAGGACCGGGACCGGCCCCGGGACCGGCCCCGCGATGCCGCCGCTGCCCGCCTGGCTCTGCCTGGCTGCGCTGCTCCTGCCCCTGTCCCTGCCAGCCCCGGGCGCTGCCGGTCCCTGCCCCCGGCCCTGCCGCTGCCCCCGGGCCGGGATCCTGCTCTGCCGGGAGCCCGACACCGTGGGCAGCCTGGCTGCGCTGCTGGGAACCGGCAGCTTCACCGACGTGTGAGTGGGGCCGGGGGCGATGGGGCCGGGGGTCGGAGCTCAGATACCGGGCAGAGGGAATTGGGAGCGGTGGGACAGCGCGATGGAGCTGGGGATGGGGATGACGGGGTTGGGAGTGATGGAGCTGGGGGTGACAGAGCTCAAGGACCGGGCAGGGGAGCTGCCTGAGGGATGAGGGATGCAGTGATGGAGCTGGGGCAGTGATGGAGTTGGTGGTCACAGAGCTCGGGGATGGAGATGATGGGGTTGGGAGTGACAGATTTTGGGGCCCAGGCAGAGGGACTGGGAGTGATGGGGCTGGTGATGATTGTGGCTGGGAGCAGCAGAGCTGAGGGACTGGGCAGTGGGGTGATGGGGATGGAGGTGATCAGCTCGGGGACAGGATGGCGGGGCTGGGCTGGGGCAGCGATGGAGCAGGGATCACTGGATGGGCTGGGATCGCTGTGGGGAGAGTGCCTGCTTGGTGGGAGGCATTGGGGGCTGCAAAGATGGGGTGGAGGGGCTGCAGCATTCCTCCAGGGAGCAAGCGAGGAGCTGGAGGCAGGTCTTTACCCCCTCCTGCAGCGATGCCAACCACAGCAACAAGCTGAGGGTGCAGCAGGGACCCCAGGCAGGGAGCACCCATTCCGTGCTGGGCAGGGCAGGGGTGTGGGGAGCTGCTTGTCCCCTTCCTGTTGGGGCTGTCACTGTGCCCTGGGGTCTGTGGGTTGACATGCTGAAGGGACACACCCCAAATTTGCTGGTTTGGGGCATCTACTCGGCTCCCACTCCTTCCCCTGTTCCAGGATGTGTGGTGGCGAGACAAGGGCTGGAGCGAGCAGAGATGAGGAGGGTGGTGGGGGGACAGGGAGATGGGATACTGCAGGATACCAAAGTGCCCCAATTCCTGGGGATTCCCCCCCACCACAGCCCTGCCTGTGCCGCATTGCTGGGGACTGGCTGCGGTGTCTCCATGCCTCAGTTTCCCCACGTGCCAGGGGATGCTGCACCACAGGCTCTGCCAGCTCTTTGTTTGCTGGCTGCTGGGGTGGGGTGGATGGTGGGGATGGTGGTCCCCGAGAGACCCACAGCCATCCTACTGCCCCAGCTGCTCTCGTCCCATTGTCACCAAGGTCAGTGGGACCAAAACCCCCTTGGTGTGCATCTGAACCCCAGTTAACCAGCCCCTGTGATTTGGGGTTCACAGGAACAGCCTGTGGGGTGGGGCAGCGAAAAACCCTGCACCTGCTCCCAAAGGGGCTTTATCTCCTGCTTGGAGAAATGGGTGGGAGGACAGTGACAGTGGTGCCCCTGTCATAGTGCAGGACACCATGAGGTGTGAGAAAAGGTGGGGACCCAAAGGCTGAATGGGGCTGAGATGCAGCAAACTCATTCTGTGGGTGAGACCACGGGCTCCAAGTGGTGGCTCAGCCCTGACCTCACACAGTTGGCACTGACCGGGGGCTCAGCACCATCGGGATCACCTGCTGCCATCCCCCCTCCTCCCAGCTCATCCCAGAGGAAACTGAGGCACAATGGGGTAGCTCAGCTCCATCCTTGTCCCCATCCCCGGCTGTGGCCTGTGCTGCAGCATAGCCTGGGGAGTGGGAGAGCTGTGCCCCTCTCACTCCCCTCGCGCCACGCTTTGCCAACAGCCCCAGGCATGAGAGGTCCTGGGCTGCTATCCTGACCCCTCCCCTTTGCCTTCCAGCATCATTGAGAACCAGCAGGCACTGACGACCTTGACCCGAGCTGACACCAGGATGCTGCGGGACCTCAGGAACCTGTGAGCACCCCGGGGAGGGGTCCCGGCACAGGGACATGGCGGGAGGGAAGGGTTCGTAGAGGGGGATCTCCAGAGCTCAATCCCACTGCAAGGAGATACAGATGATGCTCTCAGAATGGAGATTCAGGATGCACAGTGCAGGTGCTCAGCTCTTCCCTCCTTTCAGCACCATCTCCAGGTCGGGGCTGCAGCACATCTCTGCCGACGCCTTCCTGGACACCCCCAGGCTGAGCCACGTGTGAGTCTCCCCTTCCCCAGTTCCCTCCCTCGACACCCTCCCCCGGTTTGGGGATCAGTCCCCCAGTCCCTGCGGGCGCCGGCCCCGGTGCAGGGTGGCCGCTCCCTGTGCCCGGCCAGGATCGATGGTGTCCCGCGGGCACATCAGCCTGGCCGGGGGGGCCACGCGGGGCTCTGCTGCTGAGTGGGAAACCATCGATCCGGGCAGGAGTGCGGGCAGCTGCCAGCCCCCGCAGGAGCCCCGTGCTGTCCCGGGAGGGGTGCGGGAGGGGTCCCCCGAGAGCGGGGGGGACCCTGTCCTGGGGTGCATGGGGCTCCCCCCATGCAGGGAGGTGCCTGAAGGCTGCTGGCACGCCTGGCACAGCCGGTTTTGCTTGGTCACGGTGTGACAGCGGTGGCCCCGGCGCTGCCCCTGCCGCGGATAGACCCTCTGTGGAGCAGGGTGATGTTGGATGGGAGTTGGAGTGGGAAGGGGTGGCTGATGGGGTTTGTCCCAACAGGAATCTCTCCTCCAATGCACTGCAAAGCCTTTCCTGGAAAACCTTCCAGTATCTGCCCCTGCAAGAGCTGTGAGTGATGAGGGAGAGGCGGGAGGTGGGTGCAGATTATCTCCCACTGGGGATGTACCCCTCAAGTGACACAGAGGCAGGGACAGAGCTGCGGATGCAGTGAGATGATGGCTCTTACATCCATGGGTGTGGGGATGGGGACAGGGATGGCACATGGGTCATCTGTGACACAAAGCCGGGGGCTGGGGATGCCCAGGTGCTGACTCTGCTGGGACATACACAAATGTGTGGGGCCTGGAGCCCTTTTGAGCCCATGTTTTTTTCCCTGCTCCATCTCAGCATCTTGGTGGGAAATCCCTTCAACTGCTCCTGTAGCCTCCGCTGGCTGCAGCTGTGGCAGAACAACAGCCGGGCCGAACTGGGGAACCAGTCTCTGGGCTGCTGGGAGGGCAGCGTGCTGGTGCCCCTGGGCAGCCAGGTTCTCCACGCCTGTGGTACGTGGCTGGCGACCCTGATGGGTTTGGCTCCTGGGTTTGTCCCCTGTCCTGAGCCGTTTGGCTGGGGATACTGTGGGACATAGGGATACATGTGGCTCACCCTTCCTGCCCCTGCAGACCCCCCGACCGTCCACATCGAGCCCCCCGAGGTGGTGCTGCGCCAAGGGGACAGTGTCAACTTCACCTGCCACATCAGTGCCGACCCACCGGCCACCGCAGAGTGGGTGGTCCCCGAGGTGGGACCCGAGCTGCTCGTTGTCACCAAGGCAAGCTCAGCCTCCCAGGGGTATGGCCAGGAACCCTCCCAGCAGCACAGAATCCCCCCCACCCAGCATCCTTTCACTGGTGGGGTGGGAATGGGGGGATACAGGAGCTGGCCAGGCTTGGGAGGTGTCATCTGCTCATCCCGTCCTGGTACTCCCTGCAGCTCTCAGACTGGGAGATCATCCTGGAGATCAACGACATCTCCTCCAACCTCAACCAGAAGGACTTGACATGCCGGGCAGAGAACGAGGCAGGGCCGGCAGAGGACAGTGTGATGCTGAACGTCACCTGTGAGCAGTCCAGAAGGGGCTGGGGTGGGGGCTGGGTAGGGGGTCTGGCTCAGGAACCCACCCAACTCTGTCCCTCCTAGTTCCCCCCGTGATCCTGCTGCTAGAGGAAGCCATCCCCCGGCATTCCTGGTGCATCCCCTTCTCCGTGGATGGCAACCCCGTCCCCAGCATCCACTGGCTCTTCAACGGCACGGTCCTGATTGAGGGACTCTACATCCACACCCTCATCATGGAGTACGAGCACAACTCCACCATCCTCCACGGCTGCCTCCAGCTCAACCGTCCCACCCATGTCAACAACGGCAACTACACCCTCGTGGTCCAGAACCCCCTGGGCTCGGCCGCCCGCAGCGTCCAGGGGCGGTTCATGGACAATCCCTTCAGCTTCAGCCCTGAGGAGCCCATCCCTGGTAGGTGCCAGATGGGGGCTGCCTGGGGTCTCCCCTGTCTTACAGAGGAGCTGTGTCACACCTGGTGTGCAGAACAGGTTGTATTGGGCTCTGCCTATTGTCTGTAAAAGCCCTGGTGTGCCTCAGTTTCCCCAGGGATGAGAGGGGGAAGGATGGGGTACTCCCACCTGAGGAATAATGAGTGTTTCTCCTTTCTCTCTCTTTGGGCTGCTCCAGTGTCTCTGTCCCCAGTGGGTGAGTGGCCAGGATTGCTGCCCCAGCCCTCTTAAACTGGGCATTCCACCCACCCCCCAGGGCTGATCCTGGGGTGTCCAGGTCCTAGCTAGGGCCACTTCAGGTCATGGGGACCCCACACTCACCCTACACCTTCTCCCTGCCCCAGGCACCAGGAACAGCTCGCTGGAGGGGCCTGTGGAGACAACGGATGAGCACACGTTTGGGGTGAGGAGATGCTCTGCAGTCTGAGATGGGAGGACCAGGACACCTGCAAGAGGGTGGGACAAATCCCTAGGGGACAGCCAAACCAGCTCCAAGTGGGATCGGGGTATATGATGGGGATGAAGGACAGTCTCAGTGCCTCGGTTTTCCCTGTGGCATCTCCTGGGTCTTGTAACCATCTCATGGGTTTGTTCCCATCCCACGGGCTCAGAAAAGGGACCTGGTGGGACCTCGACCTGAGCCCTGTCCTCGCTGCCACCAGGTCTCAGTGGCTGTGGTGCTGGCTGTGCTCGCCGGCCTCTCCCTCTCTGTCATGCTCATCCTGCTCAACAAGTGTGGGCGCCGGTCCAAGTTTGGCATTAACCGTGAGTTCCCCCAGCCTGGTGACTCAATATTCGGGCTGTGACACGGGGACAGCCTGGTCCCCACATCCCTTGGGCAGCTGGGGCTGTGGGCACCTGGGCTGGGTCACAGGTGTGGCAAGAGGGACTGTGGGTGGGGACCGAGGAGGGGGGGACACCCGTGGAGGGGTGTTGGCTCCCCCGGGAGAGTGGGCAGCAGCTGCTAATTCACTCTTGGAATGGATTCAGCCTCTAAATGGTTTTGATCGGGCTGCCTGGCCCCCGGGGGCTGGACGAGCAGGGGGTTGCTCGGCAGAGCCTGGCACTGGCTGCACAGGCAGGGGGTGTGCTGGGGGATCCCCTGATGGCCTTGTCCTTGTCCCCACAAGGCTCGGCGGTGCTAGCCCAAGAGGATGACCTGGCCATGTCCCTGCACTTCATGAATCTGGGCAGCAGCCCCCTGTCCTCGGCTGAGAGCAAGCTGGAGGGGCTGAAGAGCAACTTCATTGAGAACCCCCAGTATTTCTGCAACGCCTGTAAGGGTTGGGTTGGGGACTGTGGTCCCCGAGCATCCCTCCATGCTCATACCCAACTCGGGGGGCACTGACGGGTGGGGGTCCCCCCAGGCGTGCACCACGTGCAGCGGCGGGACATTGTGCTGAAGTGGGAGCTGGGCGAGGGCGCCTTCGGGAAGGTTTTCTTGGCTGAGTGCTACAACCTCCTCCCAGAGCAGGAGAAGATGCTGGTGGCTGTGAAGGTAGGGAGGGGATAAAGTGTGGGGACGAGGGGGGGGTCCGTGGGGGTGTCACTGATGCCGTGTCCCGGCAGGCGCTGAAGGAGGTGACAGAAAGTGCCCGCTTGGATTTCCAACGTGAAGCCGAGCTGTTGACGGTGCTGCAGCACGAGCACATCGTCAAGTTCTATGGCGTCTGCACTGAGGGCGAGCCCCTCATCATGGTCTTTGAGTACATGAAACACGGCGACCTCAACCGCTTCCTCAGGTGGGACGGGGGGGGACAGGAGCCCCCCATCTGCCGCTCCATCAGCGCAGCCAGCCTGCTCCCTGCTAATGCAGCCCTCCTTGCAATATTGATTAGATTAGCTGTCTGAGAGGCTTAAATAGAGAGAGATTGGCCATCAGCTGGAATAAGCAGAGACTTTTCGATTGCCCCCCCAGGTATTGCTGCTAGACGGGGGGGGCTGCCAGAGGCATCGCTTTAGTGGCCGCGCGAGGAGCTCTGAGACGTGGCTTTTATGATTATTGTTATGGGAGTTGGCATTAATGGTTCTGCTGAGCAGAGCTCCCCCAGCCCCCGGCCGCGGCTGCCCCGGCCGGGCTGTCAGCCGCGCTCGGCATCAAAGGCACCGAGGGGCTGCAGGCGGCCGGAGCCGCGCTGGCCCCCGGCCGGGCTCGCACGCCCCACTTCACACGCGCTGCCGCTTTCACACCCGCCCTGACACGCTGCCTTCTGCGGGGGGACGGCCCATGTGTGTGCACATGCATGTGTGCCCTCCCCCGTGTGCATGTACAGGTGCGTGTGCTCTCCCCCGTGTGCATGTACAGGTGCGTGTGCCCTCCCCCTGTGCGTCTACAGGTGTATGTGCCCTCCCCTGTGTGCAGGCACAGGTGTGTGTGCCCTCCCCCTGTGTGCAGACACAGGTGCGCACACACACACACATCTCTCCCCTGTGAGTGTGCAACCTTTCTGGCACATGGCACACAGGCACGGCTCTTGCCCTGTGCACACACATGCATGTGAGCACGTGTTTCCCCTCTGTACATGTGTGTGTATGCACTCTCTTTGCTGGCACATGCAGGCACAGGTCCATGCCTTTCCCTTGTGTGCCCGTGTGTGCCAGGAGAGGACACGTGTGTGTGTGTGTGTGTGTGTGTGTGCACATTCTTTCCCTGTGTGCATGCACACACACGTGCACACCTTTCTCCAGCGTGTGTGAACACAAGTGCTTGCCCGTGCCTGGTATCTGTGCAAACACATGTGAGCACCTTTCCCCACCTTCTCTAGATTTACCCCTTTCCCTTGTCCAGGCAGCACAGCCTTTTCCCTGCCTCTGCCCGCCCTCTCCCGCATGTCCTGCACTCCAAGCAGCCCCTCTGCCCCGCAGGTCCCACGGCCCCGATGCCAAGATCCTGGAGCAGGGCCCTGGGCAGCCGCGGGGGCCGCTGGCTCTGGGCCACATGCTGCACATCGCCACGCAGATCGCCTCGGGCATGGTCTACCTGGCCTCCCTGCACTTCGTCCACCGGGACTTGGCCACCCGCAACTGCCTGGTGGGCCACGACCTGGTGGTGAAGATCGGGGACTTCGGCATGTCCCGGGACATCTACAGCACTGACTATTACCGGGTGAGCTGTTCCCTCTCTCCTCTCTGCTCTGTGATGGGCTGGGAGGCCACACATTTTTCCTTGTGGCTGCTGCCTCCCACCCCTTCTCCATCCATATTTAACCACAGAATGAGTTGGGTTGGGAAGGATGTTTGGAAGCCATCCAGCTCAACCTGCAGGGATGCTTTCCAATAGAACAGGTTGCTTGCTCCAAACCCTGACCTTGAATATCTCCAGGGATGGGGCAGCCACAGCTTCTCTGGGCAACCTGTGCCAGGGCATCACCACCCTCAGAGTAAAAAATTTCTTCCTTATATCTAACCTGGGGCTTAATGAGTAGGGTTGGGGATGGGGGAAGGAAAATAAGAGGGTCCCTGCCTTGCTGACAGCCCTGCTCTGGGCAGGTGGGGGGCAGGACCATGCTGCCCATCCGCTGGATGCCTCCTGAGAGCATCCTGTATCGTAAATTCACCACCGAGAGTGATATCTGGAGCTTCGGTGTGGTACTCTGGGAGATCTTCACCTACGGGAAGCAGCCCTGGTACCAGCTCTCCAACACCGAGGTGAGCCAGCAGGGGAAGGAGCATGGTAACAACCCCCCAGGGATACCCAGAGTGGAGGATCCCATCCCCATCCCTGTTCCTGCAGGCCATCGAATGCATCACTCAGGGGCGGGAGCTGGAGCGGCCCCGCACGTGTCCCTCCGAGGTCTATGCCATCATGCAGAGCTGCTGGCACCGGGAGCCCCAGCAGCGCCAGCCCATCAAGGAGATCCACAGCCGCCTCCAGGCCCTCGTCAAGACACCCCCAGTCTACCTGGACATCCTGGGCTGAGTGGGGACTTCCCACCCACCCTCTGCTCCCTGCTGTTCCCCTGCCTGCCCAGCTGCCCAGGGACATGGCTTTGCCCCACACAGCCCTGGACTGATGCCCCGAAGTGGGAGAAGCCTGAAACCTTATTTATAGTGCAAAATGCCAGCCCATTCCCCGGTGGGGGGCTGGAGGACTGGGCTGGGGGACCTCCAGGACTGTGGCCCCCGGTTTGTGGCCCTGCTCTCTGGCTCCTTGGCATTCCTACAGTGCCGGGATGGAGGCTCTTGGCTGATGTGGGTTGGCTCGGGGGGGCAGAACTGGGAGACCCCCCAGCACGGGGTCCGTGCCAGTGCAGGAGCTGGGGGGCTCAGCTCTCCCGGGGGAGTTGGGATGCCCCATGCTCACCCGCTCTGCAGCAAAACCAGTCAATAATAAACTGTGTCTCCCCCGCACTGGCCCCTGTGTGCTCCGGGGTGTCAGCTGGACAGGTGGGATGGGGGCATTTTGGGGAGAAAGAGGGGCTTTTCACATCAGCCCTGCCTGGGGGAGAGGAGCTGGAGGGGAGGAGCTGTCCCAGGGATCTCAGGATGTGGGGACAATATGTGCCTGGGATGCAGCAATGATGTGTGCTGGGAACCTGGGGTGCAGGCATCACACATGCCAGGGATGCTGTGTTTTGTACCCAGAGCCCAGTGCAGGGATGGTGTCCTCATCCCCAGTCCAGAAAGGGATGGTTTTGGCTGTGCCATGAGGACCACCTTGGGCAGCACTCCAGGGATTCTTGTGTCACACCCTGGCCTGGGGAGCCCGAGTCTCCTCACCAAGGGTTCCAGGTGGAGGATGGGACTTTGGAACACAAAGCCAACACCCATCCCCCCAAAAGAGTGACATCCCCTCTTCCCTGTGTCCTCTCATCGGAACCAGGGGGTTATCACATGCCCTGTAGCATCCACTCCATCATCCTTCCTCAGGCTCTCCAGCCGCCTTGGTAATGGTTGAGACCTGGATTTGACCATAATGGAGCTGAATTGATTTCATCTGGATAATTAGGCAGCACAGGCAGAGCCCTGGTAGCTCCTTTGTTACCCCCTCTGACCCAAGATAAGCAGGAGGAAAGTGGGGTCACAGGGGAAACTGAGGCACGGTACAAGGTGGGAACAGTCAGGGGGTCTGCAGCAGGTGTTGAGGGGCTTGGGGCTGGCACAGCATCTGGCTGTGCCCAGAGGCTGGATGTGGCACAAGGACAACTGGAGGAAATGGGAGTCATTTCCAGTGCCCTGCAGCTCCCAGCCTGTAATGCATCCCAAAGCCCTGCAGCGGGGTCAGGCCCCTCTGGCTGGCCCTGGATCTTTGCCGAGGGTCCTGCCCGAAAATGGGGAGCTGTCATGGGCAGGGTCTGGCTCTGCTGGACCTCAGCCTGTCTTACAGAGCCCCCCACCTGCTTCCTTGGGGTCTCTAATCGCTGCCCAAGCTGATTTATGGCCTTTTTTCCCTCTTATCTAATTTGAGGAAGGAACTAGATTACAACCTTGAGCTTTTCCAGCCCCATGCTGGAGATTGCCGCAGACCAGTGCCCCAAAAGAGACCACGTGTACTGGTGACACCCCCTCTCCAAACAGGGTGGGCTTTCCTGACCCATGCCTCAGATTCCTTCAGGGGGTGGCAATGCCTCAATTTCCCTCGTGGGTGTGGCTATGCCTCAGTTTCCCCCTCAGAACGGTCAGGGAAGAGTTAAGGTTCACCCCGCGATCGATTTTGTGCCCCCCCGCCGAAGTTTCTCCATTTCACTGCTCCGGGGGGAGCGGTAATGGACTCTGGCAATGAGGTAATTAACGCTCTGCTCCCTGGCGAAGCTGCCGCCCCAGCGGCACCGGGGCTGGCCCTGCTAACCCGGGTTCATCGGGGCTGGGGGGTCCCGGGCCCGATTCAGCCAAGGCAGCTGCTGGTGGTCCCCAGCCACACCCTGCCCCACGGGTCCCATCCCCGCTGTGCTACCTTCCTGCCTCCTAGTGCCACCGGCTCAGACCATGGCAGGGCTGGGTCTGCTCTTCAGAGAGTCCCACTCCCTCCCAGAAGCTCCTACGGGGCCCCAGGTCCCCTCTAAGAGGATCAGTCATGTGTTTGGGGTTCCCCTCCTGGCGGGGTGGATGTTTGGGGAGCTGAGAACGCAGCTGGATCCTGGCACTGAGAAAGCTGGGCCCTGCACAGCCCCAACCACACCAAAGTGCACTTGGGGGCCTCCATCCTCTCTGGCTCTAAGGGTCCCGGGGGGGCTGCAAAGGCATCTCAGCACTGAAGTGCCACTGGAGGGTCCCCGTGCAATATTTCCCCACCGCCCTGGGGACACCTTAAAAAGCATTGGAGAGGGGGGTCACTTCCCCCACTCAGCTCCGGATATCCCCGGCTTGTCCCATCTCCAATATCCTTTCCTACACCAGGACGCCGCAGCCCCCACGTCCCGGTGCCCACCCTCACTCCGGGAAGCGCCGTTTTGGGGTGGCCACAGCGGAGCCCCAGATGCGGGTGGGCTTGATCCTAATGGAGACCCGGGGAGGGGGGCGGGCAACTGAGTCTCACTGGGATGTGAAAATCGTTGTGAGTGATTAGAGTTGTTCCTGTAACGAGCAGAGCAATTAACGGCGCCTTGGGAGCCGCGGAGGCCGCTAATGTGTGCTGGGGGTGGGGGGCAGCTGGGCAAGGGGGCCCGTGGTGCTGAGCCTGGCCGGGGGTCCTGGGCTCGGGGGAACACGCGGTGACACGGGGATCTCGGGATGCGAGGATATGGTCAAGAACCGGGGATATAATTGTGATGTATGGTCTGGATCCAGGGATGCAGAGCTGGTGGATTGCTGAGAATCCAGGAAAAAGGG